>OY855914.1:15047698-15222698 GCA_963693305.1 Meandrina meandrites
TTTCAGACGCCGCAAATCCTCACTCTCGATGGCAGGTTTATGTTTGACATTTTGTTCCCCGTGCTTCTTCATATCTTTCAGTTTGGCGTCTAACATTTGGTTGGACTGCTGGAAAGCTGGGTCAGTAGCAATGTGTATGCCTTTCTTGTACGGTGGATTGTTCAGATAGCGCTCTAAACCATTTCTGAATCCCAGTACTGTGCTTCGACCGGCTGTAGTTTCCTCCGTCTTTGTTACGTGCCTCAGCATAAAATAGCCTTAAATTGGCATCCAATTCTGCTTTGCTTTTCACAGCAATATCCCCAGTAATTCCTCTTGCCGAAGCCCATTCTGAATGAAAAAAGTTTACGATTTTTATTGCCAATGTAATGTTAGAGTTTTAAGCTGAAAAAGTCTCAGAGGAAATATATTTTATGCATATTTGACAGCAAAAATACGGCGACCGACCGGCCGTTCAAAGTTTGTTTTGAAACATTTACAGTCTGTAGGATATAGTTTGGTATGCATTTTCTTGTACATTTGTAAATAAAGAATGTCTTCTAAACAGTTTTATTGTTGTACTTTTATGCAGAAATTACCTTGAAAAACGTTTACGGCGTATTTTGTTGCATATTTTGTCGTCTTTGCTTGAGCTCCCTCGACGAGGTCGTCCAGCTCACGATCATCAAGGCTGGCAAAACGCTCGGGTGCTTCTTTCTTCTGCTTTTTCTCCTCGGGCTCAGTTGGTAAAAGGCAGTCAAAACCCAAATCAAAACAGGGCAAAACTTCCTCCATTTCTTAGCATTTACACTGTACGCGAAAAACTTTACGAGGCTTTACGCGAAAGCTTAAAATATTTTCAAATTGAGCCGGGAAACAGAAAAAGCGTGACGTCACAACTGTGTTTACATACTCTCATCTAAACACACCTATCGACCAATGAGAGCGCATGTAGTATTTTAATTATTTTATAATGAGGCATACGCCCATTGATATAAGTATCCACCATTTCACATGTAAACTGGTCATGGCATCGCCGGTCAGTTTGCCCATCATGGAGGCAAATCCTTTACTTTCCTGCTGAAAACAAATTTAACTAAGGTAGTACTAGTGGGTAGAGTTTTAGAACTATTTCATAAGATCTGACACATCAACTTAGTTCTGCAAAAGTTAACGATAAGCAAACACTAGTTCAGTTTAGATACCAAGTTCGTGATTCGATTGCTGGTTTTCACTGTCACGCCGCAAAAATGTAAATCCAAAACTTTTGAGTCAAAAATATCAAGAATATTACAGGTTGAAGAAAATTACTAGATATTCTGCCTGTCCAAGTCTTGGGTTTTGATGATGTTCCGTACTCGAGCAATTCATCAAAATGTTCCACAAAAAATTTAGAGAGCACTTATGGAGACGCCATGTTGGTGCCAATGTCGGAAATCGATGAAAACACCTGGAATTCAGTGAATGGTACCGGGACGAAATGCTCGCAAAGGCAATGTTGCGACGTACTAGGCGCAGTAAAATCTTTTATCTTAAAGCGAACCTCCACTCTTGGGACAAGTTGACGTTAAATTGTTTGAAACAATTCCTAATTTCCAAAATTACAAGACAAGGGAGAAATAACATTTAATAATAACAATAAATCAAGAAATTTATGGCTTTTAAATTTCCAACTCGCCGCCATTTTGGATTTTATGACGTGTTATGTCTCCCGCTATTGTTTGAAGCTTCCAAACAATAGCGGGCTGGAAATTTAAATGCCATAAACGTTTCCGTTTATTGTTATTATCAAATGTTATTTCTCCCTTGACCTGTAAAATTTGGGATTTTTGCATCATTTCAAACAATTCAGCGTCAACTTGTTGTAAGAGTGGAGGTTCCCTTTAATGACGGCAGTTGCTATCGACCTAAAAAACTTCAACAAGATATATATTAAGAACGTCTAATAGGCAGTGAAGGATAAAAACTCAGGGGTCTTGCTATTCTGGATTTTTGATTTTGATCACGTCATATGTTACGCACTTTTTTAAAGAAATGTTGTTTGATATTCGTTTCAGATCGAAACACGCTTCTGAATGAACTGGGGGTCCGCATTCCAAGTCCTCAACAAAGCTACAGTGATACCAGCCCACGATCCTCTCCTTATTCCGAGAACACAAGTTCCACCAGCGATTGTGACTGCGAACCCGATCAAGTATCGACAAATTCCGAGCAGCCATTGAGGAAGAAGCGACAGCGAACCATCTTCTCGCCGAATGAGGTGTGGGAGCTGGAACGAGCGTACAAGTGGCGGCCATATTTGATGAGTGAAGATGAAGAGGAACTGGTACAGAGACTTGGAATCCCGGCGAGAAGTTTAAAGGTGAGTTAGATTTGATTCTCCTGCTGCGAGCGGTCTCAAAGCCCACACCAATAATTCATGCAACCCCCTTTCTTATCACTAAAACTTTATAAAGTACTCTGCTAATTATAATGCTATATATTTTCAAAAGAAGACTACGAAAAACGTTACTAAAATATTATGATAAAAAGAATTGTTTTGCTAGGTGGCAAAAGGTTTGCAGGGAGTTCGTTAAAAATATTCGCACCACTAAAAAGAAAGGTGTTCCCTGGATTTTATTTAAAAAAATATGCCTAAAAATGATTTCTCTATTTCTGTCATCTGCTAATTAGTAAATAAAAGTACACTGAATACTGTAAATATCTTTCTATTTTTCAATTATCAAATCAGGTTTTCTTTTACTGACAGATCAAATTAATAAGTTATGGTAACTAATGATTTCTTGGTTCATTCCAGTATTGGTTTCAGAACCGACAAGCCAAGTCAAGAAAAGAGGGAAGAAAAGTGCTGTCCGTCTATCAGCTTCGCCCGTCAAACCAGTTTGGGCGACCTCCCAGCGGAGAAATGCCCTGTGAGAGTCCGCAGTTCCTGATGCAGTCCCCTTCAGATCACCGGAAGCAAGTCGAACGTATGTCCTACCCAGTGCTAGAAAACCAGTCAGAAGATAAGCCTCGCAGTCGACCAATCACAGCCGACTACCATTACTCGTCATTCAACAAGTCAAACCAGTTTAAAAGCCGTTCATCGTTCCTGGTACCCATGTTCCACCCGGACAAGTTCAAGAGAAGACCAGCTGAGCCCGCAAGACTATCGTACAGCCGCGACTTACTTAGATACCAGCCATATTGAATTTAGGTTTAATATAATGCTTAGGAAACAAATGATCAAAAATAAGAAGCAATTTTCATTTTTGAACGTGTGAATAAGCTAAGAGATTTTAGTCATTTCGCTGTGTAGTGAAGAAAGGACACGTTTATTCATGTTCACATTTGTAACTCGTATTAATATAGGTGTTAGATTGGAATTATCTATAAAGAAAGTAGAAATAAATCTTCACTGTAAAATAATAAAAAAGAACTTTTAATGTGACAATCGGCTGGTAGTATTTGAAATAAACATATTTTAAGTTAATTCTCCCCAAGATACTGATTGAATGTAAGTAAAATCTCAGAACTGTGTATGCAGGAGTATAATATTTGTAAAATTTTAAAATTTTGCAACTTTTGAAAGGAACTTTACGGATACGTCGCAATAAATAACCTCATCCCGAACTTTGAGGCTTTTTCGTTGTTACTGGGAAGGTGGCATTGTCCATAATTTGTTGTATTTCGTCTGTGGATAGCTCACT
Organism: Meandrina meandrites; assembly: GCA_963693305.1. Classification (NCBI taxonomy): domain Eukaryota; kingdom Metazoa; phylum Cnidaria; class Anthozoa; order Scleractinia; family Meandrinidae; genus Meandrina; species Meandrina meandrites. Next base: position 15,051,367 of record OY855914.1, read on the forward strand.
GAATCTGCCGTTTTCGTCCATTCTTTTGGAGATGGAACTTGGTTTCCCGCAAAAGATAAGAAGCTAAGCGACATTTGCCCCACTCTTTTTCCATATAAGGTCAAACGTAGGTATAATGACTGGCAACCGAGATAAAGTGAACCAATGAGAAAGCTAGAAATGAATTATCCGAGGTTGATAGGATAATTACAGTGGCTGGCTATCGGCTAGGGATCGGCCGATACCATAGGGATCGGCCGCCTACCTGACAGTATCTTTTACTTATAGATTCCTTTTCGTCTTAAGGTGGCCCGCCGCTATTTTTGGGAACAGAGGTGCTCTTTCCTAAATCGAACTTTAGGCCTGTAAACCTCTACCGATTTTTCTGATTTTTAGCAATCGAAATAACACATGTTCAAAGCTTTAAATTTTACGGCCAATAAAGCAAACGATCACGAGATATGAGCGTTTTTGAAAAAATATATTTATGACAAAAATAAAACGCGAATATTTTCCAAACGCGACGGTTAAGAGTTCGGGTTTTTGTAACAGACACGTAACGGATGTTTTTTTGTTAGGGTTATTTTAACAATGACCTCCTATTCAGTGTTTCCTTTTTAATCATATTAATTGCCTGTTTATTTAGCGTCTTAGTTAGAGACTGTGCAATAATTATCAGTTTGGCACAGGGGTGGGGGGGGGGGGGGGGGGGGAGGGGCTGTTATTAAAAAATGCAACAAGGCCAAAAATTACTTATACCCCATTCACACCAAAGCTTAAACATGTTTAAATGTTGTTTAGTTAAACACGGTTTAAAATTGTTTTCTTCATGGAAGTTGTTGACTGATGTCTATGGACTTCAAATTTATCAAAATGAAAGCACAGGTTAGAGCATACTTGAATCCTATATAAAATTTAGTCTGTCAATTGTCTGTTGCTGATTTTCATTTTCTTAAACCACGTTTAACTAAACATGTTTTGTTGGTGTGAATCAGGTATTAGCCCCATTTCCTGGACAAAAGGCCTCATATTTAATATGATATTTTAAGGGGGCGTTCCTTTTTTATTGGATAAGGGGAGCTAGTGGAATTTCATATGTAGTCTCTGAAATATCTTATGACCCCCTCTCGATCAGAAATATTTTACCCTTGTCCACCTAATAATACTAATTTCTTGAGATAACCCCTCCCCCCCAAATAAAAAAGGTAAGTAAAATTCTAACTTTTTCACATATCCAGCTACCATTAATAGCAGATATAATTGCAGTTTGAAGCAATAACCATAGTACTTCGTATAGTGTAATCGTCTGGGTGAGTGTAGTTCTCAAAGGAACTGTTGTTGGTGACTGACGTTTTGACAACCTGTTTGGAAGTCATCTTCAGAGTAAAGTATAAGGTTGTTGTCAGTCGATGATGTCCGTTAGAGTTGATTGGTCAGTTTAGCTGTGCTGTTAGTGGCTGTAACACTCGTGTTTAGTTCATCAAGAGTAATTGGGTAGTTTTGATTCGTCTATTGTTAGTCAAATTAAATCGTTTTGTTTATCAGTTTTGTTTATGTCGTGAATAAGTCGTTTGTAAGGTGCCAGTAGTTGTTGACATGTGTTGATAGGCATTCGTTCCAAGTTTGTGTACCAGCTTTCTAGAGTCAGTCACCAAAATAGTTCTTAGTTTAGGTTAAACATTCAGTAGAGCGTCAGTCAATTTTATGAGTAGTTAGTTCATGGCATCCAGCAATGTGATTGTTGATATCACCATTTCTGGAAGGTTCCTACCCTATTCTCCAATGTAAGAGGCCTGGTAGTCGGAGCGTTTCATCTTATAAAGTCCAAGCATATGATCGTCTGAAGATCATTTCCGCACAGGTTGTCGAAAAGTGATTAATTGTTTTTATTGATGGGACGTGTATTGATAGTTGGTGTGTTTGAGTTTATGCATTTCTGCACATGGAGGAAGAGAGACTGGGGGCATGCTCCCCGGGAAAATTTAGGTTTTTCAGGACCTTAGAAACCCTATTTTAGGCATTCCGGTAGAACTCCGTTTGCCTACGTTTACCTTCATTTACCTATGTTTATCGTCGTTTGCCTACGTTAAACTCCGTTTGCCTAAGTTTTTCATCGTTTGCCTACCTTTGCCTTCTTTTATTCTCGTTTGCCTAGTTTAACTTCGTTTCCCAACGTTTAACTTCGTTTGCCTACGTTTATCGTTGTTTGCCCACGTTAAATTCCTTGTAAAAAAAAAGTAGGCAAACGAAGTTAAACGTAAGCAAACGACGATAAACGTAGGCGAACGAAATTAAACGTTGGCAAATGACGATAAACGTAGCAAAACGAAGTTAAACGTAGGGAAACGAATTTAAACGTAGGCAAACGAAGTTAAAAGTAGGAAAACAGAGTGAAACGTAGCCAAATTAAGTTTAGCGTAGGCAAACGATGATAAACGTAGACAAACGAAGTTAAATGTGGCCAAACGAACTTAAATGTAGGGAACCAAACTTAAAGGCAGGCAAACGATGATAAACGGTGGAAAACGACGTTAAGGGTAGGTAAACGAAGTTAATCGTAGGCAAACGAAGTTAAACGTAGGGAAACGAAGATAAACGTGGGAAAACGAAGTTCAGCGAAGGAGAACGTTTGCTACGTTCATCTTCGTTTTCCTACGTTTATAGTCCTTTGCCTACCTTAACCTGGCTTGCAAACGTTTAACTTCGTTTACCTACCTTTACCTTTATTTGCCGAAGTATAATTTCGCTTGCCTTTGTTTAACTTCGTTTGCCTACGTTTATCCTCGTTTTGCTACGTTTAAGTTCGTTTGCCTACGTTTATCGTCGTTTACCTACGTTTAACTTCGTTTGCCTAAGTTTATCAATGTTTTTCTACCTTTAACTTCGTTTGCCTACGTTTATCCTCGTTTGCCCTCGTTTATCTTCGATTCTCTACGTTCACCTTTGATTGTTTCGTTTAACTTCACGTCTCCACGTTTAACTTCGTTTACCTACGTTCAACTTCGTTTGGCTACGTTTATTGTCGTTTGCCTACGTTTACCTTCGTTTGCCTACCTTTAACTTCGTTTGTGTACGTTTAATTTCATTCGCCTAAGTTTAACTTCTTTTTTGCGTTTAACTTCGTTTGCCTACGGCCTTTAACTTCGTTTCGCTACGTTTAACTTCTTTTGCCTACGTTTATCGTGGTTTGCCTACGTTAACTTTATTGTAAAAAAACGTTTATCGTCCTTTGCCTACGTTTACTTCGTTTGCCAACGTTTAACTTCGCTTACCTACGTTTACCTTCATTTGCCGAAGTTTAACTTCGTTTGCCTTCAATTAACTTTGTTTGCCTTCGCTTAACTTCGTTTGCCTACGGTTATGCTCGTTTGGTTACGTTTAGTTTCGTTTACCTACGTTTATCGTTGTTTGCCTACGTTAACTTTGTTGTAAAAAAACGTACGCAAAGGAAGTAAAACATAGGCAAACGAAGTTAAACGTAAGCAAACGACGATAAACGGAGGAAAACAAAGTTAAACGTAGGCAAACGAAGTTAAACGAAGGAAAACGTTTGCCAACGTTTAACTTCGTTTACCTACGTTTACCTTCATGTGCCGAAGTTTAAATTCGTTTGCCTTCGTTTAACTTCGTTTGCCTACGTTTATTCTCGTTTGGCTACGGTTAAGTTCGTTTACCTACGTTTATCGTCGTTTGGCTGCGTTTAACTTCGTTTGTCCTAAGTTTAACATCGTTTGACTACTTGAACTTCGTTGGCCTACGTTTGTACTCGTTTGCCTACGTTTAACTTCGTTTACCTACGTTTATCGTCGTTTGCCTACGTTTAACTTCGTTTCCCTAAGTTTATCATTATTTTTCTACCTTTAACCTCGTTTGCTTTTGTTTATCCTGGTTTGCCTACGTTTAAGTTCGTGTCTCTACGTTTAACCTCGTTTGCCTACGTTTAACTTCGTTGAACTTCGTTTCCCTACGTTCAACTTCGTTTGCCTGTGTTCATCGTTGATTGCTTACCTTTAACTTTGTTTGTCTACGTTTAATTTTGTTTTGTCTTCGTTCGCTTACCTTTGTCTTCGTTTGCCTACGTTTAATTTTGTTTCCTTACGGACTTTAACTTCGTTTGCCTACGTTTAACTTCGTTTCCCTACGGCCCTTAACTTCGTTTTCCTTTGTTTTACTTCGTTTGCCTACGTTTATCCTCGTTTGACTATGTTTAAGTTCTTTTACCTACCTTTATCGTCGTTTGCCTGCGTTTAACTTCGTTTGCCTAAGTTTAACATCGTTTGTCTACCCTTAACTTCGTTTACCTACATTTATCCTCGTTTGGCTACGTATAACATCGTTTACCTACGTTTATTGTCGTTTGCCTCCGTTTAACTTCGTTAGCCTGAGTTTATAGCAGAGCTCCTGCGCGCGAAGCGCTAGCGGAGCACCATGGGTAAAAATTGTTGGTAAACCCATGAGGCCGAGAAAATTTGGTGCGTACGCCCGCCCGCCCGCGTCTACAGACTCTCGGAGAGCGGGAGTGGCGTCCTAAGGCAGCCCGACCGGGGATGGTGGGAGGAAAATAGGAAAGTCAGAAAAAAGTAACAAATACTCCAGAAAAATAGGTGTGAAAAAACTGGGAAAAAGTAAATTCCAGAAAAAAGTCGGAAAAAAAATTTGAGAAAAAAAGGCAGGGAGAATTTGGTGAAATCGTCAGAAAAATCGATAAAAACGTCAGAAGATATTCGTGAAACTGTCGGAAAATAGTTGAGAGGGAATTCGAAAAAAATAGAACAATAATCGAAAATAATCGAGAAAAATGTCACAAAAAGGTGAGAAAAAGTTTTTTTCTCGACTCTTTCTCGTCTTTTTTCTCCTCTTGTTTTCCCGCCTTTTTTCCGGAAATTTTAATTAAATTCTGAACCCGACATTGTTTACTCTCTCCCCGGTTTTTGCATGAATTTTTTTTCCTTTTTTTCTGGAGGTTATTTTTTTCCTGACTATTTCTCGCCTTTTCTCTTGTTTTTTTTTGTCCAGTTTTATCTCCAATTTTTTTTCCGACTTTCTTTCGTGAAACTCTTTTCCGATTTCCTATTCCAGAAAAGAGTTGGAAAAAAAATTACGAAAGAAAGAAGAGAAAAATATCCTTTTATTTTTCCTGACTTTTTCTCGCCTTTTCTCTTGTTTTTTTTCAACTTTTATCCCCAATTTTTTCCCGACTAAAATAGGAAAGTCAGAGAAAAGTAAAAAATCAACTCAAGAAAAAAAGGCGGAGAAAAACGGGGAAAAGTAAAATCCAGAAAAAGTCGGAGGCAGGGAGAATTTGGTTAAAAAGTTGAGAAAAATTTGGGAAAACGTCCGAAAAATCCATAATAACCCCTTATCACTTTTCTTTCCCAATCTTAACCATCCTTGTCCCTTTTTGGTTAATTTTTTCTTCTTTGATGTTTTTTCAGCTTAGTAAACTATTATTTTGAGGTTTCCGTCTGTGTGAAAGCATTTCTGTGTAACGCATAATAGCCCTACATAACTTTTCAAGTTCTTCGTTCGTAATCCGTCTAAATCTTTCCCAATCTTAACCACCCTCGTTCGTGTTTGGTTTATTATTACTTCTTTGGTGTTTTTCAACCGAGCAAACTATTATTTGGAAGTTTCTTTTTATTTGAAGGGAATTTTTTCTCGTCACAAAACTTGACATAGCATCTAAACAGCAAATCTATTTCGACGAGGTGCTCACGTTTGAAATCAAATTCACTTCAGCGGTTAAATTTACTTTCAACTTTTAGTTGATAATTTTCTCAGCACCACTTTTTTAAAAACTAAAACCTTTATCTTTTTAAAGAGTATTTCTGTTGTTTTAAGGTATTTAAATAGAAAGACGAAAAGAGAAGAAATGGCAATAGATTTTTAACATTAATACTACATAGCTTATTTTGGTGGCAAATGATAAATAAAATTGTCGAGAGTTTTGTGGGTAGAACGTGTGTTTTGTTTTTGGAATTTATAGCGGGTACATTTCATTTCATATTACATAACGGGTAGGCCTCTTTAGAAAGACAAAATAAAGATTGAGCAAACCTCCAACCTCGTTCCCAGGGTCCTCTCCTCTGAGAGAGACTGGAAGGAGGTTGTGCAAACGAGGTTGTGCAAACCTCAATTTCAAAACTGCGCCTGCTAATTGATGGTTTGCAACCACGTGACAAGGCGGCCATGTTGGTGGATAAGACAAACCTTTTTCGCAGAATTTGCATGATAATTTCCAAGCGGAGGAAAACACTTTTTTCATGTCCATCTGCGTGGCTGCTGTAACGTAGGCTGCAAGCCAGCACATTTTTTGCTGACCCTCCCCCACCCCCTTACCCACTTCCTTTATTGACTTATTGACTATGCGTGCAGAAATCTACTTGACCCCTTCCCCATCCCCCGCCTTCTTTTTCCAGTTATACACCTTCGCCCTATTTAGATTCGACTAGAAAAAATCCTAATCGAAAAACGCTTGTGAAACTCAAAATAAGTAATCACAAACTCCTGATTGAAACAGGAAGATATAACAATATCTCCAGAACACACATATAAACTACTAGTTCTGGCGCATCGAGTAGAACAAAAGCTTCATGATATCTAACAAACCTGTTTTCTCAAGAAACTCGTCTCCCATGCTCGCCTCGTTTCTTGAGAAAAAGCTTTGTTAGATATCATGAAGCTTTTGTTCTACTCGATGCGCCAGAACCCAGTAATTTATATGTGTGTGAGAAAATAACCCCAAACATGGAAGTAAACAAAGCGCGTGACCCCAAGCCTATCGAGCGAGCGGATGTGTTGAAGAAATGTCTGCACTGTCTATATACAAACGTGCGCCAGAATTATTTTCCAATTGAAGAATTATCTGCATAAGTATATACGCCGAGATGGCAGCCGCGAGATTTTCGTCCAAAGTTCTGCAAATGTTTTACGGTCCAATAACGAGGGAGCAAAACAGAAACCTTCCTCAAACCATTAGAACCTGAACTGGTTGTTTTATATGAAGTGTTTAATATAAGCCAAAATAATTTCCAGGAATGGCTTCGTGTTTGGATAATGGATGTATCCAAAACAAATCCAAATAATAAAGATCTTTTAATGTTTGCAAGAGAAAATAAAGCAAAGTTCACTGATTTGGTTAAACAAGAAATCCTTAAGTTAAACAGCGTAAAAGTAAGTTTTGGGCTACAAGTAAAGTTTTCCATAGAAAAAAACGGTGAAACGCAACACATGAAGCATTATTTTAAAGAAGAAGAACCGCATGTTTTCAACAGGAATGATAAAGAACTGATAGAACAAAAATATGATGAATTCATTGAAAGAATAAAGGGAGAAATAGAAAACTGGTCTGTGAAGGGATCAGGATAGGAAGTTGAAAGGATAGAGACTGCGTACGTGAATGTCGCACGCTATCAGCCACTGCGCGGAGGAACTTATTTACCTCTTCTAGCCAATCTGGCAAAAAAGAAGGCAATAATCAACGTGAAAAAAAGAGACAACGAATGTTTGAAGTTGGCACTCAGAGCCGCTTTATTTCCTCCACAAGATGGAAAGGACCCGCAAAGACCAAGCAAATATCCGGTTAACGATGGTATTAATTATGGGGGCATCGATTTCCCAACACCGGTAAAACAGATAGACAAGCTTGAAGCTCAAAACAAAAAACTGGCAATAAACGTATTTGGCTGGGAAAACAATTGTGTGATTGTGCACAGGATAAGCAGAAAAGAACCGAATGTACCTAGGATAAACTTGATGTTAATTAAGTCAGGGGAAATTCAGCACTATTGTTACGTAAAAAGAGAAAGCGCTTTGCTGTTTGATGAGTCAATAAATAGTAAAACTTTCTATTGCATGATTTGCTTAACTCGTTTCACAAGAGCGGACTTGCTCGAGAACCACAAAAAATATTGCAATGGTGTGAACGGCAGGCCGACAAGGATTAAGATGCCAGAAGAGGGGAAAAACACCCTTTCTTTCCAAAATCATCACAAACAGATTAAGATGCCCTATGTGATATATGTGGACTTTGAGGCTTTAGTCAAAAAGATTCCTGGCTGTGAGCGTGTGCCAGAGAGCAAGCAAAAAAGCTACACACACAAGACCGAATGGCATGAGGCATGCGGGTATTCTTACATGGTTGTGAGAAGCGACGGTGAAGTTTTAGGGTCCAAAGTTTACAGGGGTGAAAACGCGGTGAGAACGTTTTTAAGTGACATTCTGCAAGAAGAGGTGAAAATAAGAGAGAGTTTGGCCGCACCAAAGCCGATTGTGATGACAGCCGAAGACTGGGAAAATTTCAAAAATGCAACTGATTGCCATATTTGTAACAAAAGTTTGATAAAAGACGAATTCTTAAACTCTTTACCTGTTTTTAATATTGAAGAAGCCAGTGAAGAAGGCAGTGAAAAATGCAGTTATCGGGGTCAATGGCATAAAAAATGTTTTTACATGGCACAGAAAGAACAACAATGGGGGATTCAACTCTAAAAAGACTAACAGACAAAAAAGACCAGTTTGAAGCGAAATCACAGGGAAATTGTAAGTTCTGTGAAAAACCTTTACTTTAGAAAAACTTCAGAGACGCAGTAAAAGACCATTGCCACATAACGGGTAGGTACCGCGGAGCCGCGCACAACGCATGTAATCTGAAAATGCGAATAAAACCCAAGACTGACCAAATACCAGTTGTATTCCACAACCTGAGGGGCTACGACGCACACCATTTAAGGTGGCTGGCTACTGTTTCCAACACTTTCCAACACTTTCCAACACTTTCCAGTACTTAGATTTCGATTGGTTATTATAACCACTCTTTATTAGTTGATGCTACAATGATGGTGTCAAACAAATGATTAGTGATTGGTGAACACGTTGTTGTCATTTTTATTACACAATATGTTACCATAGCAACACTACAACCTGTTAAAAATACCCTTAATTTTAGCTTTAAGTGCTTATAACTCAAAAACGAGCCCAGTGACCCCCATTTTTTATTATGAAATTTTGATCAGCAAGACAAGATGCAACTTTTGGCAAAGTTTTAAAAAGATCTGCACGTGGGGTTCAGAGCCACCTTAAATTTTCGTAAATTTAAGGTGGCTCTGAACGTCATGTGCAGATTTTTTTAAAACTTTGCAGAAAGTTGCATCTAATACTGTTGATTACAATTTGATAATAAAAAATGGGGGTCACCGGGCTCGTTTTCAAGTTATAAACACTTAAAGCTAAAATTAAGGGTGTTTTTACCAAGTCATACCGTTGATATGGTAACATGTAATGTCCAAAAATTAACCATAACTTGTTTACCGGTCATTGGGCATCTGTTTGATACCATAATTGTTGGGTCAACTGAAAAAGACTTTTGGTATTGATCCATCAAAATTGAGGTGTTGAAAAATGCAGGAAACTGTTCTGAGCCACCTTAATGTAAGCGATGTCACAGCTGCAGAAAGAGGTGAAATGCGTCGCCAACAACATGGAGAAATATATTACATTTTTAGCGGGAGGTCTGCGTTTCATTGACAGCTTGAACTTTTTGCAAGGAAGTCTTGATTCACTTGTAAGCGCAACGCCAAAGGAGTCATTAAAAATAACATCAACCATTTCAAAAGGCAGCGACCTGCTTTACAAAAAGGGGATCTACCCTTACGAGTACATGGACTCATGGGGGAGATTTAGCGAAACAAGGCTTCCGGACAAAAAGAAGTTTTACAGCAAGCTGAACGACGAGCACAGAACAGACGATGAGTACGCGCACGCGCAGACTGTCTGGGAGACTTTCGAATGCAAAACGTTGGGCGATTATCACGATCTTTACGTGAAACCGGATGTCGCCCTGCTGGCAGATGTTTTCGAGAACATCCAAAACCTGTGCCAAGAGCAGTACGGGTTAGATCCGGCGCATTATTGGGTCGCCCACTACCTCTCGGAACGAGTTACTTCATTGGTTCCGAACACAATACAGGTCATAACAATGCCCCTAGCCCTGAATAACAATAGAGGTAGTGTTTACAGCGGGTGAATGAAAATAGAGGTTCCAGAGAGGTAGTGTCTTACTGGCATTATTACACGTCGCCAGGCCTCTCATGGGACGCGCTCTTGAAAACTTGACGGTGGTCGAGCTTGAGTTATTCACAGACCTTGAAATGCATCTCTTCGTGGAATGGGGAATTCGGGGTGGAATCTCGATGGTTAGCAAGAGATATGCGAAGGCAAACAACCCGCTGGTACCGGACTACGACCCCAGCAAACCGAACAGTTACATCATGTATCTCGACGCGAACAACCTCTATGGCTGGGCAATGAGCAAGCCACTCCCAAAAAGGGATTTTAAATGGAAACGTGTTATGACAACGGAGGAAGACGCAAGGAATGGATGGATTCTTCAAATTGTTCTTGAATATCCAGCAGAACTGCATGAAGAACACAACAGCTACCCCCTCGCGCCTGAGAAAAAGGTCGTGAAAAAGGAATGTATGTCGGACTACCAAAAGAGGTTGATGAAAGTGCTGGAGCTGAACCCCCGGACAGCGAAAAGCTGCTGCTGACACTTGAGAACAAAAACAACTATGTCGTGCATTACAGAAACTTGCAGTTTTATCTCAAGCAGGGCATGAAACTGAAGCGCGTGCACAGAGTGTTGGAGTTCGAACAAGAATGCTGGATGGAGCCGTACATCCGGATGAATACAGAATTCAGGAAAAAAGCAAAGAACGACTTTGAAAAGAACTTTTACAAGCTAATGAATAACTCAGTTTTCGGCAAAACCATGGAAAACCTGCGTAACCGTGTTGACATAAAAATAGTGCGCAGCAATGAGACAGACAAAATAAGGAAATTGGTTGCAAGCCCTTTGTACTCAAGGCATGTTATATTTTCAAATGATCTGGTCGGAATCGACATGCGCAAAAGCCGGCTGCTGCTCAACAAGCCGGTCTACACGGGGATAACTATCCTTGACAACAGCAATATCCTGATGTACGACTTTTTCTACAACCATCTGAAAAAGCAATACGGCCAAAGGTGCGAGCTCCTGTACACAGACACAGATAGCCTTCTGCTTGAAATAAAAACGGACGACGTCTACAAAGACATCAAATCAAACGAAAATCAATATGATACGAGTGACTACCCGAAGGAGCATCCACTCCACTCAAACGCGAACAAAAAGGTCTTAGGCAAAATGAAAGACGAATGTGCCGGACCCCCATAGGCCCCTGAGGCTGAAAATGTACTCTATCTTGAAGGCAGACGAAAAAAATATCAAAAAAGCAAAGGGTGTAAAAAAGAGCGTTGTCAAGAAACAAATAATGCATGAACAGTACAAGGAAACGCTTTTTGGTAAGCAGCAGTTATGGCATGGAATGAACATTCTTCGAAGCGAGGGGCATGAGATTTACGGCATGCATGTTAACAAAATTTCGCTTTCCCCAGTTGATTCAAAGTGCTGGATAGCAGATGATGGGATCAATACAAATGCTTACGGGTACACAAGGCCTTTATTCACAAATACTGAAATCAAAGAAATAGAAGCTTTAACAGAAGAAGCTTTAACAGATATGCTGAAATGAAAGAAATGTTATAGTTGTGTTTGGAGGCACAACCAGCAGTTCTTCACGCACGAAGCCGCGCTTGGGCCCGTCGTGCAAATAGTAGAGAACGGGCTGATTTGGTTTGGTAAAAGATCGTTCAATGTTGTAAACTTTCAAAGACCAGATTGGATCGTGGCTCTTTTGACGCCACCCTCAAGCTCGCCAGGTTGGTACAAATACCTAACATGCACGACAGAGGGGAGCTTTTTTCCCTTTGCCCAACAGGCCTCGAATAAGGTGTCGATGGCTTTGTAGAAACATTTTTTTCTTTGATGGCAACGGCGGGTTTCTGGCCGGTAAGGCTTGTTACCTCGTTGTTCAGAGCGGCCACAACTTCAGTAAGCCTTTTTACCCACGCCGTGGACCGCTGGCCCTCGGGCAGGCGCGTTTCAACGGCGTACTGGTGCCCGAACAAGCTCTCAGCCAGGGTGCGGTTGAAACGTTCAACAATGGCCTGGTCACGGTGAATGTCAACTCGCCCGCGACGAATGTACGTTTATGATACTTCAGCTGAATCAAATGGACAAATCCGCTCTGGTACGGATTCACCTACAAAGAAGACACGGAATACAAAGAAAGATTTCATGAAAAAAGAACAAAAGGGCATGGATGACAAAGAACTCGCAGAGGATATCGACTGCACCTTTAAACAAGATGTCCTTTCAACTGATTCAAATCAACAAAGCTCCTCTGCTACAGTTTCGTCCTTGATCAAACCACAGTGTCCCAAGAAATATCCTACAAGTAAAAAAGACGTTATGGACTATCAGAAACTAGCAGAGGATATCGATTATATTTTAAATGACGATGTCGATATCAATGAACCAAATGAACAAATCTCCTTTGCTCCAGTGCCACCCACGAAAAGGGCCAAGCGCGCCAAGAAACTTTCCACTAAATAACAAAAGAACGTAGATGTTAAGAAACTGGAAACGGATATCAACTTCATGTTGAATGACGATATCACTACAGCTGAATCAGATAGACAAATCTCCTCTGGTGCAGTTTCACCCACGAACAATGTGCAAAGTCTCAAGAGATCTTTCAAAAGAGGGAAAATGCGCGTAAACGACAAGAAACTAACAAATGATATGGACTTTGTCTTCAAACATGACATCCCTGCAGCTGAATCCAACAGTCAAATCGCATCTGGCAAAGTTCCGTCAAAGAAAATAGTTTCGTTTCAGGAAACGAACAAGACGGACGAAAAGTTGGAAATGGACATCCAGTGCATTCTTAAAGACGATACTGTTGAAGATGTTTCAAACGGAAAATTCTCATCGGGTCTTAGCGCACTTCCTCCTCCTGAAAAGGAGGGATTCACGCGGAAACACTGTAAGAGGACAGATGATCAATTGGCGAAGGATATCCAGTATGTTTTAAATGATGACGTCTTTACTGCTGATTCAAATGATGATGCATATTCTTCCAGTCCTGACGAAATACCAAGACCAAAGACCAGCAATTTTAAAGCTTACCTCAGCAATGGATTTGGACAGGACCTTTGATCCTGCATCAGTAGCTTCTTCAAATCACGCAGATGATAAATTAGTACAGGATATCGAATATATTCTAAATGACGATCTTGTCGACGTCTCCTCGAATGGACCAGCTCTGTTGAGATCTGAAGCAGCACGGCGCCTCAAAAAGCAATCTCTTCCGACACCAAAGCAAGCAGATGGCGAATTGTTAACTACTAACAAAAGGACTTTAAATGATGAAAATGTCCAGGGTGCCTCAAATGAACAGTTATCCTCGAGTCCTGGGGCGGCTCTACATCTCAGGAAGACAACCCCTACGCGGAAATCGAAGTATATACCAATGGTAGAAACAGTGGCTGAAGAAACTGATTCAAAGGCGTCAAAAACTTCAACTAGCCAAGAGTTGCGACTGCAGAGAGATTTCGCGTCGAAATCGAGCACAGCAAAACATCAGAGAACACATTCGACGAGGACGAAGGAGGACACGGAAGAGAAAGCATTGTCAAAGGATATCGATGATATCTTAAAAGTAGACTTACATCCTGCTGATTGGTAGCTCATTACTACGACGAAAGACTCGTCATCCAAAACCAACGTTAGCTACGAATATAAGGAAGACCCAAGGTTCTTTATCAGCTGCTTCTAGTTCTCGTGCAGTGCCACACCCAAAGCAGGATTTTAGTCCAAAACCAAGACACGTAACGGAAGATGGCTCTATATAGTGTGTATCAAACGGACAAATCCTCTCGAGTGCTTGCGCAGCTCAGCGCACCAACAAAGATTTCACAAAGAAATCAAAAGATATGTTAACCCTCGAAGACGTTGATTCGAGTATGCAAATCGATTCAAGCTCTTGGGCTGTGCCGCGGTCGCCAAAGGGTTCTTTTCGGAAACAAAGGCCTGCAAAGAACGTCGTGATAGGAAAAAAGTGCGACGATAATCTACAAGATACTGAAAAAGTGTCTTCAATCGGATCAATCATGTCGAGTCCTGGTGTTAGTACTCCTTTGAGGATGAAGCGTCCCACAAGACAGCCCAAGGAAACAGAGGAGAGTAACTTGGGCCAAATTATCGACGAGATTTTGGACATTCCAACAGCTGACTCTAGTACTTCAGTGGAAAATATTTCTGATGTTGGAGTAAGTTTAAGAAAAAGTAATTCTACAAGGCAGCCCAAGCAGTCCAAGCATACAGAGGAAGTTAACTTGGAAGAAGCTATCAACGACATTTTAGAAATTCCAACACTTGACAGTGACAGCAAAGCAGCAGTGAAGTTTAGCACTGTGAATAAAGAACGGAAGACGAAGTCGAGAAAGAAAGCGGACACGTGTGAATCACGTGGTATAGATACTCAGCAGCCTATTGCACAGACACTTGCTGATAGAGGTGTCCCAAATGTTGAAATCCCGGATGCTAAGGCTAGTTCCTCTAGTATTGAAACTAAGAATTACGACAGTGGAGACACCATGCGACCTATGGCGGCAGGATCTTCTAGAATAACGTCTAAGGGATGTTCTGCTTCTCCTGATACAGTTAAACCTCCATCTTCCGACACAACAAGACAACAGCTCTCTAAAAGAAAACAAACACTGCCAGCTATCCTCAAGGACGAAAGTATCGTGCGAAAACCGCGCATGAGAGCTTCCAGAGAAATTAGACGGACGGACGTTTGGAGAGGATGGCAAAACAAAACAAACCCGCTGTCCCCTTGACTGGCTTAAACAGCCATAGAAATAGGAATTTTTTACGAATCTGACGAAGTTGAGCTAATGAAGGAGATTGAGAGAGAGTCTCGAAGGCACTGAATAACTTTATTGCTATCTATAATAATCTTACTAAATTTATTATATTTTTGTGGAAATACTTTTTACATGGTTAGAGATTTTGATGCCTTTTTTAAATCATGGCCAGAAATCGCGGACATTAGAGTCGGCGAATTTTGATGCATCGTACATTTAGTGGTCACGAAAGTTGGTAATAGCCGCTGATTTAAAGGCCTGACTTTGGGCTCATATGCATCGACGATGATACGCAAGAATGAGGCCTACATAGATGAATATTTTGTGTAGTAGGGAAACTACTGGTCAAAAATATTGCATGTCAAAAAAACTGGAGCAAAAGAGCTTTCAAATAATGGCTTTTGCAGCAAAATTGGAGCAAAGACGGCTGAAATATCGCAGTTCGAAGAGAGCCGATTTACGGATTTGTTCGTGGGGCTTCCTGGTGTCGACTGAATGTGATTTTGTGCTATTTTCTGATGCCAAAAGTAATCATCGAACCAAATCGGATTGAACTGTAATTGATCAAGTAAGTTAGTGTTATGCATTGTCTCATCAAACCCGCTTGCAATTTTTATCGGCCATTTCCAGTTTGCCAGTAATCGCTGATTGTAAACTGTGAGTTTTCGGATTAGCCGTAAATTCCCCCTCTACGCCTTATTATTTTGGACACAAAAACTGCACGCAGAAAACGTTAAAAAGTAAACATGAAATTCAAAGTCTGCACTTTAATTTTTATTCACTGTAAAAGTTAATGTACCTTTCTATCTTGTTCCGATTGCAATATTTTTTATTTACTTGCTAGTCAAGAAATATTGAATTAAATATTTCACTTTCCATACATTGTCTTTGTTGTTTTTGATTTCGCTTTACCGCATAACATACTTTTCGCGGGCTCAGAAGTCTGACTTTTCTGGCGATGATTTCATTTATTTTTATGCAATCTTAAGTTCTAACAAACAAAAACAAACTTAACAATATAAACAGTTCGATTTACGTATTTTAATAACCATTTCATTTCTGCCGGTATTACTATTTTTGTTTAGAAAGGGTTGTTGTAAAGGTACGTAAGAATTTTTTTTACTTTTTCCAGTTTACATTTTTTGTTACTACGATATTTTAAGTTAATTTGTCTTACTGCAGTGCTGGCGTGTAAACACTTAATTTATGACAATCCCCAAGTCGTTTAGATCTTTGGATCAGTCTCAGAGGAAGAGTTTTGGTGTGAAACAACTTTTTGCGTCATCCTTTGATCCTAAAATCCTAATTCCTGAGCCTCCCCTCCCTTGGTGGTTTTCATCCGAAGTCTTCTCAGACTCTTTAATAATTCATCAAGTTAAAACATAGAAAATCATAACCGTGAAGGATTTTATTTTCCGTTTACTTATTAGTTTTTTGTTTTAATTGAGAAGATATATCAAACACTCGAGACAGTGCCTCATCGGCTCTCCACACACCTCGAATTTCGCTGTGGGTCGTGTTTTCACTCCCTTCTCGGTGCTTGGATATCCCAATGAAACACTGTCTCTAAAATCTAAAATCTAATCTTTTTATTTACTCTAGACATAAAGAGCATAAACCTCAAAGAAATTTTTGGCATCGATTAAATGCTTTGTTTAGGAAATAAAGGATTCTGAAATTTGTGGAGTCCCGATTTTTTTCAGGCAAACAAACAGTTTTTGTAAGGCTGATGAGAACCACCGATACTCCTTAAATTTCCCCTTATCGCACCCCTTTGTAATCCCGAGACATGCGCAAATTTGGCGATAGCTCGCTTGCACTGCAGCTTGTACGTGTATGGTACAAAATCTAGTCGGTATCTACATGTAAGCAGTGAAAGATTGTATTTTTTTTAAGTCTGATTTATTTTTGATTCCTCCATAACAACCTATTCTGTGATTTGTGTTTATTGCGTTAAAGTTAGCTCTCGATATTAAGAAGAATAACACTAAGTACCTATTTATTTATTTATTTATTTATTTATTTATTTATTTATTTATTTATTTATTTATTTATTTATTTATTTATTTATTTATTTATTTATCATATTGCGAATCGTTTCTCTAATTACTGTTCTTCCCGAGTACTTCGATCTTCCAGCAAGAAACAACATTCAATCTTAAAATCTATGGTGGAGGATAATTTGAAGTCACTGCCCCTCTTTAAAAAAATTTCTACCAGATGACAAATGAAACTGCGATTCTGTAAACCTTTTTATAATAATATTCAAAACATTTCTCTTCAAGCAAGTCTGTGGTTAACTCAACATAAATTTGATTTCAATTCTAGTGATTTTATATTTTCATTGTCTTAAGTACCTCATCCACTTATTTCGCGAGTTTTTCGAGTTTTTACGGACATCAATAGCAAAGGACGTATATCGAGTAAAAAAACTGTAAATGATTAATCTTTTTTATTAAATATGGTCGCATTCACGAGGAGTGAGATTTGTCTTCTGGGTTTGATTCGTGTAGTTATAATGGCGGCTTGTCTTGATTCAACTTGCGTGCGCCAAAACTTTGTGAGCAAGATTTCAGGCGATTTGATGTTGTAGGGAAATAAATAGACTGTCCTAGGATAGCAGGGATCGCCTGGGTTTATTGTCCTCCAAAATCCTGCAGAATCAAATGAGTTTTAAAGAAGAATTTCAGAGCGATTTTTTTCTTGGTTGCCTAAAATGGTTAGTGCGCTGGACTCCGGATCGAGCGGTCCGGGTTCGAGCCCTGGGTGGGTCACTGCCTTTTTTGTTAAGCAAGACATTTTTCTATCACAGTGCCTCTCTCCATCCAGTTGTGTGAATGGATACCGACAAATACCGAATACCGAAGGTAAAGTAAAACATAAACTCGCCATAGTTAAGCACGTTCAAACACGTGCATCGTTTGGGAGCGCTGGTTTCTTGTCCAAAATTTCTGCAAACGACTATTAGATTCCAATTTTTGATAAAAATTCGACGATAATTTTAAAAAGAAAAAGAGAATGACGGTTCGTTTTCCTAGGAGCCAGAACTATTTTAGCAAAAATTTTTTCAGCCCAAATTTATCCGATTTGATCATCCCAGCGTGTAAAAGAGACTGCGCTAGAACAGTTGAACTGGTTTGTCTTCCAAAACGCTAAAAGTTATATTTTAGCACTAGTACACTTATCGATAGATCGATCACCGATTTTGACCAATTTTCATTTGATTTTGACTTTGCTGCAGCTAATTACGTGGTGAAAGTAGTAAGTTTTGGAAGTGACTGGTGATTTAGGCCACAAGCGTCAACGAGCAGGTTTAGTAAGTATGTATATTTTCACATTTGAATTGTCATCTTCTGTCGCCCATTCCCGGCCGCTGATCAATGTTGTCCGAATTTTAGGACTATATTCAAACCTTTAAGCCACAACTTTGAAATGGGGAGGGGGTTTAGAATAAAAGGCATTTGCTTATTCTTCGAGCGAAGGAATGTTTTTAAAGAAAGAGTGTGTTTTAACCCTTTAGAGCGGTTGCTTTGACTTTATGACAAGAACGAAATTTGAAGTGATTTTAAAATCTTTTCAATGCGACCTTTTCAAAAGGCAGTATTTCATTTTTGTTAGTTTGCCCGTTTTAAAACGGCACAATAGAAAAGTGAGTCTTTTGCACTTTTGGTTTTGACATAATAATATTGGGCCTAAAATTGTTCGAGAAAGGGCGGGCGTTAATAAATATATAAGTAAGATCCTGCATAATTCAATGAACAGAGCGTTATATCTTCTGATCTCCTTGTGGTGATGCTTAGCCGAAAACAGGTTACACCCATAAGCGTTTATCGGTGGGATCAAAGATCTCAATTGATCGCTTGCAACCACGTGACAAGGCGGCCATGTTGGTGGTCAAAACAATAAAAAACTTTTTCGCAGAATTTGCATGATAAAAAAGTTTAGTTCCCAGCGGAGGAAAACGCTTTGTTGTTGTCCCCCAGCATGGCTGCCGTGACGTCAGTTGCAAGCCAGCAATACAGCACTGGAAGTTAGAATCGGTGGCAAAGAAACCAGGAAAGCACAATTCGGAGAGTCCAGACCATGCAATCCGATACACATTGTTCAGCCATATATACAAGCACAGCACCTGTGTCCTTGCACACTTTGCGCAGCCGGCGTTTCACGAAATGTTAAAAATCGTCAAGAGGCTATATGACTACGTTTTTTTTCAATACCTATTCGACCAGAGTTTTTTTCTTTGCGTCAGTGTTCCTTTGCAGAATACTTCAAAACTAACTTGTTTCTTTGCATTTAAGAGTTTAATACCGATGCATTATTGGAGCCAAATCTATAGATTTTATCAGAAGGCCCTTAGTTGTTAACATTCTTTACTACCAAACTCCTGGCGTGTTGGAAACCTGAGATCCGACGATCTACACGGTTTACAAAGTTTACACGGTTTACATCTTTTAACAAAATAGATTATGATAATCTTTTACAGAAAGTGTTGTAAACCGATGTAAACCGTCATTTACATGTAAACCGTGGTAGTTTCTCTCGATTTGCCGTAGTCAGCTTTGACAGAGAGTGTTGTAAACCGCTGTAAACCGTGGTAGGTTTTCTCTATTTGCCGTTGTCAGCTTATAAGGTATCTATGTTAATGCTGAATAACAAGCTAAAGACTATTGTTAGCTTTGGCTAGCTACGGAAAAAATCAACACCAAAAATCAATCGTGTAGAGTAAGCCGAAAACTAAAGCAAATTATTTTGAATAACGACGGTGCGTGAAGAAAGAGGCTGTAGGCAGCATTAAAAGTACACTTTTTTCTTTTATAAGAATGTTGTTTTTCCGATCCAGACTCAATAGTCTTATTTTCCTGCCGATTTTAGGCTGAAAATAGTTTTGTGAATATTCTTAGATTATAGCTTATAGCTTGTTCGGTGCCTAGATCTGTATACGATCTGAAAACCATACAGCTGTATTACATGTACCGTTCATCGAACTGTCATTAGTATCGAATATTTGGCTAGTGTAGGTTTTAATCGTTTCACTGGCTAGTTTTGCCGTTTAGGGAAAGGAATAAACATATAATTGTATTGTATTTACAGACTTTCAACACACAAAATTGTATCATTGCACACAAAATTGTATCATTTTCAAAATCTCGGGTTTATTCTGAAAATATTCTTAAAATTTCGCAAATGTCAGCCTCGAAATTCTTATAAGATATATTCTTTTAAAAAAGGTGTGTAGTAAAAAAAAATCGGCAAGAAAGGAAGAGAAAAAAAAAGCGGATTTCTGGGGAAGAATTATCCGGCCCCCAAGCCCGATGGAGGATAATTCCTTCAGCTGTGAGCAGCAGGCTCGAGTCAACACGCGGGGAGAGGTTATTCGGCCCCCAAGGCGTTGAGAATAGCCCCTATACAGGAAGACGCGAACCCTTGACTCAGAGATGATTAAATTATATCAGCCGCGCCGCAGCGATACCATTTAGCCACCTCGAAATCCCTTGGGCGGATAAGAGAAAAATTGGCTCAAATAACTTGGTTATAATTGACTTCCGCCGGACGTTGAGTGAGATCGAGTGCGCACTCAGTTAATCACTAGTCTATTGTTATAGTTTAGCACTTGTACACATGTTCATTGATCTATCACCGATTTTGACTTGATAATGATATTCCTGCAGCTAACGTGGAAAATAAGTGATGATGCATATTTTTTATTTCTTTTAGCTTAGTAGACGCACGAGGAGAAACATCCGCTTCGCTCCTCTTAATAATCTTCTTCGGAAATTTTGTAGAATGCATAAAGCTAAGCTTCCTATTGGACTCAATTTTGAACAAGGTCGAACGAAATAGGATATGTTTCTGCTCGGGACGGACCTGTTCTAGCGAGCCGCGGTAGAAAATTATTATTTTAAAAAAATCTGTTAAAGCGACCAAACGTTTTTGGACTACGAACTAACAAACAACGAGCAGGTTTAGTAACTAAGTAGATATTCTGGTAGCAGAATTTTTACGAGAATTAGAATGGTCGGGAGCTTTAAAAAACGATATCAACACTGCAAAGGCGGGGCCGTGTACTTGAAATGTCAAGAATGTGATTTTAAGATTAATTTTGAGATTGAAATTAATTATTGAAGCAATCTGAAATTAGCCTATTTACTGTGCATTCGAAGTGTACTTTGATGCTGCAGCATGACGCCTGTTCAGTTAAACAGTTCATTTTTACAATCAATTTCAAAGAGGCTTTAGACATCGATCTTGCGATAAAGAATTTCATTCAAGACATTTTCATATTTAGTCATCTTCTGTCGCCCCTTCTCCCCTTGATCAATGTTGTCCGAATTTCAGGATTCTATTCAAACCTTAAAGCAGAAACTTTGAAATGGGGAGGGGGGCTTAGAATAAAAAGACATTTGCTTATTCTTCGAGCGAAGGCATGTTTTCAAAGAATAATTCAAAGAATAATTCAATTTTCGCAGTTCATATATGAATCATTTCATATACTACACGTCATAGCTCAGTTGGTAGAGCATCGCACTGGTATCGCGGAGGCCACGGTTTCGAATCCCGTTGAAGCCCTGATTTTTTTTTTCAGGCTTCTTCATTCCAATTGCTTTAATTGGAAATTCATTGCGAAGATCACATATCACCTTCATATATATCCGCAGTTCATATATGAATCATTTCATATACTACACGTCATTTCACTCCTTTCACGAGAAAATAAGAACTCACAATTGACCTCGTTCCCAATGTGTAGCTTCATAGCTCAGTTGGTAGAGCATCGCACTGGTATCGCGGAGGTCACGGTTTCGAATCCCGTTGAAGCCCTGATTTTTTTTTTCAGGCTTCTTCATTCCAATTGCTTTAATTGGAAATTCACTGCGAAGATCACATATCACCTTCATATATATCCGCAGTTCATATATGAATCATTTCATATACTACACGTTGTTTCCAGAATGTTGAAACTTGTTGTCTCGGAGAGTATCAACTCTTTACAGCTGTTGCTTTGACAAGAACGAAATTTGCAGTACTTTATCTTTTCAGTGCGACATTTTCAAAAGGCAGTCTTTTAGTTTTATTATTTTGCGCGTTTCAAAATGGCACAATAGAAAATGATATGGCACAATAGAAAGCCTCAGTTTAACTTCGTTTGCCTTGGTTCAAGTTCTTTTGCCTAGGTTTACATTTGTTTGCCTACGTTTAAAGGGGTACTGTCACGAGCATAACTTCAAAAATTCAACAGCTCAAAAACATGTTTACACTATTGGAAACCTATCAACAGTAGTCAAGTATTCTTAAAATTACCATACCAGTGTACTGAAGCTAAATATAGAGTGATATCACTGTGATACCATCGGGAGGTTTTGATCTCAACTTGAAAAAGTCAGCCTGACTTTTTCAAGTTCTGTCCTTGTGGTTTGGAAAAATTGATGAAAACTATTCACGGTCACCCTTTTCTTTAAACAATTTGCTAAGCATCCTCCCCTTTACGTTCTAGGAGCATTTCCTGCATGGTTGAAAGTACTTAGTTGTAATTTTGGTGCCATTTTACTATAAAAAGCCAAAAAATGTCCGTGACAGTGTCCCTTTAACATCGTTTGGCTACGTTGACCTTCGTTTGCCTTCGTTTACCTTCGTTTGACTACGTTTACCTTCATCTGCCTACGTTTATCTTCGTTTGCCTACGTTTAACTTCGTTTTGCTACGTTTACCTTCCTTTCTTTGCCTACGTTTAACTTGATTTGCCCACGTTAACCTTCGTTTGGCTACGTTTACCTTCGTTTGCCTACGTTTTCCTTCGTTTGCGTACTTTTACCTTCGCTTACCTACGTTTACCTACGTTTTCCTTCATTTACCTTTGTTTGACTACGTTAACCTTCGTTTGCCTACGTTTAAGTTCTTTTGCCGACTTTTACCTTCCTTTGCCTACGTTTAACTTCGTTTCCCTACGTTTAACTTCGTTTGCTTAGGTTTACCTTCGTTTACCTACTTTTACCTTCGTTTGACTACGTTTACCGTCGGTTGCCTACGTTTAAGTTCTTTTGACGACTTCTACCTTCGTTTGCCTACGTTTACCTCCGTTTACCTTAGTTTGCCTACGTTTACCTACGTTTACCTTAGTTTGCCTACGTTTACCTTCGTTTGCCTAGGTTGAACTTCGTTTGCTTACCTTTACCTTCCTTTACCTACGTTTACCTACGTTTGACTACGTTTACCATTGTTTGCCTACGTTAACTTCGTTTGCCTACGTTTGACTACGTTTACCTACGTTTGCCTACGTTTACCTTTGTTTGCCTACGTTTATCTCCGTATGGATACGTTTAACTTCGTTTGCTTTGGTTTACCTTCGTTTACCTACTTTTACCTTCGCTCGACTACGTTTACCTTCGTTTACCTACGTTTAACTTCGTTTCCCTACGTTTAACTTCGTTTGCCTACGTTTACCTGCGTTTCCCTACCTTAACCTTCGTTTGTCTACGTTTAACTTCGTTTGCTTACGTTTACCTTCCTTTCCCTACGTTTAAGTCCGTTCGCCTAAGTTTACGTTCGTTTCCAAACGTTTACCTTCTTTGCCTACGTTGAACTTCGTTTGCCTCCGTTTACCGTTGTTTCCCTACGTTTACCTTCGTTTGCCT
The DNA here is from genome assembly GCA_963693305.1 of Meandrina meandrites. Lineage (NCBI taxonomy): Eukaryota > Metazoa > Cnidaria > Anthozoa > Scleractinia > Meandrinidae > Meandrina > Meandrina meandrites. The sequence continues at coordinate 15,074,790 of OY855914.1, forward strand.
ACGTTTACTTTCATTTGCCTACGTTTAACTTCGTTTGCCTACGTTTACCTTCCTTTGCCTACGTTTACTTTCGTTTGTCGACGTTTACCTTCATTTACCAATGTTTCACTTCGTTTCCCTACGTTTCACTTCGTTTGCCTACGTTTAACTTCGTTTGCCTGCGTTTAACTTCCTTTGCCTACGCTTACCTTCGCTTGCCTACGTTTGACTTCGTTTATCTTCGTTTACCTTCATTTTCCTACGTTTAACTTCATTTGTCTACGTCTACCTTCCTTTGCCTACGTTTACATTCGTTTACCTACGTTTAACTTCGTTTCCCTACGTTTCACTTCTTTTGCCCACGTTTACCTTAGTTTCCCTGCCTTTACCTTCGTTTTTCCTACGTTAACCGTCGTTTGGCTACGTTTACCTTCGTTTGGCTACGTTTAACTTCGTTTGCCTACGTTTACCTTCGTTTGGCTACGTTTACCTTCGTCGTTGCCTACGTTGAACTTCGTTTGCGTACGCTTACCTTCGCTTCCCTTCGTTTACCTACGTTTCCCAACGTTTACCTTTGTTTGCCTAGGTTTACCGTCGTTTTCCTTCGTTTGCCTACGTTTACCTTCCTATGCCTACGTTTACCTTCGTTTACCTACGTTTATCTTCGTTTGCCTACGTTTAACTTCGTTTGCATACGTTTAACTTCGTTTGCCTACGTTTAACTTCGTTTGCCTACGTTTAACTTCGTTTGCCTACGTTTAACTTCGTTTGCCTACGTTTAACTTCGTTTACCTACGTTTATCTTCGTTTGCCTACGTTTATCTTCGTTTACCTACGTTTATCTTCGTTTCCATACGTTTATCTTCGTTTGCCTACGTTTAACTTCGTTTGCCTCAGTTTAACTCCGTTTCCCTAGGTTTACCGTCGTTTACCTACGTTTACCATCGTTTGGCTACGTTTCCCTTCGTTTGACTACGTTTACCTTCTTTTTCTTACTTTTACCTTCGTTTGCCTACGCTTAACTTCGCTCGCCTACGTTTACCTTCGTTCGCCTACGTTTATCTTCGTTTGGCTACGTTTACCTTCGTTTGCCTACGTTGAACTTCGTTAGCAAACGTTTACCTTCTTTTGTCTACGTTTACCTTCGTTTGCCTACGTTTATTTTCGTATGGATACGTTTAACTTCATTTCCCTACGTTTAACTTCGTTTACCTTCGTTTACCTACTTTTACATTCGTTTGCCTACGTTTACCTTCGTTTGCCTAAGTTTAACTTCGTTTGCCTACGTTCACCTTCGTTTGCGTGCGTTTACCTTCGTTTGCCTACGTTTACCTTCGTTTTCTTAGGTTTAACTTCGTTTGCCTACGTTTACCTTCGTTTGCCTAACTTTACCTTCGTTTACCTACGTTTAACTTCGTTTGCCTACGTCGACCTTGGTTTACCTACGTTTAACTTCGTTTGCCTATGTTTAACTTTGTTTGTCTACGTTTACCTTCGTTTGTCTACGTTTACCTTCGTTTTCCTACGGTTAACCTCGTTTGCATACGGTTACCTTCGTTTGCCTACATTTACCTTCGTTTTCCTGCGTTTAACTTCATTTCCTTACGTTTAACTTCGTTTGCCTACGCTTAACTTCGTTTGCCTACGTTTAACTTCGTTTGCGCACGTTTAACTTCGTTTGCCCATGTTAACCTTCTTTCACCTTTGTTTAACTTCGTTTGCCTACGTTTAACTTCGTTTGCGTACGTTTACCTTCGTTTCCCTACGTTTGATTTCGTTTTCTTAGGCTTACCTTCGTTTCCCTATGTTTAACTTCGTTTGCCTACGTTTACGTTCGTTTGCCTAAGTTCACCTTCGTTTGCCTACGTTTACCGTTGTCTGCCTACGTTTACCTTCGTTTTCTTACGTTTACATTCATTTCCCTACCTTTAACTTCGTTTGCCTGCATTTAACTTCGTTTGCCTACGTTTAACTTCGTTTGCCTACGTTTACCTTAGTTTACCTACGTTTAACTTCTTTTGCTTACATTTAACTTCGTTTGCCTACGTTTAACTTCGTTTGCCTACGTTTAACTTCGTTTGGCTACGTTCAACTTTGTTTGGCTACGTTTAACTTCGTTTGCCTACGTTAAACTTCGTTTACCTACGTGTTACTTCGTTTATGTTCGTTTACCTACGATTAACTTCGCTTACCTACGTTTAACTTAGTTTGCGTACGTTTAACTTCGTTTGCCTTCGTTTAACTTCGTTTGCCTACGTTTAGCTTTGTTTGCCTACTTTTAACTTCGTTTGCCTACGTTTAACTTCGTTTAGCTACGTTTAACTTCGTTTGCCTACGTTTACCTTCGTTTTCCTACGTTTAACTTTGTTTACCTACCTACTTCGTTTGCCTACGTTTAACTTCGTTGGTGTACGTTTAACTTCGTTTGCCTACGTTTAACTTCGTGTGCCTACCTTTAACTTCCTTTGCCTACGGTTAACTTCGTTTGCCTACCTTTAACTTCGTTTGTCTACGTTTAACTTCGTTTGCCTACGTTTAACTTCGTGTGCATACGTTTAACTTCGTTTACTTACGTAAACTTCGCATGCCTCCGTTTAACTTAATTTTCGTACGTTTAACTTCGTTTTCCTATGTTTAATTTCGTTTACCTACGTTTAACGTCGTTTGCCAACGTTAAACTTCGTCTACCTACGTTTAACTTCGTTTGGTTACGTTTAACTTCGTTTGCCCATGTTTAACTTCGTTTGCTTACGTTAAACTTCGTTTGCCTACGTTTAACTTCGTTTGTGTTGCGTTTTCTTTTTAAGAAAATATTCGTTAAAGTTCCTAAGAAGTAAAAAATAATTACTGCTTATTTTTAAGGCTTTTCAAAATAAAGACGAATGGCGTTTTCCTTTTTGAAATATCTTTTTTCGTTTTAGAGATATTTAGGTTTTTGTATTATGCAAATGAGGACAGTGATGACGTCATTAATCGTTCCACAAAAAGATAAATCACTTAATCAAGCATATCTCTTGGAGTATTGAAGCGCTGTTCTTAAAACTTGGCACCATCACTGTTCATCATAAAAGGCACAAGATGGCGCCCGTTGCGCCGTTGCCATGGCAACAGTTTTGCCGCAAAGACTTATTTCTATTAACACTGACATTCCCAGTTTATTTTTAACCAAAGGTGATGCACTCCCAACAAGCTAACGAAGATAGTTAAGCTAAGATGGGTACCAGGTGTGTTCCACGCCAGACCCACTGTTCATTTTTAAAGTGCTGCAAATGGAGATATTTGGTTTATAATAGAAAAAGACTGGATCCAAGACTGTTGCCATGGCAACGGCGCAACGGGTGCCATCTTTTGCTTTTAATGATGAACAGTGATGGTGCCAAGTTTGAAGAACACCGCTTTAATACTCCAAAAGATATGCTTGATTCAATGATTTATCTTTTTGTGGAACGATTAATGACGTCATCACTTTCCTCATTTGCACTCTAAACTGTCCGAAAACATTCGAGAGGTAATTCGAAAAAAATAGAGAAAAACTCGAAATATAGTCGAAAATATTTCAGAAAAATGTCGCGGAAAACTTCGGTAAAAATTTGGAAAAAAGGTGAGAAAAAAGTTTTTTTTTCTCAACCCTTTCTCGCCTTTTTTCGCCAGCTTTTTTTCCAACTTTTTTCTCCACTTTTTCTCCCGCCTTTTTCCGGAAATTTTTATTAAAATTTAAACACGACATTTTTTACTTTCTGCCCGGTTTTCACATGATTTTTTTTTTCTGGAGGGTTTTTTTAGTTTTTCCCGACTTTTCCCGCCTATTTTCTCCATTTATTTTCCAGTTGAGGTTTTAGTGTAGAAAAAATCGAAGTGAAAAGTTTGGAAGAAACGTGGAAAAAAGCGATAAATGAAGTTTAGAATAAATTCCCCTGAAAATCGAGAGGGCTTTTTTTAGTTTTTCCCGACTTTTCCCGCCTATTTTCTCCATTTATTTTCCAGTTGAGTTTTTAGTGTAGAAAAAATCGAAGTGAAAAGTTTGGAAGAAACGTGGAAAAAAGCGATAAATGAAGTTTAGAATAAATTCCCCTGAAAATCGAGAAAATAATCGAAACAAAAATTCGAAAAAAAAGGCAGAGATAAAAAAGTCGGTTCTTTTTTTCTGTACTATTTCTCGCCTTTTCTCTTGTTTTTTTTCTCCACTTTTATCTCCAATTTGGGAGGCGCGGTGGCCTAATGGTTAGTGCGCTGGACTCCGGATCGGGCGGTCCGGGTTCGAGCCCTGACCGGGGCACTGCGTTGTGTTCTTGGGCAAGACACTTTACTCTCATAGTGCCTCTCTCCACCCAGGTGTATAAATGGGTACCGGCGAATTTACTGCTGGGGGTAACCCTGCGATGGACTAGCATCCCATCCAGGGGGGAGTAGAAATACTCCTAGTCGCTTCATGCTACGGAAACCGGGGATAAGCACCGGCCTGATGGGCCACTTGGCTCGTATGCAGACTTTACCTTTATCTCCAATTTTTTTCCCTACTTTTTTCCGTTAAACTGTTTTCCTATTTTTTTCCGGAAAAAAAATTATAAAAAAAATTAAGCAAAAAACGAGGAAAAAGTAAATTCCAGAAAAGAGTCGGAGAAAAAATTACGAAAGAAAGAAGAGAAAAAAGTCTTTTATTTTCTATACAATTTCTCACCTTTTTTCTTTTTTTTCTCCACTTTTATCTCCAATATTTTTTTCAACTTTTCTCCTGAAATATTTTTAAATTTTTAAGCGACATTTTTTACACTCTCCCCAGTTTTTTGCGTGAACTTTGTTACCTTTTTCGACGTTTTTCCGACTTTTGTTCCGAAGTGTTTTTCCCCATTTTTTCTGCAATATTTTTTTCGGAAAATAGTCGATTAAAAGGTCGGAAACAAAATCAAACAAAAAAAGGAAAAAATTTCGAGCACAAGTCGGGAAAATAGTTGGCAGCAACGACAGGAAAAATTCTCAAAAAAGTCGGGAAAAAATTGGAGAAAATAGGAAGGTCAGAAAAAAGAAAAAAACAAATTTGAGAAAAAAAGGCAGGGAGGATTTGGTGAAAAAGTTGAGAAAAATTTGGGAAAACGTTAAAAAAAATTGCTAAAAATGTTGGAAAATATTCATTAAACTGTCCGAAAACAGTCGAGCCAAAATTCGAAAAAATAATAAGAAACTCAAAAAATAATCGAAAATAATCTTGAAAAATGTCGCGAAAAACTTCGGAAAAAGTGTTTTTCTCGAGTCTTTCTCGTCTTTTTTCTCCTGATTTTTTCCAATTTTTTCTCTAATTTGATAAGAAAAAAAGGCGTAAAAAATTTAGCCAAGGAACGGGAAAAAAGTAAATTGCAGCAGAGTGGGAAAAAAATTCGAATAAAAAAGGCGGGGAGAGGTTGGTGGAAAAGTCGAGAAAAAATTGGGAAAACGTCAGAAAAATCGAACGGAAAATAGTCGAGAAACTGACGGGAAACGGTCGAGAGGGAATTCGCAAAAACTTCGAGAAAAACTCGGGAAAACGTTTGAGGAAAACTCGAAAAATAATCGAAAATAATCGAGAAAAACGTCAGGAAAAAAGTCGGGAAAAACTTAGGAAAAAAGGTTTCTCGCCTTTTCTCCTGTTTTTTTTTTCTCCCCTTTCATCGCCAATTTTTTTCCCGACTTTCTTCCGGAATTTTTTATCAAATTTTTAACCCGACATTGTTTTCGAATTTTTTCGCGACTATTTTCCATCTTTTTTGTCGACTTTCCTCCGACATTTTTCCCGACTAACGAAGATGATCTTTTTCAACAATGACACGAGCATGGGACAAAGAAAAAATTCTGAGTCCCGGACGGGAATCGAACCCATGGCCTCCCAGATACCGGTTGGGAGCTCTAACCAACTGAGCTACAAGAGACTCGTATTGAGCTTGGCCATTTACTAGGTTGATATGTGACACGCGTCCTGCATACTGCTAGGATCAGCAATGCCGAAATCATCAACTGTGTAGTAAATAATAAAGATGGTAGATTTTAAGCTCGGTGATAAATTATGAAGATGATCTTTTTCAACAATGACACGAACATGGGACAAAGAGAAATTCTGAGTCCCGACGGGAATCGAACCATGGCCAAAGCACTGCACTGGACTACGTGTTTACAATTATCAAACGTCGACCAAAGTACCAGTTTATCGTAGTTCAATGGAAGATTTACAGAACAAGCTGCACAGCCCGTAAGACGTGGGGCTCCACATACTACGTTAATAAAGTAATGACTGTCAATCATCTTTACAAAACAACATATTTTATTGTAGGAGGGGCATGAGTTTTTTAATCGGCTCTATCAAACTCTAAAATATGACATCATATGACCAATTTAGAACTATTATTTTTAACTGTCTTGGGAAATGTTATTTTGACATTATGGAAGCAATAGGTCCCGAAAAATAAGATGTGCTGCTGTTAATACTATCGTTGTTGTTGTTTTTTGTTGCTTTATAACTACAAGCGAAACTATTGATGTTATGAACGACGACATCTTTCGTATCAGGCGGGTCGTACGCGAACTCGTAATAGTGTTGCAATGTTAGCGCTATTTGTGCGTATATGAATGAGTCAGACGATAAGTATCACGTGATCCACAGCCACTGATCAAGGATACATGTTTTGTTAAAATTAGCGGCACTTATGATCAGCTTTAAGATGATTGCAAAAGTTATAGCAAAAGGCCCTTTGGCGCAAGAAATACTAAAATACACTTGCTGCCTTTTTTCGCAAAACCTGATTCAGTGTCCCTGGCTATTGCTTATTTTTACTTTTCCATCCACGGACAATATTGGAATCAAGTTGTTCCTCCGCAACCCACGACGGCCGCCATTCTACCACGTACGCGTTCTTGTGCTGCAAACAAAAAATATGAATAACTAATTAGGCATGTTAACTCAGTGACCAAAGGAACATGCAAACTAACAAAGAGCTAAAAATATCATCTATTCATGATGAAATAAAAAAAAATCAAAATAAAAAAATCAAACTTAAAAATCAATAATCAAAAACCATAATTAAAATTATTCATTTTCTTCAAATAATCGCAAAGGTAAACTACCCTGTTGAAGGCGTTCGGCTTGTTGAGGGGCAGCGCGAAAAAGAGCGAGTGAAATATGAGGTGGTGGCTTATGATAAACCATATTGGGAACTGGATAGCGCTGATTCAACAAAATTACAGGAAAGGGAGTTTTCCTTCCCGAAAAGAAAACTAACTACAAACACAAACCTAGAAATGAAACCTAAAAAGATGGCCCCAAAGAAATATAAGTGATTTTCATCACATCTAATTTTATTTCATTTTCACCTAACACTAGCATTTCCTCTTCTGAATAAGTGAGTCCTTCAATCGCATTTTTTGCAACCGAGGCATTGAAACAGTTTTGTTCCTTCCTCCATTGGCCAAGTTGAGTATTTTGGCTCAAACGCATCGCCTGAAGAACACAATAGCAAATGAGGAATTAAAATCCACTGTACATGTATAACAAACAATGACTTCCTATTCAGTGTTTGATTTTTAATCACATTAATTGCTTGTTTATTTAGTGTCTAAATTAGGGACTGTGCAATAATTATCAGTTTGCCGGGTGGGGGGGGGGGGGGGGGAGGGGGAGGGGGAGGGTTTAATAAAAAAGTGCAACAAGGCCAAAAGTTTACTTAGCTCCATCCCCTGGACAGAAGCGAAAACTTTTCCTCACTTGTTAAAACTAAGTACTAATTAACCAACACCCCCTACCCCGGCCTCCCACATGGCTCCTTATTAAATATATGGTAAGGGCCGTTTATATTTTACGGGGAGGGGGGGGGGGGGGGGTGGCGGTGGAATTTTATAGGTAGTCTGCAATATCTAACGACCCATTTGCACCATCAGAATTTGTTTGCCTTGGCAACTCCCGTTAATACTAAATTTCTTAGATTAACCCACTCCCAAAAAGGGAAGTAAAAATTAAACTTACTTATATATCACGCTATACAATTGCAGTTTTAAGCGATAACCATAGTCACAACATATTAACTCATGGCCGCTTCCTCTGCATGTTTGTGCAGTGATTACTTGTTTTTATTGACGGGAGTGTATTGATAGTTGGTGTGGTTGAGTTTATGAGTTTCTGAACATGGGAGGGGGGTGCGGGCGTGCTTTCCAGAAATATTTAGATTTTTCATAACTTCAGAAGCACTATTTTTGGTATTCTCATAGACTTTTATTATTGCTATTGATGCTATAGCAATTGCACTGATTAACTGTTTTTATTGATGGGGCTTGTTTCTTGGTTTGTGTGAGCTGTATTTGCAGCCAAATAGTTTGTGGGTTTGAGTTGATTAGATTCCAGACTAAATTAGATTCCAGATATGATTAGATTCCCCAGGGGGGCCCAGGGGCATGGTCCCCGAGGAAAATTTAGGTTTTTTTTTCGGAACCTCGGAAACCCTTTGTTGGGCATTCTGGTCAAATTTTTGCACTATTATAGATACAGTCATTACAACACTCCAGTGTAATTATTTTGAGTGCCCCCCCCCCCCCCCCCCCCCTTACAGACCATAATTTTTTTGCATGGTCATGCCCCAAATCCTACCAGCTCCCCCGCTCAACCTCATAAAAAGTGAATGGTCCCCAACAGAACATAATGTTAGTGTCTTCAGATGAGGACAGGCAAATTACAGAGAGGGCTGACTTGCCACCACCAGAATAACTCCAGGAGGTGGTATCCATGCCGGGTATTTAAGAGAGAGAATATCAGTTAGCAACAGAAAAGAACTTCAAGTAACATCTTTATGTCACAGGGGGGTACCTGCCTGATATTTGTCCCACCAAGTCTTCCTTTCTTCCAATTTGTCATGTTGAAGAAGGGGCTGTTTGAACAGGCAAAAAAATTAATCATCAAGATGTCAACATGGCTGCATGAAAAAAAATTGGACAGCTAAGAATAAGCAGATATTATTGATAATGATGATCCACAACATGATCAAAGACTAATCAAGCGGTAATCAATTAGTAACTCAACTGATTCCCCATTATTATCATTGATGCCACTGATTTTTTAAGCCTGAAAATATTCCTTCTCATCAGATCAATGACTGCACCACTCTGTTAGTTAACAACAGACTGTATACGATGTACATTGGTTTTAACACAAATAAATCTCTTTCAAAGGCACTTCTATTCAACTCAGATACTTAACTATATTTTGACTGATTGAGGGCTAAGTAAACAGTGTTTATTTTTTAATTTCCATGGCAGTTTCACTTTTTAACAATGACAGTATTGAGAATCAAATTGGCCAAAGTTAACCAAAACCACAGTCTAACGATGAAAGCTGCTAAACAATAAACATTTCATGTGGACATTACCAATGGCAAGTTTGCTTGTGATTTTAAAATCAAGTTTAATTTTTGCAAACCACTACTGAAAAACTATTTCGTCCTATGCAAGCTACGGCGGACTGGGACATGAGCTATAATTGTTCATCAGCCTTGAAATTTGATTACTCACTTTGTTAAGAATCAGTCAAAGTTCTTCTTTCATTTTCATAACACTATTATGAGCTACAAGCATGTTCTCTAAGAAGGCTCCATATCATCAAACCTGAGGTGCCCAGCACTGAAGTTTTATTTAAAAAGTAGGTTTGTGTAGCCCTGACATATTTTGATATTCAGACTTATAAATGGATACTCCAAGCACTGCTAAGGCTGCTATTGAAAGTTGGCATTGTTAGGATCTTAAGGATTATAGTGTACATGTGCTCACACTGTAGTTTAATGTAGAAAAATGTCCCTATATCAGAATATGAACCCTGTAACATTTAATTGAGAAAAGAACTGCATATACCTGGATAGAAGCATCTCTAGAAAATCCAGACAAAACTGATCCTCTTTGTAAGTTGTGTTGGTCCTAGGCCAGCAATATTAACAAGTGCCTAAAAACAAATGTACAAAAGAAAGGAAAACACACCAGTTATTTTACAGTAATTGCTGTAAATGTGAAACCACCTTACCAACATGTACAATTTTTTAAATGAGACTTATTACATACACCATGAAAGTAAATATATATACCCTAGTCACTTGGTATTCTTCTCATAATAATAATAACAATAATAATAGTAATAATAATAATAATAATAATAATAATAATAATAATAATAATAATAATAATAATAATAATAATAATAATAATATTTAGAAAGTGGTACTGTTATTAGATTCCATATTAATATTTACTTATCTTTCCTGGTTTGTAGATACCAACTATTTTGAGACTGTCTTCCCTTTTGTTGGGTGACACCGTGTCTTTTATCCATTTCTGTTGGGTCAACACCATGTTGTAATAGCTCACAAACTTCACTGCTACTCAAATTTGACCACAGTGTGCTGATATCATTTGATACAGGTGCATAACCAACAGCTTCCATATTTTTGTTAAGAATGGGAGAGATACAATCATCCTCATCATACTGCCACATAGGGCCCCGATTCAAGGCAATCCACTTGTGACCAAAATGTGCCATCATAGTTTCTTGGCAGACTTGATAATAGTCTTCTATTTCCAGTTTTACAGCTGACTCTGCATTGAAGAACCGTAGTTTGTAATCAATTCATCCAAAGGGCATTCAATCAAGTTTAAGCTTATGTTCACATAAGATCTTTGAAAAAATGTACAACAAATTCTTCTTCCCATAACAATAGAGGGTGATAACACTGGATATCACTGTCTCAACAATGTCGCCATGAATAAAATGGAGAAAGTTCAATCCATATGTGCTCTAAATGAAGACCTTGAGAAGGTATGCAATTAGCTGCAACTGCATTGACTTGGTCATTGCCATCTTGAACATATTACCACTAATTTTGCTACTGCAATATCTCTGATACAAACATTTCCTTCAACTTGTGTTTACACAGTTGGCAAATGACCAAAGATTGGTGACAGTGGCTGGTCCTGCCATTCAGAGCTCTTACATGTAGGTGTCTGTGGGGTGCTGGTTACAGGTAACTCGAAGTAATCCACCCCATAGGCATCTTCAGCATCACATAATGAAGAATGGGCTTTCTCTAAGTGTTTCGTCACTGGTGTACGGCATGAAGATCCTGCAAAAATTAATATGGAAAAAAAAAATAAATATTTACACACTTTCTTGAACTCCGTCAAAAACACACAAGATACATTTACTGCACGGATAAGTTTGGTTATTCAAATGCTGACAGCAAACCATTTATTCAAAGTGCTTATGAAGTTGGAGTTTTGAAGCCATTTCATATACAGTGAAATGCAGTAACATCTTTATATCATCGAATATATGATTGAATGTTTGTTGTCTAGATTGGATGTGAAACACCATTTTCGTACTAATGGTCAACATAAAACTCTTGTACATATGATGTGCGAGTGGCTTTCATTCTTTCTTGATAAAAAACTAAACCATTTCCTCAAAAGGCTTTAGGAGTGTGCACATTTGAGAACAAGGTGTTTCTCAATCCTCAAGACCTGATAGTCGCGACTTGAAACTTAAAACACAAACTTAGAGTTTTGACTCAAGTATTGAATCGAGACTGTCAATTTACTTTAGAGTATTTTAGATTGAGTATTCAAGGCAATGATGCCTAATACTATTGGTGATCATAGTCCCATTTCATTTGTTCAGTGAGTGAAAGTTGTATGTCATAGCGGCTACCACATTAAACATATTACAAAACATCTTTCAGTTCACTTGAAGGGTTAAGAGCTCGTGCTTTGAAATTAAAGAAGTTTGGTGGATTATTTTAATATTTGACATTTGTTTAATGTCTTTGAATAACTAGGCATATTCATAGAATTATAAGAAGTAAAGATAAATCTGTGCTGAAGTGTAACACATGTTATTTCTACACAAGGTGATCTGAATAGTTAGATAGATAGATAAACTTTATTAATGTGTCAAGGCCACATAGCCTGGGAAAATCCCATACTAATTTGGCTGAGTTTAAATTGAAGTCTGAATCTTAATGACTAAAAAAGTAGCTGTTAGATCAGGCATTTAATTTTAAATTGGAAGGCTTAAGGTGACATAAGATTCGGTTCTGTAACCATGAATATCTTTGTTTGAAACTGACATTTTGTTGCGTTGGTATGCAGAGTTTACATTTCTGCTTCAAACCCATGAGATGGCTTCGGTTTCCCTTCTTTTGAACCGGTTAATATCTGGAAAAGGGGCATGAGAAAATCTCGAGGTATAACAGGTGGCCTGTATCAAGAGCTGTATCCCATTAACAATATATAAGCCATATTACCTATAGGTCTTTATAATCCATCAAATATTTTTTGCGCGTACGATTGGTCTAAACACGTCAGGTGATGCAGCCAAAACTGGGGAATATCGGCTGATATTCCCCAAGTGACATTCCCCAGTTTTCAAATTTTGCGATTTACGTTCGCGCATTTCACTTTTATCCCGAGTAAATTGTTAAAATGAATAAAACTAAACATTTTCAACAGACTAAAAATATTTTGAGCGCTGACAGAATTTCTTTGACGTTTAAAAGCTTTGAGAAGAGGTCTCCCGAAATGCGGCCTTGTAAAAAAAAGATCAAAACCTTATCCTAAATGCCTCACAATAAAAACGTATAGTCAGACAGCCAATTGAGGATGAGACTCTACACTCTAAGTGTTTGTCTGCTTGGTTTGGTTGTTCTGACGCTAGCGTGCTTTGTGCACATGCTTGCTGGTTGATCAGCTGTTCATTTTATTCATTGTTTGTACAGTCTTCATCCATTACATAAACAATAACAAATGAAAGATTTAAGTCTAAACCACCTGGTTTTAATATACAACCATATGGCCAGGGGATTCATTAAGATTTCTGACAGGAGGGCATACGGATTTAGCAGTCGGGCACATAAATTGGAAGGGCTGATGACCCTTCCCCTTCTATGGGTCCGGACATGCTCCCATGGCAAATTTTAAAAATTTTACAGCCGTAGAGTTCTGTTTTACTGCTTTTGAAGCATAACATTAACCCAACATCCTTCCTCTTAACTCAAGTTTTGTTATTTCGGCCAACATGATCTCCCAATCCATGAATTTGCACATGGATTGGTTTGCAGAACACTTGAGGGAAGAAGATGATGTCCCCAGCAAAGCAGTGAGAGGAAGATTTGCTTCTGCAACATTTGATTGCATGGGAATGCCACTAGAAGCTTTGCTAGTGACATCATTTAATTCGTTCTTTGCTAAGTTTTCAGGACGCGTTGTTTCTGTGCAGTTATCTTTTGCTGGGATCTCAGAAGACGAAGTTTCTGTGCAGATAGACTGAAAATATGCAGGTTTATTTAAGCGAATGCTAACTTAGCACTTGTAAAATTAAACACACAGATGTTAACAGTAGTTTTTTACTGTTGTCTTATTTTAGTTAAACAGGTTTTCAAATAAAGTCTACATAAGTAGTAATCGTAAAAGAAAAATTTTCACTAATAAAATTTTGCATTGCATTAAGTCAAAAAACACATGAAATGGATGCCGGCTACTGCAGAATAAATTTTGGGAGTGAATCTAAACAGTCTAAGAGTTAGACTACCAGCAGTCCCTATTTATTTTCTTGTAGTCGTGGAACGAAAAAAAAATTGCTTTGCCTTGCCTCCAGATTGTTCAATCCTTTCTTCAAATTTTGTGTAAAATTGAAAAGGTTTATTTATATAAAATAATTTGAAATGATTCGGACCTTTGCTATAAATTCGCCTTGAACAAGAGAGTTCGATTTTTACATGTGTTAAGCAACTTACAAATCACCTGAGCTATGATAATAAGCTTATAATTAATCAGGTCTTTGAAAATATTTCACCCTTCACTGAACATGAATAACAATCGTTTGTTGCCTTTTTTGAACAAAACATCTAGAACATTCTGTCTATACAAAATATTTTGAAATGTTTCGACTTTACACTGATACATGAAATCGCCTTGAACAAGATAGTTCGATATTTGCATGTATTAAACATTGCTTAATCTTTTAAAATCTTGACACTACGATAATAAACTTGACTGGGTGTTGAAATGATAAATTTCACTCTTCACTGACCATGAAGTTAGCCATTCAACATTCCGAAAAGAAATGCTAAAACCACTACTTACTTCTTGACGTTTCTCAGGTGGAGGTCGAACAGGAAAATATTGCGCGACCGTTCTTTTGTTGGTAGTCATCGCAATTATTCTGCAAGATTTCAAGATGGGTTTTCATGTAGACCGTCAATCAATTTTCCTTTTGCAATGAATCATGGGGCAATACATGAGCAGTGTCAAATAAAGGAATAAGACAAGGAGATTTTCTTTTTTTAAAATGAATTTCAGTTTTATTTTTGGGAAGGCACATGCAGAAATTGAGGGAAATTTAAGCAACTTGCATTCAAGTTTTATTCACAAAAGCTGCATTGAAAGCCCAGCATCTTCGGTCAAAACTTATTTGTACTAAAACATGCATGATTTCTGCCATTGTGTCAATCATCTCTATAGTTTTGCCTCAATGGAAGCTGCTGCATTTTGTTTTGTCACTTTTCTGTCACCTGGCTGCTTTGGTTTTGAACTTCAACCAAGAGTGAGAGAATTAGTCACCTTCCCTGCCTCAAAAATGAGCCACTCAAACAAGGTGGTGATCACTTTGAAGCATACTTTGAAATTCGTAGCATTGTCTGTTATATAAAATTGTGCTAACTAAAAATTCAACTAGGAGGAGGATTTACTTGATAGGGGCACTTTAAAGAGCTAAGACTCAAAGGTGATTTGTTCAGTTTACCTCAAATTTGGAGAGTGGTTAGTTTAACATGCTGTATTTATTCACTCAGTAAAAGGTGACAAGTAAGCATAATGAAAATGTCAACTACATACTCTGTTATAAGACACACCCAGAATAACAGGAAATTTTTTTGACCACATTTTTTACTTATGACAATTTGCTTTCAAAAGTTACTCATTACAGTGCTTGCGTTCTCAAAACAAAAGTGAAAAGTCACACAGTAAATGGACAAAATCCAAAAAGTCATGTATGGACAACAGCATGCCATAAAAGTCACACCTTTTAATTTACTCAAGTCACCCTTCTCAGGAATACTAATTGATCTGTTTTACATTATAAACAATACTGACCTGACAGATCTTTCATTCATCAGTTGCAAAACTCATCTCAATCTTCAAGCATTCATTCAGTGCACAGTAAATTTTCAATATTATGCCAAGCACTTGTCATCATTCCTATGATCTTAAGTGAATAAATACAGTTATGTGATATAAAAACAAATCCTTGTTTGTTAAGTGTGAGAGAGTGGTTCTCAGAAAGCGCAGTTGTTGGTGACTGACATTCCGATGACATAAGCGGAGTCTGCTATGTTTTTCTGCACAATCACTTCATTTCAACAGTTAAAAAACCAGCTCTTTAAGCTTAAACTTGATATAGGGTTTTACGTATCTGCAGTTTAACATGGACATGCTACATCGTTTGGAGGTGAGAAACCAAGAGAAAACCATGATTGTATATATGGTAGTTTTAAGGTGGCTGAACTCAGTTTCTGCACTCTTTGGATTCAATGCTGACGCAAGAAACCAAAATTTAAATTCTGTGTGTGCACAGTTGATCAATTGTCTTGCCAGAAAGGCATGATTTCAAACTAATCAGTCATCATAAGAACTTTATGAAATTTCACAAAGTTGTACTTTAGCAAGCAAGAAAACTGCTGATTACAGTGAGGCAAAGGATGGACAATAATTTCAACACATTTATTGGTCTTATTGGGATCAAGCTGAGCCGACTATTACAACATCTGCGGTGAAAACTAAAAAGAAATGCACAGTTGTCTAAGCAAGGGAAACAAATTAAATTACAAATTCAAGAATGCAAAATGAAAAGGAAAATGAGTAGAATCTCAATGTCCAATCATGACTTACATGTACGTCTGATCTTGACTCTGGGTTAAAAATGACTCCAAGTCCCCAAGAAACTTCGTAAAAACTTCAAGACTCTTTACAGAAGGGAGAACTCCTATCAAACTACAGGGGTGTGCTCAAGAAGAGACCTAAAATATGCTCCCATGACATGGTGATGAACTGAATTTATAAGAATGCTTTGTGTATTGGTGTTGGTATTGGAAAATCATGCAATCAAACAAAATATAACTACAATCAAAGAAAACAAACAGTTAATGTTCTAATAAAGGCTTCTCTGTAGTGGTAACATCACAATTAGGATTACAACACCTTTCGCTACATGTATTTATTAACTCTTCTCAAAAGTAGTTTTTCCTCGATATCTTGCAATCTTCATTTAACAATTTTAAATTAATTTTTTCACCAAACTATAAATCAATGTTTAGGTTTTTGAATGAGCGAAGAACCTTTTTTGTGCAAAATTTGGGCCATGATCAGGTCTACAGTAACCTTAAAGCAAAAGGAGAAGGTCACTCTGAAAAGCATATATTTTTTCTTGCAGCTTAAGGTCTCACAGGACCCTTGCTCATTAATAAATTCATTAGCAAAATTTCTTGAAGGGGTTTTATCTTGGAAAGCTATAATCTCTCTGAATTTTGAACAATGATTCCCCTAAAATTCATCAAAGATTTTAGGTAATGATGGAATTATACGATGATTGTAGTTTTACTGGTTAATCACCATTAAGTCTGATGTTACAAGTTCTTGAAGTTAAACTGCAGTAAATGCCACTTTGTGTCCAAGGATTTAGCTAGAATACTGTGCACCTAATTAAACAACTATAGAACCTAGTGATAAATCGTAACCTCTTTTGTGTTCTGGCAAGAATGAAATTGAGGAATTCAAAAATTACAAGGTTATTGGCTTCTAGGAGAGTAAAAATTTGATAATAAACTTGGAAACATGGTATCTTTTTTGGAAAAGGAAGTTTTAAAATTTGCCTTTGCCAGAACACAATAAAGTACACCAACAGGGTTCATACAAAAAATCGCGACCATTTTTCCAGGACTTTTCAAGGACTTATCAAGGACCAAATCGAATTTTCAAGGACCACCTACCAGGAACGTATTTTCACAGATGATATATAAAGGCAACATTCCCAGACCAAGCTGACAGGTTTCTAAGGCTTCAAGTGTTTGCTCCATCTCCTTTACTACATTTTTCAGTTCACTTGTCTTTTCTCGTTATTAGCTGCTTTTACAACCGTGTTTTACAGTGTTTGAAGTTGCTTTACACAGGAAAAGAAAATCAGTCTATGCACAGCAAATTTGGTTTCGATGCCTCTACATTTAAAGTTGAAGAAAATTCAAGGACTTTTCAAGGACTTACACAGAAATTCAATGACTTTTCAAGGAAAAATGGAATTCAAGGACTTTTCAAGGACTCCCCCTAAAATTCAAGGACTTTTCAAGACTGTGCAAACCCTGACCAAGTTTACATTCCTAGTGAATCAAGCCCTAAATTCTATATCAGCGGAGAAAACTTGGACATAGCATTGCTGGTTTTGAGGCTTCCAAAAACCTTCCCAGTCAATGTTTACCCTCCAAAGCCGTGAATTAAATCTAATTATGACAATTCACCATGTTCCATTACACAAGATTCAAAACTGCAAACAATAATCTCTAAAATTACTAATACAAAGAACTTAAAGGTCAAACGAACCAAAGTTTCGACATTCTTTCTTTGGCAATTTTAAAGCAATCAAACACTAAGAGAATCCATTATCAAGTTAACTTAAAAAGAAATTTTGATTTCTGGGCCTTAAAGTGCGAACTGTCACAAGACTACGAAGATTTCTGAAGGCTTCAAGAAAACGTTTCCAAAATGACTGTGCACTGGAATGGAAGGAATGGATCGAGCTTTGAATTTTGTGGCATAATAATTTGTTTGACGGCTTTGCAATCGAGGAGAGTCAGTCTGAATAATTCAAGTAATTATAAAAGGACCTAAGTTTTTTTAAACATGGTAGTTATATTCTTTACTACAGTGGAATCCAGTTTAAAAGTTTAATAATTATTAATGTACTGATCATGAGTAAGACTGGAAGCATTGTGCGATATACATAGGAGGATTTCAAACACTGGATGACTAATAAAGATCATCAGTCCGCTCAGCTTGGTATGGAACAACGGGTTTTGTTATATACCTAAACTGAAATCCAGGTTTTTTTGGATTTGCACGCAATTACATATAATCAGGACGTGTGCGGCTTGAAACCCGGATAGGTATGAGCACGAAGTTATTCTAAAATGTGGCCAAAAGCTAAGATTGTATTTACTATTCTCTTTTTCGTACTTGAGAGTCATACAAAACACAAAAATAAACTTGTACACAAAAATTTAACTTGAATGAAAGGATATTTCTCAATGCAAATTCGAAATCGGAAACCGTCATGCAGGCTAAAACTTTCTTGAATGAATAAACTCATGTCGTTCAGCTGAAGGAAAATTCAGTGGTGAATAATCAATACAGAGTGCTACCGACTGTTTCCGGGGACACTGTGAGGTTCGTTTCTATTACCTGTTTATGGTCTATATTTTGTCCACAGAGACGTAAGTCTTACTTAGCGGGTATGTATTAACATGCATTAAAAAACATGTCTCAAAAAGTGTGCATGTGGAAGCTGCATTATTTGGTTAGGATATTGAATATCTTTTAGTGACAATAATATGATGTAATAATTTGAATGTCGTTTGTAGCACTTTTATATCTTGGCAGATAGCCTTAGTATGTTTTAAACAGTTTTCGTATTCTTTTGTAATGTCTCTGTTGAAGTAGTTAGACCACTTCCGAAAAACTGTAGGATACGTGTACTTTCCTTCAATAAATAGTCTGTAGTGGTCTTTGCATTTCATTTTACATACATGTAAATCTATTTCAGTATTTGGACCTAGAGCAACTGGCTTACCGATGTCAAGAATCCCCTTATCTACGTTAATATTTTTGCCTGAAACAAAAAGACGTTTTGAAATTGCTGATGTCATCTGATAGAACTGAAGAAAGTTCGATTTAACATTACTATACTTCTCACTATAGAGAAGTAACGTTGCATGTTTTCACAAAACAGGTTTTCACAAAACAAACTGACCTGTGTTTACAAGTGTTTGACCCTTAAAGGAGAAGTTCACTCCAGAATGGCCATTTATTTTCTTTACGCCAATAAAAAGTCTCTACAAAAATATGTTATTCACCAAAATTTCAGCTCCCAACGAGCGCTAAATCCCTACAAAATCTTTCTCTAAAGTAGCCCAAAATTCGACAACTGAACGCCGCCATCTTGGAGCTAGTAATGTATGCGTGACATCAAAGAGTTCAGCCTGAAGTTTAGCGGGAAAATTTGAATACTCGAAACTCCTTGTTTTGTGCAGCTCCATGTTTCTCAAACAGAGCTTCAAGAGATACAAAAAAACCTTTCACCTTTCTTTCCTTTCAGACAGGCATTTTGACAAACAAAAGCCACTTCAAAGAAACAAGGAGTTTGAAGTATTTAAATTTTCCCGCTAAACTTCAGGCTGAACTCTTTGACGTCATGCATACATTACTAGCTCCAAGATGGCGGCGTTCAGTTGTCGAATTTTGGGCTACTTTAGAGAAAGATTTCGTAGGGATTTAGCGCTCGTTGGAAGCTGAAATTTTGGTGAATAACATATTTTTGTATAACCTTTTTATTGGCGTAAAGAAAATAAATGGCCATTCTGGAGTGAACTTCTCCTTTGAAAAGTTATAAAAAGCTAAGGCAAGAAAAATTTTCATAATGCCCGGTCATTACAAGAAAATCTTGCCCGCTCATCAGCCAATCAGAGCGCGCGTACTATTGTAGCCATATAATAAATTACATTAGTATATACACACTCAGTGATCTTGGCTATTCCAGCAATCTGATTGGTTCGCTATCTCAGGCTAATGCCGCAATATTCACTCGCTAGCGAGTGGATAATGCATTATCCCATAAAACAGAAACAAAATCGCCGGCGTAAACTCACGTTTCGCTAGCATTTCGGAATCAAAAATAGTGCAAATAAAAGACGACAGCGAGCCAGAAAACACCAAGAAGGCAACGAACTCTGGCCTAAAAGTTTTTAAAGATAAGTGAAGAAGTCATGTTTTGCAAACAAGTGTTTTTCAGTTTGTTTATCGAGATAATTACTGTGATCAGTTCGACCTATCGCTAAATAGGCAGCAATTAATCTTCATGACTACAATTTGTCTCATTACGAGTATTTTTTGTAGACTGGTTTGCCTGACAGAACAAATTTCTCACCGAAATCGAGGAAATAGAAAAAGAAGAATTGAAGTTTTATATCTCCGCAAGAAAACAAGACAGGTCATATTACAACAAGGTAACACTCACCTCAATTCGAGCCGCCATTGACATGCACCTTCGCAACGAGCCAAACAACAAGCCTTTCTCGGTAAACTTCGAAAACTTTGTTTGATCAGTTATCGATTTCCAAGCAGACTTTCGATTAAAGTTGCCGATTTGAACTGTGTAAAAGGACCATTTTGACGAGGATTTTATCGAAGATTGTGTATTTGCCATGTTAAAAGAATCTGTAAATAGTTTTGTACGTGTTTCACGCATGAATTGAGACGTCAAATTAGACGTCAATAAAATTGTCTTTCATAGGTTTCCTTTTGAAAATGTCTAGATTGTCTGTTTTGAGATCACTTCGTGTGTATATACTAAAACAATTATTCTTTTCAATCTCGGTGAATAGCGGCAGAATATTTACCTCGCTGCTACACGGCTCGGTAAATATTCTGCCACTATTCACCACGATTTCAAAGAATAATTGTTAAATAAAACATAACTAGCTTATGATAATGATAACTAAACACACTAAATAACTAACAGTACTGAGCTTACTTACTTATTGACAATTCAATTGAAAGTTACAAACGCGATAACATTGCTCGCAATAATTATAACCGTACTAAAAAAACAAAGAAATTGCAGATGTCACACTATTCAAATATGTCAAATAATAATACCATCCTTACATTATTAACAGAAAAATGGAAATAAAACATAAATTAAATTGGGATTAGTACCCACTTTTTCTTCAAATAATCTTTCTTTTTGATCTTGCTTTCCGTTTCATATTTAATGGCAATTTTAGTTCGAAATCCTTGAATTTTGGGTCGAATTTGGCATCTTCTGCAGTCCCATATGAATAGTTTTCCAATTATTATAAAATATTTCAGTAAGTTGAGTAAAGGGCATGGTTTGGATAATATTCCAAATAAAACATCTTGGAAGGAAAGATGAACCTGCTGATTTGAAATTTGGTGCCAGTTAGCTTGAAACCCACTCCAGAACCGTTTAACATAGGAGCATTGATAAAAAAGGTGGTACAAGGTTTCCGGTTCTGCCCTGCAAAATGAACATAGGTCGTCCGTTTTGAAGCCTATTTTGTGTAATTTTGAATTAGTGTATAAAATAGAGTTGAGCACCTTGAATTGAAATCCTTTCACATAGGATTCAAGTACAACAGAGTGTGGCAAACTGAAAATTTGTCTCAGCTGATCGATAGAGAAGTTAAAATCGTTCTGCAGTTTATTTATGATATTAGGATATTGTGCTATTTTGTGAACAAGAAATGAGTAGTTGTACTGTAACTGTGAAATTCAACTATGGAAACCTTATGGTCATTTATCATACTCTTGGACTAAAATTAATTTTCTAGAGTGCTGTTCTTGAAATCACTTGAATATGTGTGTAAGTTAACTTTATACAAGGATTTGAGCAGACATTTAACAGCATTGTGCAGTTCCAGAAAATATCCATATCCACCCCACAGAAGGTCATTGGAAATTCCAAGGGGGTGGAGGGTCTTGAAAGCCAAACTTTTTAAAGCAAAGTATGGGGCTTAACTGGAATTTTCAGAGGGGTGGGGGGATTCAAACCAAAAAACTTCTGTGGGAGGGGTATGGATATTTTCTGGAACAACACATTAAAACATTGTTTACTTTCTTCTATGACTGTAAAAGGTTTAAACCATGGAAACCGTTTGCTCATCTACTCATACTCCTCCTGTACTCTCGGACTAAATTAAAAGTAAAGTTACTTTACTGATCTTGAAACCCGACGAAAAAAACGTAAACATAATTAGCATAAAGTTTAAATGTACAACGCCAAGAATGTTACTTTCAGGATCATTTCATTTGTTGTCGTCCTCAGTCGTTACAGTTCGTGCATATCCCTGGGCATGCTTAACTGTATGATAATATACATGAAAAAAATTTTAGAATCTGATTGGCTTAGAGAAATGCAGTTTTTAGTAAATTTGATGCAAAAATGAGGAAATTTAGTGCAGAAATAAGGTAATTCAGTGCAAAGAGGTACATGTAACAAAACAGAGCATTCTGATTGGTTGATAAACAAAGGCACCCACGGAGAGCCAATCAAACGCTTCCACACGATCTGAATGGCGCAAATGTTGGATCTGCTTTGAGTGGTGAGGAAAAAAAATGGCTGGTGTTTTGAGCACAGTAGAGGACATGAAGACAGCTCTAATTACCATAGCACTGAAAAGCACTGGTGTTGGGTTCTCTTTTTGGAATAAGTGTTTTCTGAAGAAGGGAAATGCCAACGAAATCAAAACTACGAGTCGTCTGAGCTTCACACTTTGCTTGAGAGAATTTATTTACGTTGAGTTCAAAAGCAAACACATTGGCAAAGGTTATGGCCACAATGAGATAGCCTCAAAGATAGCCTCATCATTTGAAAGACAATGTACTAAGAGCACAAAACCTGTAGGTTTTCTATTATACAGGACAAGAATTGTTTCATCCAAAGTGTTGACGGGAAAGCGAAACAGCTGCACTTGGCTGGCCGTCGAAAGCGTCCAAGCAAAGCTCGGCAAGTAAGCTCATCAGAAGCAGAAAAAATCTCTGGAAGAGGTAAAACCCAGAATCTTTTTTTCATACAATTCGTTGAACTATTAAGCGGAAATTTTCGGCTTACAAACTATTAAAACATGACAAACCTGTACGTTGCTTGACCTTGTTTTGACTGAATATTGTTTTGTCATGAATATTATTAATAAGTTATCACATGATTTTTCTGTAAAAATTGCCTACAAATTGCACTCGCCCTACGGGCTCGTGTGATGTTGTTAGCCTTTGATAACTTAACTTGTGCTTATTTATCCCAAATTGCACTCAAAATCATGTGATTACCTATACGAATTGCGGTCGTTTCGCCCGATGGTGCCTTCACCCGAAGACGTTTCGCCCGATCTCAGGGTCGATTTGCCCAAAGAAAAAGTCGATTCGCCCGAACCAAGAGTCGATTCGCCCGGACTAATAAAAGTGTGTTTTGTTTGCTTAACTTAATCAAACATATAACATTTTTGGTGTCCGGTCTGTAGTATATATAAGTATATATAATTTTTGTCGCCTAGTGCGACCGGGCCCTAATTGTCTTAGTTTGGATATGTTTGCGTTACGCGTATCTGGTCGTTTCGCTTACGTATGGCATCAGATAGGGGACAAAATCGAAACCTACATTTTGCGTCGTCGTATTCGTCGTTTCGTCGTAATTTTGTCGTCGTATTCTTCATTTCGTCGTAATTTAGTAGTCATATTTTTAATTTCGTCGTAACCTGGTAGTCGTATTTATCATTTCGTTGTAATTTAGTCGTTGTATTCTTAATTTCGTCGTAATTTTATAGTCGCCGTCCCGGAGTCGCCATGTTTTTCATTTCGTCGTAATAATTTTGTAGTCGTATTCTTCATTTCGTCGACGGCGGTACAAGTAGGTCTGCGGTAACCCTGCACTTCCCGCCAATTTTGTTCACCAGATCAAAACAATATGGCGATCAAGAGATAGAAGAAATGTTACAGTTTAGTCCACACGTTTCTCCAGCCGTTAATTTGAAAAACCATGTTTCTTCAGCTATCTGTGAAGTAATTCGCCTCCTGGAAAATATCATGTTAAGTGGTAATTATGATGGGAACCAGCTTGATTACTCGTTATACAAGCTTGACCAAGTAGTTTATCTGTGTGTCTGCTGTCAAAATATTTGGCCAGATTCTTTAGCCGACGTAGTTATTCAACTGCTACTGACTGTAACAGCCTATCTCAAGAAAATACTGAAATTAATCCTCGTTCGCCTTCAAGCTGTCAGACAATTTACACCGGTTCGACAGGTAGCCAGCTCTTGCTATTCCAAGAGAAACTTTGAAACTGTACTTGAACTATGGTTTTTCTCTGAAGAAGATTGCTGATATGTTTGGTACTTCAAGTAAAACGATAAGTAGGTGAGTTAAGTTATTCAACTTACGAGAGGAAGTTCCAAAGTATGACGATATTTCAAATGAATCCTTGGATTCTATTGTCTCTGCTGTATTGCATAATTTTCCTTACTGTGGTACTTTGGAGAACAGATCCCAGTGGAATTCTGCTAAGAACTTCCCAACTCAATATTTTCAATCGGCGCCATTACAGTGTTCCAGGACTCAGATCTTTATGGCACATGGACGGGAACCATAAGTTGATCAGATGGGGGTTCGTTATCCATGGATGCGTGGATGGATTTTCAAGACGTATTATGTTTTTGAAATGCAGTACCAACAACAAGGCAGTTACAGTACTTAAGTTATTTCAAAATGCAGTTCAAGACTTTGGACTTCCCTCTAGAGTCAGAGGTGACCAAGGCACTGAAAACATAGAGGTTGCCAGATATATGTTTTCCCATCCCAGTAGAGGGCCAGGAAGTGGCAGCTTTATCGCTGGGAAAAGTTGCCATAACCAGCGGATAGAAAGGTTTTGCGAGATTTGTTTCATGGGTGTACCTTTCTCTTCTACTACATATTTTGCTATCTAGAAGATACTGGATTGCTTGACATCAGCAGTGCAAACCATTTGTTTTGCTTGCACTATGTATGAAGATATTTGCATATCAAGTCGGGTTGACAGCGTAAATGCCATACGTAAATAGAGGATAATACATGGTTTCGCGGAGATATGAAATTTATCTTCGAGTGTTCAAATCGATAGCTTACGAGTGAGCGCAGCGAACGAGTGAGATATCGGATTTGAACACGAGAAGATAAATTTCATATCTCCAAGAAACCATGTAGTATTCTTTTTATTATATAAACCTACTAATTACGATGTCTTTGACGATTTTCCGAAGATTTCCGAAAATTTTCAAAATGTTGTCCGAAGGTTGTACGAATGTTTCCGAACATTTTCCGAGAATTTCCGAAGTTTTCCGAAGATTGCCGAGGAAGATCCGAAGATTTTTTGACTTAATATCGATTTACTTTGGCTCATTCAGCATTGGAACATGGCAAACTCTGCAAGCTGATTGGTCAAAAATGATATCACACATGTGTGGATATCATTTTTATCCACACATGAGGGGTACAATTTTTCTCGATTTGCTACCACTCGCTAAAGCACTGCAGTTTATATAATAAAATGTGATCGTGACTAAAACGATTATATGTACTACAGACACCAAAAAGGGAATACGAATAACGGATGTATCTATGGACAGAGTTTGTGCGCAAGAAACGCGTGATAAATCGAAGTGTCCATAGGCGGCGTGATACATAGATGTTTGTTTACAATACAGGGTTCAAAATAAAATTTCGTTTTTAGCCTGAATTTGTCGGCTTTTTTTGTCAAGGCTCATTTTTTCCCGGCGTTTTCAAGGGACACAATCAATATGCATACATGACGTACCCGTAGGCTTGCAATGCATTCTGGGGCGATTTCAAATACAGTCGGCCATTTGCAAGTTTTCCGAATTGAAAATATTTTACAGCAAAGCAAAAGAATGGATTGGAGCAATTTGACTTCTTTTCTTATGTTGAATGTTTGAGAAGTAAATAAGATCTTCCAATATAATTTTCTGGAGGGACACAATACCTGAGAAGGTGGGGCGGCCCGTTATTCATCTTAACACAGAAATGAAGTTGCCACATTGGCGACTAAACCGCAAAACCAGAAGTTTTAGTCGCCAAAGATGAAATTTTGGTCGCATTAGCCACCAGTGAGTCGTATTTTCTAGCCCTGTAGCTGCTTTATTGTCTGATATAAAATGTTTCCTTTAACTTACAGCAACTTTGATTTCAGTTGACCGATCAAGGCATGATACTTTGTATTTCTTCGATGAAAAGTAGCCGGCAAGTGTCGTCAAAGTGCCGGCTACCGCCGGCAGCCGGCTGCTATTTTGAACCCTGCAATAAACGCGTGATAAATTGAACTCAACGATTAACTGGCATCGCCAAAGATTTAATTTGGAAACGTTAAATGTTATATGTTTGATTAGGTTAAGCCAGCAGAACATACTTGATCAACCAGTATTTTATTAGTCCGGGCGAAACGACTCTTAGTCCGGGCGAATCGACTCTTGGTCCGGGCGAATCGACTTTTTCTTCGGGCGAATCGACTCTGAGATCGGGTGAAACGTCTTCGGGCGAAAGCACCATCGGGCGAAACGTCGACCTGATACCACCGAAACGAATACCGGGGACTTATTTGCATCTCATTGAGTAGTTCCTTTTGTTTCTTTATGTTTCGTTTAAAAAAGCGCTCAGACATGTGTAAATAAGTGGCCCAGTATTCTAAAATCCCTCCTCTCTCGCCACCATTTAAAAGCAGATTAGATATTCACCAAAAGTTCCATCTTGCCTTCGTCGGCCATTGTACATGTAAATATTGCTCAGCAACCTGGCCATCGTCGTGAAAGTGGAGTAGACCCTGGGAACGAAGTTGGTTTCCCGGCTAATGTGGAGGTGTCATCGGTGTCATGGCGGAATTTTTGCTTAGAGTTGGTAAAAGGCTTTCAGTTGGTAAGTACTTTCGAGCCCTGTTTCTTTCTGTTATTATCTGAAATTCATCAGAAAACTGGCAAAATTCAAGTGAAGTACAGATATTTCAATGGCATATGCAAAATCTTTCAGTTTTCGCTCGAAGGTCGTGAATGGAACGGACAAATTATGGAACCTCGATGCAGAACTATAGAAATTGTAAAATGTTTTCTCTTTTGTCAAAATTCAAGTGAAGTACAGATATTTGAATGGCATATGAAAAATCTTTCGGTTTTTTCACGAATTTGCGAAGACTATAAACTCTGTCGAACGTTCGTGAATGGAACGGACAAATTATGGAACCTCGATGCAGAACTGTAGAACATGTAAAATGTTTTCTCTTTTGTCGTGTGGTAAGGTTGTTATTAACGCATTTTAGCGCCTGCGCCTGCTTTTATGATGAGTGATCGATCCAAGTAATCTTGGATATATAGTAAAGTAAAACATTTTCGTAAATTTTAAGCTTGTCAGTATAAAACATGTCAGAGCTTTTAAGATGAGGTTAACTTATGATTAATCACGATTTAATAATGGGAATAAATCTTAACAAGTCAACAATTGGAATTCCGAAAAAATGTATTAAACTCGCTTCTGACCACATAAGTGAATGCCTAACATTCATTTTCAATCAATCTTTACAACAAGGAATCGTACCTGATAGTCTGAAAATCTCCAAGATTACGCCACTAGACAAAGGAGGCGACATTACAGATCCTGCAAATTATCATCCTATATCAACATTATCAACTTTTACACAAATATTTGAAAAATGTATCTATAACCAGCTTATCAACTACATCGAAAAACATAAAATTATTTTTGAATTCCAATTTGGGTTTAGAAAAGGACATTCAACTGCGCAAGCTATAACCAAAATCACAAATACGCTTAGGAAAGCGATTGACAATTATTTATACACATGTGGTGTCTTCCTAGACTTTTCGAAAGCCTTTGATACTGTAAACCATTTGATTTTGTTGAACAAATTGGAAGCTTATGGAATAAGAGGAATTCCTCTAAGAAGGTTTCAGAGCTATCTTTCAAACAGAAAACAGTATGTTGCATTGGGCGAGGTTGAATCTCCTAAGCAGACAATGCTATGTGGCATTCCACAAGGGAGTACTTTAGGACCTCTTTTGTTTTTAATATACATAAATGATTTGCCAAACTGCTCAGAAAAACTATGCTTTAAAATCTTTGCTGATGATACCAATGTGTTTGCTTCTGCAAAGGATCTAAAAACACTTGAACAACAAGTGGCAAAACAAACTTCATGATAATTAAATCGTTAAGGAAAAAAGATATGGAAATAAATCTCAACATAGGTAACAGTGATGGCTCCTTCCACTTGCTCGAACGAAAAAAATGTATAAAATATCTAGAAGTCATGATTGACAAATCTCTAACTTGGAAATATCATATCGCATATATATGTTCACGTATATCTCGAAATACCGGAATTATATCGAAATTAAGGCATTATCTCTCTATACAGCAATTAAAACAACTTTACTATAATCCAATTTATCCATACATATCATATAGCATTTTAGCATGGGGAAGTGTATATAAGACACATATTAAAAAAATACAAGTTAAGCAAAACCATATAATAAGATTAATGTTCTACTCAAAAATGTTTGGCAAAGAAACTGAAAGTGCCAAACCTTTGTTAAATCTACTAGACGTTCTGACAGTAGACAACATTTATCGCCTTGAAATATTGAAATTCGCACATTTATGGCATAATGGCCTTCTCCCTAGAGTATTTGACGATATATTTAAATATGCTAGAAATATGCGTGGATACAACACAAGATATACAGCCAAACAGAATTTTTATAAGCATAGAGTAAACACTAATGTAGGAAAGCAATCCGTCACTTTCATGGCAATTGATATTTGGAAAGACCTTCCATCTTATTTAAAGACTTAAGTGTATTAGCATTTCCCAAGAAAATAAAACGTTACCTCCTGTCAGAACAAAAACTAAACTGACTCTCCACTATGAGGGGTGATTACCGCCAAAATTAAGTTTGGAATTTTGTTATGCTGTTTGTCAATGCGGTTCGTAATGTTCTCACTGGTGTTTTTGATGTTACGAATTGTGTTCTTCGTGTTCTCGATTATATTCGGCAAAACATCACTGTTGTTTTTGTTGCCCGTGCTTTCGATTATTTGTTGCGAATTATGTTCTGTACTAACACATTGTGATGTTCCATATTGTGTTATGCCAACTACGATTCTATTATTCGTGTTTCGAATTTTGTTCTTCCAAATCCGGGTCTTCAGGGAGATAGGCTGCTATGGTCTGGTGCGAGTAATATATAAATTACAGAAGATCAAGGAATCAATGACATTGCAGGAAATGTTTTACCTATCGGGAAACAATTTCACAGTGAAGTATGCAAATGTCGGTTTCTTCCAACGAGTTGTTTATTTGTCATCGACTCGGAAGTTTTGTTTCTTTTCCGGATAGAAATACTTTTAACCCGACCAAGAGTAATGTTTTTTGGTCAGTTGCAAATTTGAGTTGAGATCACTCGGTCGGCGATATCGATAAGTGTTGCGATATTCACGTCTTCCAGTTGACACAGGTTTGGAAATGAAGCATGTGCATTATGTCCCGCTGTCCCAGACATGAGGTATTCTGGAAAAAAAAACTCAGCGATCTACAATTTATTTAGCTTCTTATATATCCTTTCTGTGTGACAAAGTTGAAAGAAACAATAAATATCCAGACATTTGCCGAGTAATAATACCTTTCAAGTAAACATAATACGCAAAATTTTGAATAAGTTCTCAGTCGCTGACACAGCACATTCCGACAAAAGCGTGACCTTCGCGCGTCGAGTTGCCTCCCTTATCAAAATCAACTATACTTTTAGTATACAGCATTTGTATAGGAAGTATACTACACTGTGTATACAAAAAGTATACAACGGATGTATACTTTTTGTAGTAGTAATTTGGAACGCTGAAAGTATACAAAAAGTATACCTCATGAGAAAAGGCATATACTAATAGTATACACATTTGGAACCTACTTGGTATGGCAAGAAGTATACTTTCTGTATACGAATACAAAAATACATTTCTCACATTTGCTACTTTGTATACAACGAGGCTTCTTCAATCCCTATAATCAAAAGTTCAATGAAAATGCCTGGGAGGCACACAACATACAACAATCCATTCATGCTCTCAGGATTTGTGAACTACACTTTATTCATTGATTTATTAGTGAAAAATACTTTAATTCCTTTGGAAATCACAATGCTCAGTTTCAACCTAAGTAGGATTACATGTTTTTCACAGAAAGGTGATGCACAACCAAATACAAGCAGCTTAATTCTCTCTTATAAGGTCCTCTTGTAGAGTCGTCATTACTGCTAGAACTGATCCTAGAAATGTGTAATGGTATATAAGATCGAAGCCTTGGCTCAAAAGGAACCAAAATGTATATAAACACTGGGATGGCACAGTTTTAAGTTGAGCTTACTAACTTGCTGTTGTTCAAATCGAATGTAAAGCAGTTGTGGCTGATTATAAACTTCTGCTGCTTCTGTTACTACTTCAAGCACAATTAAATGAAACTCTGCTGTATTACTTACTTTCTAAGAAGTAGCAGGTCCATATAACTAACATTTAGACATCCTTTGAGAGGCAATTTCATGCTGGTCAACACATTTGCACATGCAGCATCAACTGACTTTCAAAAATGGCGGACAGAATGACAATCTTTTGAATGATAACTGCTGACCAAAAATACTCTGCTTCTAATGCATTATTGGTAAAAGCAACATGATGTATACAAAATGTATATGAAAACCAGCTGGCATGGCTTGCTTAGGTGTTGATGTATACTCAAAGTATACACCACAGTCAGTGTAAATATAAGTTTGCCAGTAGTTGTATACAAAAAGTATACATCATAACCTCAACAGAGTACTGATGTATACAACAAGTATACATCATAGCCTTGATGTATACATATTGTATACATCAAATGTGAAATAGCATAGTGAATTTTGGCTTGATGTATATTTGATGTATACTAAATATATACACACAACCAATGTAGTACAAAATCTGTATACTCTTTGTATACAAAAAGTATACAATCTGCACTTCAATTTTGCTAAGGGCTGTCACGATTGTTATTTTACTTTTATCCACGCCTCTGTTTTTTTTAGGTTGTCCTTCAATGAGTATTTATCTTTGAAAGAACAGGAATGCACCAAACGAATTGAAAAGATTTCGGTAGTCACTCTGCATGTATTTGCATTTCACAACAGCGCCGGTGATATTACATTCTCGGTGGCCGTAAATGTAAACAAAGGGCTCGCAGTAAATGCCGTTTTTCGTTCACTGTTCAACATCCTGTTTCCTTTGATTGGCGTTTTATTTTCGATTTTTGCTGCAAGAAACGTTTGTTTGTTATACAAAGTAACCAGGAGAACCTTACATACAACTAATTCGTAAAACATTATCGCTCCCGAGAATTGTTTACACACTGGCATCTGTGCAGATTTTCCGTCAGATAAGAGAACTCGGCGGCAGAAAGATTTCACCGGATGAGCCGTTCGACTTCTGCTGCTTGTATACGCCTAGATACTTGTTTTTTCCTGAAAGGATGATCCAGGTCGTTGGACGGATTACTCAAGTCGTTAAAACGGATGGCTGTTTCCAGCGATCGGGTCGTTCGAGTTCGAACAGTTGGATGTTTTTATCAAACGGGTGACCAAGTCGTTCGAATGGATGGATATTTTTTCAAACGGGTGGCCAAGCCGTTCGAACGGTTGGACGTTTCTACCGAACGGGTGAATAAGCCGCTCGAACGGATGCAAATTTTTTTCGAACGGCTTCCAAACGGCTTGCAAGTTACGGAATTCCGTTCGAAAACGGAAAGTTGTTTGTGTACGTTTTCCCGGCTGTGAAAGGTCACAATTTATTACTCGCACCAGACCATAGCGGCCTATCTCCCTGAAGACCCGGATTTGGAAGAACACAATTCGAAACACGAATAATAGAATCGCAGTTCGCATAACACAATATGGAACATCACAATGTGTTAGTACAGAACATAATTCGCAACGAATAATCGAAAGCACGGGCAACAAAAACAACAGTGATGTTTTGCCGAATATAATCGAGAACACGAAGAACACAATTCGTAACACCAAAAACACCAGTGAGAACATTACGAACCGCATTGACAAACAGCATAACAAAATTCCAAACTTAATTTTGGCGGTAATCACCCCTCATACTCCACCAGACTAAGTTTGTAGATTTTCGCAAGTTTTTCTCTCTAAATTATAACTTATTAATTACCTGTTTTCTATTTTTACTATCGATAACATCAACTGTATGGGGAGCTAACTTGAAAACCTACCAGTTCATTTAGCTCCCCAGCTCAATACTTAACTAACTACAATTTTCTGTAACACCTCATCTCTATTTTACTAAGAATACGAACAAAACTGTAAACTACATTATGAGCTGAATAAAATTATTATTATTATTATTATTATTTATCATGATAATTATTTAATCTGTATTTTTAACTAGGCCATAACCTGTTTCATTAGAAGAAATGTTGGACAACTCCAGGACAAACAGAAGAGAATTTGTAAAAGAGAAGGCAAGGCTGGTTTGTAGTTAACTAACAACTTTAAGGGCCCAACTGTAAACTTTACCAATTGTTTATGTCAAGCATGTCTTTGAGACTTCGTTTTTTATGGTGCAATTTACAAGGCAGATTTTTTTGAATTCAAGAGGTAATATTGTGTGACTCAATCCTTTTGCAATGATTATTTCCCGTTGAAATGATTATTCCAGACAATAAAAGAACAAAGAGACCAAAGGAATGAGGTTGAAAATTAAAAAAAGTATTTTCATGATCACCTCCCAAAAGAATTATGATTAGTGTTACACTTGCTTCTGAAAACTAGTATTCCATTTTTAGAAAAATGTACTGGAAAACAACAACAAGAGACTTGAAAGCTTAAAACCATGTGGTTAATGTTTAACCAATTTTCTGGGTTCAGTGGTATGGTGTAGTGAAGTAAGACCTTTTGTTAACTACTCCAGTTTTGAAATAGTTTTATTCAATGACACATGCAAATCCAAATACTAAGATTTTATGCAAACCTATTTAAACGTGTTCTGCCCAAGAAAAATTCTAGAGGTGTCTTTGAATAAATTTAAGCTTTACATAAGCAATATAGATGTAACAAGCTTCGCAATTATTAGGTGAAACAAGTGAAAACTGATTATGTAACACCCTTAAAATAGCAGCGACGTGAGTAACACAAAGGTCTGAGGCTTGTGTGAGGGACAGCTTTGTTAACATGACACCATTTTGTGTGTGGCTTAAACCTAATCCATACATGCTAAGAGGTGGTAAGGTTGCACTTGGTGGATTTTGAACTTGGATATAAAAAAATAACAAAACATAAACTATTTAGCACTGTTGTGCTATTTGAAGACACTGTAATTATATAAACAAATATTGTAAATGAAGCAGAAACTTGTTAAAAATCCCAACTGGCTGGAGGCTGACCAGTTCGCTATTTACAAAGCATGGAGGAGTTGAATTTGGGCGACCAAATACAAATATATCCAGTGGTAGGTAGGAGGATTTGAACCGAGGGCCCAGGTTTACAAGTCCGGTGCCCTAGCCACCAGGCGATGATGCTTATTAAGAAACAAGAAAAGAAAAACCTGGAACCTGAGAAACAAGAAAAAAAGAATTTCATGCTTTGTAGGGTATGCCAATAGAGTTGATAAAATAGATTCATTATTGTTTACAATGTTAGTGCCCCCTTGAATTCCTGTGATGTTTTCTGGGAAATTGCCCTTTAGTATATATCTGCCAATTATGAATTCATTTGCACGTGAATAAGTCTTCAAAAATTCAACATGAAATGGAGAAACAAACTTACAAAGCTGAGTGGGTCTATTCACTGGATTGTGTTCCTCTTCATTTACAGTTCTTAAGTTTCAAAGAAGTCTTCAATGTCCTGTGTCAGGTGGAGCCTGGCTACCAGCTACTAGCTACCAGCATCAACCCAATTAATGAATTATGAGTTAAACTGAGGGTATGAAAATATCCAAATTCATGATCTCAAGAATGTCAAATTCAATTATCACTTTAGGATATCAATTCATATTCTCCATGACACAGCTCACAAGAATTTAGAAAATGATCACCATTTAAGTATTGTCTGCATAGAAAAAGCAATTCCCTTAACTATTTCTGTAAGAAATGTTAAGAGAGCAGTAAGGAGAATATGAAGTTGACAGGCAGGCTTATAGGGTCCAAGGTGGCAGCACTTTTCCATCAGTGAACACCTACTTTATAGTCGGTTTGCGAAGTGCTGTGACCTAATGGTTAGTGGATTGGATTCCTGATGGGTCAGTCTGGTG
Source organism: Meandrina meandrites (assembly GCA_963693305.1). Lineage (NCBI taxonomy): Eukaryota > Metazoa > Cnidaria > Anthozoa > Scleractinia > Meandrinidae > Meandrina > Meandrina meandrites. The sequence goes on from OY855914.1 coordinate 15,109,002, forward strand.
TTGAGCTCTTGCGAGAGTCATCATGCTGTGTTCCTTGGCAAGACCCTCTACTCTAACAATCCTTTCTCCATCTAGGAGTATCGATGGTACTCGTGGACTCCGTTAACACTCACTTTGTGCGGGAGACACAGTGCTCTGATGGCAACATGTAACATGTTGGAATGCAGATTGTAAGATCCACACAGATTGCGTCCAGTGTTCTTGTATTGTGTTGTTGGACGAGATGGGAGAAGAACTCTTCGTGATTTAAAAGTGTCATCACTTTGCAGTCAAGGAAGACTCAGTTTGTAGCCAGTGTGGAAGGAACAGTGACCAAATGGTAAGTGGCTGATCAGTAGGTCTTAAATTGGGCTCTCGCTGGAGCCATCATGTCATGTTTATGGGTAACACACTACTCTCACAGTGCTTCCCTCCAGCTTGGAGTGCAGACTGGCACGGACCAACTGTTAGGGGATCCTGACAAATGCTGGGGGTCACTTGTAATAGACAAGCATCCCATCAATGGAGCGGAGCAATACTCCTAGCCACTTCATACTACAGGAACCAGAGTTGAGCACCAGTGCTGTTGAGCCATCCGGCTTCTCGCATCCCTAGGAATGTAGCAGACTTCCTTCCTCTGTAGCCAATGAAATGCTTACTGGAATGTTTTTATTTTTAGCCACAGAGACTGTAAGGGTGATTCATTGTCCTGTGTAAAACATTCCTTTCACCATTTAAGTCCAACACCCTTCATTGGATGCACCACAAAACATTTAAGTCGGGGAGGAAAAAGGGTATTGGTTAACCTACCCCTCTTACAAACAGTTACACGGCAAACAGGTGGAAGTGTAGAATGGCAGACTGGGATTAGGGCAACAGTGGATTGTAGAATGGGGTGGAGAGACTGGGGAATGGTGGCTCTTGAGTTTGGCTGTACAGTCAAGTTGATTTAAGAACCCACAATGAAGGACAATTCCTTGGCAGTGATGTGGTTAGCACATGTTGCAGTGGTTGTCAAGGTCAGGATTTGAATCCCTGGATGCGCTTTTTTGTTGTAGGAAAAAGATAGGCAATAAAACAACAGTTATTTCTACCTGATGTTCAGATGACACATTAATTGGATGAAGCTCAGCTTCTGAGTGGCTGTTGAAAGTTGGGTAAAATGACGTATTGCATGCTTGGTTGAGATGATGCTGCCTGTTTTAGGTCATAAACAGGCAACAGATGGGGTAGAAAGCAAGTCATGGTAGGTGATCCTTTAGTCATTTCAGAGACTTTTCCATTCTTTTGGCACTTAGTTCAAGATATCTGAGTGTATTTCTTGTAAGAACTACAGTGCAAGGATGTTCTAGTTGTAATGACGCATCATCTTCTGTATATTTAGGAGAAATGTTGAGTGATGAACTGACATGTCTAGGAATAGGTAGCTAACAACAATTATCAACTGGGGAAGATTAACTGTGTTTAAGCTCAAAGGTTTAATAATAACAATAATATTAATATACTAATAATAATAATAATAATAATAATAATAATAATTCCTCATAATAATAATACTTTATTGAAAACTTTTCATGCAAACTTGAATCCTAGGTGTATGTGGCTTAAAATAAAATATACAAATTTTGTTTTTCCCTAAGTTTGTTCCATGAGATAATTTCAGTAAAAATTTCAATAGCCTTCCTACATAATAACACTCTGAAAGCTTTTACATGCTCTATTCATACAAACTTGAATCTTAGGTGTATCTGTTAAAAAAATATATATACAAATTTTGTTTTTCCTGACGTTCTTCCCATGAGATAATGTCATAAAATAAATAAAAGAAATAAACTATTAAAACCTATTTGAAAAGTGTTTACATGATGGCTCCCTCCTGGGTTTCAACGTCAATATCAATGTTCTTAAAGTCACAAAAGGCTTTCCTTCTAGCTCTTGAACCTCTTAGGCAGATTAGTGCGGATCTTAGTAAAGCGAAGGATGTCCTTGCTCTTATCCAGGAGATTGTTTTAGCATAATGTTCTCCTTTCTTGATGGAGATCAGCTGCGCCAGTCTGGAATGGTATTGCAAGCACTCGTTTCCCATGCCGCCTGTTGACGTGAAAATAAGGGGTGTAAAAGTTCCTTGTTCGATATCCAAAACCCTCCTCGCGTAAAGGCGCTTCTTCTCGTTCTCATGATTGCGGTATATCTGTTGGAGCTCTAGGTCCCTATACGAATCAGCATTAGGGTAACAAACCCTCACGTCAAAGAATGCTGATCGTTGGTTCTCCCAGAACCCGCGCGCATGAATATCCAATCTCGCATCTGGAGCTCGATTAGAACCTCTTCCCAGCTGTTCACCCGAGATATCTTGCAGGACAGGCTCAATCTCAACATCGGTACAAACCATATTCAGGAGTTCGGCTTCTAAGTCCCTCAGCTCATTGTGACGTTGGGTAACGAACCCACCTCTCTTGCATATCATTGCGTGGTCCACTGTAAAAGCATCACCGCATACACAGGTGGAAGGGATTTCATCAACCGGCCAATCGTAGCGCAGTTTGATTGCATCGCGGAACTCTCTCTTATTTAGATTGAAACCCATTTCACGAAGGGGGAGTACCGTCAGCCAAACAGATGACCCTTTTTCCGCAGCAAGGTCAAGTGCCCGTTGGACTTTCTGTGGGGCTACTCCTCTGATATGCTCTGCCCTGTCTTGGAGCACCGTTGCTCTCTCACTCCTCATTGCCTGTTGTAGTGGCTTGACCAAAGAATCATCCGGCATCTGATAATAATAATAATAATAATAATAATAATAATAATAATAATAATAATAATAAAACCTTTGAGCAGACATGGCTGGCCAGTCTTTCCTGGTTGATGTGACTGTTGTTAGCTACTTCTTCATAATGATGTGTTAGTTCATCACTTGATACTTTTCCTGAATGCATGGAAGATTATGTTTCATCACATCCGGAACATCCTTGCGCTGTAATTCCTGCAAGAGATCCACTTAAACATCCTGAACTGAATGCCAGGGGGATGGAAAAGCCTCTGAAGTGAAGAAAGGATCACCTGCCACGACTCACTCTCTACCCTGTCTGCTGCTGTTTATGCCCTGGAACAGGTAACATTATTTCTACTGAGCATGGAATGCAATCTTTCCTCAATTTTCAACAGGCAATCAAAAGCTGTCTTTCATCCATGCAAGATGCGTCATCTAAATATCAAAAGAAATAACTGTTGTTACAAAGGTTGCTGATCTTTTTTCTACAACAGAAACTGCCCCTTCAGAGATTTGAATCCTGACCTTGGCTGCCACAACACCATGTGTTAACTACATTACTACCAGAGGATTGTCCTTTGTTGCAGGTTCTTGAATCAACCAGACCGTACAACCAGACTTAAGAGGCACTATTCCCTAATCCCCCCTCTGCATTCTACAATCCATCATTGCCCTAGTCACAGCCTGGCAGTCCACACTTCCACCCATCTGCTGTGTAACTGTCTGTGAGAAGTGCAGGTTAACCAGTGTTCTTTCCCCTCCCTCACTTGAAAGTTTTGTTGGTACATCCAGTGGTGGGAGTTAAACTTTATGGTAAAAGGTTTGTTTTTCACAAGGCGATAAATCCCTCTTCCAGTCTTGGTGGCTCGGAATGAGAACACTCTGGTGACCATTTCACTGGCTGCAAAGCAGGGATGTCTGTTTCATTCCTGGGAAAGCGAGAAGCCGGATGACTGAACAGCACTGGTGCTTTACTCTAGTTTCTGTAGTATGAAGTGCCTAGGAGCATTGCCACACTCTCTCGATGGGAAGCTAGTCTATTGCAGGTTACCCCTAGTTTTTTGTCGAGACGCCCAAACAATTGGTTAGTGCCATCTCCACTCCAAGGTGGAGGGATGCACTGCGAGAGTGGTGTCTTGCCTATGAACTCGACACAATGACTCTAGCCAGGGCCCAATTTCAGACCAGCCGAGCAGCCACTTACCATTTGGTCACTGTTTCCCCCACACTGGCTACAAACTGAGTCTTCCTTGACTGTTAAGCGGTGACACTTTTACATGACCAAGAGTTTTTCTCCCATCTCGTCCAATAACACAACGCAAGAACACTGGACACAATCTGTTTGGATCTTACAATCTGCACTCCAACATGTTACATGTAACCGTCAGAGCACTGTCTCCCGCACAAGTGGGTGTTTGCAGAGTTTACAGGCACCGTCAATACTTCTAGGTGGAGAAGGGATTGTTAGAGTAGAGGGTCTTGCCAAGGAACACAACACGACGACTCTGGTGAGGGCTCAACCCCAGACTGACCCATCAGGAGTCAAATCCACAAACCGTTAGGTCACAGCACCCCACAAACTGACTATAAAGTGGGTGTTTACTGATGGAGAAGTGCTGCAACCTTTGAGCCTTTAAGTGTTAATGTCAACATAAAAATTCTCCGTACTGCTGTGTCTACATTTCTTTCAGAACTAGTTAGAAGAATTTAAATGGTGATCATTTGTGAAACCAGCCACTAAACATTCGGTTACTCAACTGACCCGCACTGGCCTATAAATTGAGTATTCCTTGTCTGCAAAGTGTTCACACTTTTAAATTACAAAAAAGTCTTTTCTTAATATGTAAATGGTGTCTTGTCTAAGAAGTTAACACAACAACCCTGGGTAGGGATTGACTTTGAGCCATGCGTTTGTAGTCCAACATGTTGGATTTAACCCTTAGTCAATTGTGCCTTCTTCACAAGATGAGATTTTACCGAGTGAAAAGTGACACCTATCATATTTATATCATGATGGCATCAATACATACATCTCTTTTGAGATATTTTAGCTTACTGGTTTCATGTTGTTGGTAGATACTAATGAACGGGGCTAGCAATGAATAGACTTACATGTGGGATGTATTGTTCACAGTTAAGTTTTGTGGATTACCCGATAATTGGATTTATGCTGAAACATTTCAGGTTATATCTTCCACATGACATTGAAGGCTTCTTTGAGAGTTTAAATCTAAACACCTGAAACAGGAAACAGTCTAGCAGGAAGACTACATGAAACCGATCTTTGTTAGTTTGTTAACCCACATCAGATCATGTGTTACACTGGACATTGCTACCGGTATTTGCTTTAAGTTTTCAATCACATTCACTTGTACATGAATGAATGATTTGCAGTTATATAAAGGCCGGCCGGGGCAATTTTCCAGGAAGTGCCGCGTATTAATGTCTTTAAATTTGGGGAACTACAGTGGACATGTAACATTGTGAAGGTAAATAAATCTATTTTATTGATCTCTGTTATTGGTAACCAACCCAAATAGGTAATAAAGTTATATAGATTTAGCCAAGCCTAAAAGTGGAGCTCCACATATACATTTTTTGCTGGTTCTTAATAATTTGTAGAAATACTCTCATTGATAGCACTGTCATTGAAGTTATTAGGCAACTACTCAAGAAAGATTCCATAGTCTAAATTGATCGTCAACTCCAATTGCAGAAATTCGCTTGCAAAATCCTGTTAGAACAAAAAAATAAAAGACTAGAGCTAGTGATCCAATAGAAAACCAATATCTGGTCAGGGGCCAACTTCAATAAAACATGTGATCTCGGTACAATGTTTTTAAGTTCACCAATGATTGCATGTATACTGGAAGTTCCTGTCATTTCATTATATTATGGTGAAGTCAATGACCAATTGTATTGACTTTTCACAGAATTCAGTTGCGACATCTGCACTTCTACATTTGATTTAAAGCTAGATAAAAGCAGAACGTGCTCACATTTTGTTTTCAATCTAGCACTCTAAGAGCATTGTATGTGATATAAACAATATGTGTGTGATGCACAATGAGTGGTCATTGGTCGTTAAGAAAAAATTCTTAACATAGCAAATAAATCAGAAAAATAGGAACTAGAAGTAGCCAAGTAAAGTATGTGTACAACCTTCAAAGTGAACGTTTCTAAATTGGGATGACAGAAGAAAGTGGGGGACCAGAAAAGGTAAAACAAATCACATGCCCCTTTTCTACAAATGTGGCTGTCTTTCTTGAGCAAAATAGGAGTCAAACTGTAAGAATGGTTTAAAGCTTCGTAATTTTTTGAATGCTTTACTATTTTTAGTGTGAATTCAATTTCTTTCTATTTATTTCCGTATAAGTGTTTGAGTTTCTTTACTAAGCGAGAATTTTTCCAGGCAATAGACAACATAAGGGAAATTCCAGTGCATTACCATAGCGAGCCATGAGTCACTCAAACCTTGGACATTTGTTACTCAAGTGGCTTCTTTTCTAAATTCTTTACTTTGGTGTTCCATGCAGTTAAATTCAAGAGTTGGTAAGCATTAACTGTCCAGTTTAAAGCTTTCCAGGTTTTTGTGAGGTTTAAGTTGTTGTTTTCATGTCCTGTTACATCTCACCTTAAACAGAATTTAACAGTAAAAAACTCTAAGGGGAAGAATTCTTTCATTTGTAGTACAGGAAAAAGTCTTGGCTTTGAAACTGTTGAAATAATTTATCTTCAGGGCTGTCACTTGTGTTTGAAGTATTATGAAAAAATAGCAATCAGGATGAATAACTATGAAAGCCATCAGAGAAGACAGAGAAAATACCCTACCCTACCCTACCCCCAACCCTTTTAATAAAGAGTTTTATGAAACTATACCTTTCAAATAGCTTTCTAATCTTGTAATGGTGTTTAGTTGTATGTTATAAATGCTGAAATGGACAACACCTGCAGAGTGTTCTTTGAAGTATTTTAACACAGGCACAATCCACAAGAAAGTCTGAGAAACAAGTGCACAAGATGGTGCAGCCAAGGACAATATAAAGGTGTAGCCAATGAAGAAACTGTGGTCTGCTTCAGGTAGAGTCCACGCAAAACTACATTTAAAAGGTTCTTAAACTTTGACACAAAGGCACAAAAAATATATTTGTCATCCATTTATCTTTGTCAAAATTTTGACAATATAAAAATGCTTTTAGCATCTCCTTTGACTGGAAACTTTCCATAATGGCTTCAAAATTTGTGAAGGGAGGCGTGAAAGTGCCTCAACTTGTATGAAAAACTTGTGAATCCTGTACCTTTAAATTTAATTGGAATTATGTAGCTGAATTCGTACAAAATATTGGGTCAAATATCAATTTCACAAGTAGTTCATTTTTTTCACGTTTTCACCCAAATTCACATTGTTTTCAGCTTGGAGAAGTGATTGAAAGGTAAAAAAAACCTATAAAACCTTAAGATTGTTTCATTTTAGATTTTTTATCTTGAAAACATGTTATTTGTCTGAAGAGAAGTGAGCACACCAAGGACTACTAGATGGCGATTTTCACTGATAACCGTGGCTTGAAGAGAACACTGTGGAGAACAAATGTGGTAGGTGTACGCGTCAGCGAGAACAGCCAATTATTTGCATGTTTTCAATAAAATAATTATTCCACTCACGCTTGTTGAATATGAGATGGTTATAGCCAACTTGGCGCTACCCGCCTCGTTGGCTATCTACCATCCCATATCCAACATGAGCTTGTGGAATAATTGTAAATTATTCACAAAATTGTCATGTTGCCCATATATGGTCAGAAAGTCATGGCTGTTCATCATCTGTACATTGCAGATATGCTGCCATATAGCTGGTTTTTTCATAGGCAATTAGTTCAGTAATAAAACAATTATCCTGATCAGTCTTGCAGAATATCTGCTGATTTTAAGTATCAAGCGATATACTGCATGATTTGTTAAATATTGACTAACACATCCAACATGCATATGTTAGCAAATATTGTTTACATTGATGCAAAAGTCTTCTTTTTTGGCTTGTCATTAAGGTCATTTGCTGAAATATAGCTGTAGAACTAACCATAGATTTTAAATCAAACTTTGCCTATTGGTTGACTACCTTGAGGAAACGTATATTTTGTAATGTAATTTGTTTAGGAGCAGGAAGACATTGTATTATATAACGCATAATTCCTTACATTTGTATTTAAACTGTTTACATTATTCCTTATGAGAGCAAAAACAGGAGAATAAAGAACCTATGCAACAATCCAACAGAACAGAACAAAAGAGAACATGATACTCATAGACTCAAAACTTTCAAAATTGGGTGAGGATATTGTCCAGTGTTGGTTAGATTTAAAACTCCACTTACAAATGTACAACACTAACAACAACGAGATAAAATATCCAGTAAGTTTGACATATAAATTTATGAAAAGACAAAGCTGTAATAAAAATAATTTAGTGAAGGAAATGAAGAAGAGAAATTATTTTGTAAAGCATATACATGCGAAAATAAATGTAATCAGTTGAGGTTTCGGCATCATCTTGATGCAATTCTCAAGACTAAAATAAAATCAAATATGCAATGTTGTTAAAAAGTTTCTAAATTTGCATAAAGCAAAAAATCCTAGGTGAATACTTTTGCACGGACAGAGTCTGTTTGCACATTAAGGAATGGTCTCAACTTGCAGATGAAACGCATCTCTTTGATTAGGCCATCCATTTTGTTTTTAGAGATGCGGGCAGTTGAACATTGTGATCGTCCATGTAGTGCTTGTAAATAGACGACTATTCAATTCCATACAAGGTGGCAATAAACAATATGAAGCGTACAGTATGTTGCTCAAGGATGTCCCATAATGATTACCAAAGATGCACAAAGAAAACCTTGCTATGTGCCCAATCCTCTTGGCCACACACACCGATAATTATGCTTTGGGCAAATGGCTGGATGATCAGATCAATCAGTACAATGTAACTGAAACCTATCAGTTCGTTAATGAAATACAAGACCTGGTGATCAACAATGGTGATATCCAGGTGTCATACGACATAACTTTGCTGTTTACTTATGTGCCTTTGGAGGAAACCATCTCAATATTGGCTGACAAGGCATTCACTGATCATTGGTTCAATAAGACCCATGAACTGAACCTCTCCAGATGTCAGCTAGTCGACTTACTGAGAGCAGCAACCAAAAGGCAACTCTTTCAGTTTGATGGGAATCTTTATGAACAGACGGATAAGGCTGCAATGGGATCCCCTGTTGCACCCCTACTAGCAAACATATTCACGTGCTCCATCAAAGGAAAACACAATCAGGATGGCAAGGTGTCCTATTTCTATCGTTGATATGTACGTTATGCCAAACAAGGCTTCAGCTGACAGTTTTTTGGACACCCTCCATAACTGCCACTCCTCTGTAAAATTTACAATGGATGTTGAGAATAATTCCTTTATATGTTTTGTTGGTGTTGAGCTAATAAAACGTAGCGCCAAGAATTGAGACCAGAGTTTACACCAAGCCAACAAACACGGACTCCTCGTTCATTACCAAGACCATGTCGATAGTCGATACAAGTGCTGCCTAATTACCACCATGTTGTATAGAGCTTACTGGCTGTAGTCTGATTGGTCCTATTTTTCACACGAATGTGATCGGTTAATGGATGTGTTCTCAAAACTTTAATACCCTCAGCACTTATTCAACTCAGCTGTCAAGGGCTTTATTGATTATCTGACCAGCAGCACACTCCCTTGCTACAGGAGAAAACCAGCATGGCTCGAGTCATTCTTCCTTTAAAAGACTAAGACTAAGCAAACATTGTTAAACAGCCTCTTAACAACCTAAGCTTAGAGACCAAGACTCTAATCCAGCAGGTTTTTGTCAGCTGGAAATAAATAATAATAATCTTTAATGAGGAGACTTTTTCACACATAAGTGGTTTTCAAAAAGCACCTTGAAGATTAAAACTGAAAACTAAAATTATCTACATTGAGTTAAAAATATGTTAAAACTTAAGAGGACAAAAAATAAGAATTTTATAAACACTTAAATTAAGAAATTAAAAACCTGTCGCTTCAAAAGACCGGTATTTATATTGTCAGAGTCTCGTATAGTCTGGCTAAGAGAATTAAAATCATTAACTGTGTGATAGGCGGTTCTCTGTTTTCCTCAATTTCTCTTGACGCAGGAGAGTCTGAGATTGACTTAATTTCTGGTGTTATAATTATGTTGATGTTGTTGTGTAACTAAAGTCAATTCATGATTTATAAGTCCATTTAGACATTTGTAGACATGCACACATCTTTGCTGGAAATGCCTTTTCTCTGATGGTATCATTTAAGAGTCGCTAATGCATGCGACGCAGATGAATACAGCGGTCGATCTATTTTAGCTGCCTTATTTTGCAAAACTTGTAGGCTAGACATTAAAGTTACATTATGCTTGTCACCCCAAACTAGATCAGCGTACTCAAATAAGGGCATGATAAGACTTTTATAAAAAAGGATGGGTGCCTTAAACGGTAATTAAATAAAATAACACGAAGACCTCAAATTGCAAGTAATCAAGCCCGTCAATGTTTAGTTTGCAAATTTCAATGTGGCCTAAGCGATGCGGGCTATGTTGTTTACATACAGGGCCACTTGCACCAATGTGTTGATGGACATAAATAAAAATTGCTGTCTTGTTTTAAAGTACATGTCATCTGAAGCGGTCAATATGTTCATCTATGACATAACAATTAGAAGTGTTGATCTAATTACATGTCAGTGAATGCCATGAAAAGCTACTGGCTTACAGAAGCAAGCAACTAAATAAAAACAATTTAATAAGGAAATATAGGTAAAGTGAATAATGTAGCAAATATAAGTAAAAGAAATAAGTGTTCAATCCTAATACCCAGGTAAAAAGAGAAGCTACTGTATAAACTGTATAGCTTAGTTTTCCATGAAAAACTCAACTTATCATCGGAAAGTTGTAATATCCTTTTGTCTTGTCTTGTAATTTATTTAAATTTCCTTAGTTGTATAAACGAAATCCACCACTTCCTTTTTCCTTGGATTCTATTTTTTATGTTTGTTAATTTTACTTTTATTGTATTCCTAGAAATATGAACATTTCAATAACTTTCTTTGTGTCAAACAATCAAGCAGTTTTTTGATGGAGGGAAGCACCTTCATTGGTGTACTAAAGGACAGCTGAAAATGATCAGTCAAGTTGGTAATGTGTGTATTGTGGTTCTTGAGAAGGAAAACCTGACTGCCCTAACTTGCTGATGTTTATTGTGGTCATTAACTGTAGGTGAAGCTTTATCTTTCCAGCAGTGTGGCTACCTGGCTGATAGACAGTGTATTCTTAACTAGAAAGAATTGATAAGAAAACAAACTTTAACATTATTGACATGTCACGGAATGCCATAAAATTATTCTGTGAGATTTTCAAGAGAATGTGCTCATGGGCACCTATTTGTAGAAAAAGACCATGGCAGCACAACATTTGCTGGTATAGTTAGAAAAGTATTGGTTGTTTTGCATATGAAATCAACATCGGGTTGTAGTCTGGGTGACAAAAATTAATGATTTGTCTTGCCCTTAGAAAGTAATAAATACTTGTGATCAAGGACAGGCAATAAAAGGAACTACAGCATAACAAGCAGACAAAAACAGATACTATAAACGATTTGCACTAAGGGAACTTAGGAAAGTCAACTGAGATAAAAATGAGCCAACATTCCAGACATGTTGTTTACCGCTGAGACTTTCCTTTGCTGAATACAATTACAGTGCGCATGCTTCATGTAACAAGATGACAACAACAGTTCCAACTGGGGTTTCAAAAATACTGATCCCAGAATGATATTTTTGTTATCCTGTTGCCTGCCAAAAATTAAGGTGCGAGATGAAAGAATGTTATATCCCAGTCTTGTCTTAGGATATATTGAAAGGGGAATTATAATTGCCATTTTCCAAGGTGGTAGAGGCTATATTTCTGGTTTGTTTGTGGGAACTACTCCGATCTTGGAAGAAAATTTTATGTCAGTAGACAAGTGATAAAGACCTTTTACAAAAAAGCTGTTGACAGTAGGACAAGAAATTGGCTCAAAATCCCCCACACATGATTGCATCTGATTGGAATGTATTGAATTTCTGAAGAGGATGCCTTATTAAAGATATTAAAGATTCATTTTGTTGGTTTTTTCCTTCAACAACAAAAAACAAAATTCCTTAATTTGTTATGCTGGCTAATGACTGATACAGTCACAATAGCAAGGGAAGTCGCCAGAACATCCCATGGTCTGACCAGGACCTCATGCATGTTCACAGTCTGTCGCCTTAGCAGTGGCAGCCATGGGCAGCTATTTTGGCCTTGTTAGGCTCTATCAGCATGGCATAGCTGTCAGGCATGAGGAAGACCCAAATGTCCTGTACACCTGCCCTTTACTACCTTTACTTTTCTCTCTCTGTCTATCCATGTAGCAAACTCCTTTTATCTTTGTAATAGCTCTAAGCATTTAAACAATGCTATAGGTCCAAATAGGAGGATCACTTATAGCTATCATGGAGACTTGAAATGAGTAAATATGATTGTCAAGAATCCAACTTCAAGTAGGACTTGCTTAACCTTGACTAAATGTTTTGGTGTCAGTGGTAGAATTGTTTGAATAGGAGCTAAATACAAAATCCTAATCCTCATTAGATGAGAGGGCTAAGTGTGATGTCTTTGAGATGCATGCTCTTACTCACATACGAGTTAAAAACTATAGTGATACATAAAGCAAGAATTTGAAAAAATGTAAACAAATAAACATACATAAAAGTTAAAATATTATATTAATAGTAATTTGGTATCGTATTCGTCAAAAACAAATGTGACAAACAAAAGCAATCATTAAGTCTTTGAATGATTAGATGGCTTGTGACTCAGTAGAGAAAATGGCAGGATATCATTGCAACATAGTAATGCTTAAAGTGAAATGCTCTTCTTTGTGGAAGAGTCAGTGGTTAATACAGCAAGATCTCCTTGATTGTTCCTTGTCACTGTGCATGGAACTTAACATGAGTCATTTTGTTTTGAAGTATACACTGTATGTAGTTCCAAGTGGTTAACAAATACATATAAAATATAAGAATTAAAAGTGTCAATTTATTGACACATCAGCGAATGCCATATAATAATTCTTATCAAAAAGATTTAGTTCATGGTCAGTTTATCGAGACAGCACAATTTGTTTTGTATAGTGAAAAAAAGATTGCTTTTCTTGTGAAGTGAAGCATATTGGTTTGTACTCCAGGTGACAAGAAACAAATTTTTAATATTTGTGGCTCTATACAGTCAACAAAATATCGGAAACATAAGAAAGCAGACATGAAACCTAAACCGTAAACAATATTAAAGAAGGCAACTGGTAAACATCAGTGTCTTTAATGTAGTTTGCTAGTCTCTTAGTCTATGTAGTTAAACCATCATTCAGCCATTCTAACACATCTGGTCAAAACTGTATGCTATTGACTGCCCCAAGCTTTTGACAGTTTCTGCTACTAGTTCATTTTCTAAATGCTGTCTAAAATATTTTAAATCACAAAAGGCTTTTCTCTCCTTAATACAATTGCAATGCATATGCTTGGTGCAAAAAGATGACACCAACAGCCGGCTCCAACTCATCATCAAGGGAGATCACAGAGAATCCTGCCATCTATCTTATCCTATCTTATTCTATCCTATCGGATCCTATCATATACTATCATCGTATCCTATCGTATCCTACCCCACCCCATTCCTTTCCTATCCTATCCTATCCTATCCTATCCTATCCTATCCTATCCTATCCTATCCTATCCTATCCTATCCTATCCTATCCTATCCTATCCTATTCCATCCTAACCTATCCTAGCCTAGCCTAGCCTTGCCTACCCTATCCTGTCCTGTCCTATCCTATACTATCCTATCCCATCCCATCCTTTCCCATCTTAGCCTATCCTTTCTTATCCTACTCCATTTTATCCTATCCCATCCCATCCACCGTATCCTTTCATATCGTATTGTATCCTATCCCATCCCACTATTCTACACCTTTCCTATCTCATTCTATCCTATCCTATCCTATAATTTAATCATGGAAATGAGACAAAAATATGCACAGCTCATTGTTAGAGGAAATTATCAAGTCAATTTAATCCAGTGTAAATGATATGGATTCCTAACACTCTTATGCTTTTCCTTTAAAGTGGACACTGATTTGTTTCCAATCTGTTCTTGACTCTGACTGCTGCAAAAGATGCTTATAGTCACCTGACTTATGATGGCAGCATGTTTGTCGGCTAGTAGGTGTGTGGGTTAGTTGGAGCTTGTGTATGGCACAAAAAGGATGACAAGTGGATAGGTTTGCTGAATACTAATGTATTTTGTCAAGGCATTGCACTTCTGGGAATGGAAACGTTTCACATTATTCCTCAGGAGGAAGTCTGTTAAGAGAATAACTTATTATGAATGATACAATGCTGAGAACCTCCAAGGAAACCCATGAAGTGAAAAGATAAGAAATGCTTAGCAAAAGAGACAAATACAACAAAACTGGAAAAAGTGCAATGATGTAAGAAATAATAAGTAATATTATACTGAATAGATCATATTAAAAACTAATTTTATTATGGACATTTCTGAGCTTGCATGTTTGTTTCTCCCTTGAACAAAAGAAATTTGATACCATGGCTTGTGATTGATACATGGTTCCCCACTAAAAAAATACTGCGGTTCGTCACGGCACGATAGTAATGCTAAAAGTAAACTGCTCTCCTGAGCAAAATATCGTTCATTAATGTACTGGAATTATGCAAGGATCACTTGGACAAACAGCAGCGAAGAGAAGCCGGATCTTGGTGTAGATCAGGATCAGCAATATAAAATAAAACGTTAAACTTGATGCAAGGCTGATCGGACAGCTAAAAAGGTTAAATAAAAATTTTATTGCCCAATATTTTGGTTAGGCAAAACTTACCTTCTTCAGGGGCTGAAAAAGCTAAGTAAAAATTGAAATAGGCGGTTACAATATTTGAAACAATACAAACAAAAGGCTGAAATTTGATTGGTAGACAAACTAAAAAGAAGACACGTGTACAATAGAAAAAGAAGTGCAAAAAGAATTAAAATAATTGTAAAAAATATACAGATAAAAACAGATTGAGTTTTGTGGCGTTTGTTCATTCCATGGCGTTCAAGAGTGTTGTTGATGATAATTAAGACAGCTTCTTTGGCTTTGCGAATGGTGTCTCTGTGAGAGTTTATTAGTTCTAGGGGGATGAGTTTCATGTTGTAATCGACTGGCCTGAAGAATGAAATGGTCTTAAACGGCAGGGGGTTGACCAATGTGACAGTGGTTGATTGCTTTTTCAGTTGCCTGTCTATGTTCACCAAATCTATTGCTTAGATGTTGTTTAGTCTCACTGATGTTTTGCATTCTGCATTTGGAGCTCTGAATCACCTATATAATATTGGAAGATGTGCAGGTGATGGGATGCCGTATTGGTCTTATATCGTTCATTGTTCATTACCACTTTGTATGGAATTGAATACCAATCTTGTTTTAAAGTACATGTAGACCAATAAGGTCTGGATGTTCATCTATAAGTAAAGTGAATAATGTAGCAAATATAAATAAAAGAAATAAGTGTTCATTTTGTATACCTAGGTAAAAAGAGAAGGTACCAAATAAACTTTGTAGCTCACTTATCCACCAAAAAGTTGGTACATGCTACTGAATTCTAATGTAAATAAGGAAATATTTTATTTAAAGTTCCTTAGTTGGATAAAGCAAATCCACATCTTACTCTTTCATTGGATTTTAATTGTTTTTTTTAATGTTTGTTAATTCTACTTTTATTGTTTTCTTAGAAACATGAACATTTCAATAACTTTCTTCATGTCAAACAATCAAACAGTTTTTGGAAAGAGGGAAGCACCTTCATCAGTGTTAGGACAGCTGTAAATGTGTTGTGGCTCCTGAGAATTAAGAGGCTGTCCGCGTAACAGCGGATAAGGCAAATTTTGGACCTTCACCGATTTCTCTAAGATTTTCAGTGAAAGTCGACCATTATATCCCATGAACAAATATCACATTTATTTGGATCGAATCTTTTATTTTTATTTTTTGCGAGGCGGTTTTCACTGCAACCTCAAAACCACCCAATCTGCATTTAAAGACTCCATAATTTAGCATTAAATGTCGGTCGCTGCCAAAGCGTATTTCCTTAACCAAACAAGCTGAATATTTTATATATCAAGGTTTTATGTTTCTTCTATACTTTAAAGCGGCAGTATCACGAGAATTCATCTAAGTTTTTGTGTAAACTATGCTGAATTTATAAAGGTGCACTCACTGATCAACAAAATAACCTTTAAATGCCAAAAGGTCATAAACACACTCTCTAAGATGTGCATAAACCATAATCAACGGTTTTTTAGTGATTTTCCTCCAAATAACACTGTCAAACTTGAAAACGTCGGCCCGACGTTTTCAAGTTTTAGACCACTTCTTTCCTACCCGTCCGTAGCCACTCCGGTTTTAAACAACTTTCCTGAGTAGTACGGTGCGTTTTAGCAAGGTTAGGCAACTATTAGCAGATTTCCAATTCATACCATCATCTTCATTAGACTTTCAAGTAGGGCTAAATCTTGATGACACTACCCCTTTAATGGTTAAACAATTGTATTCTATAAAATTTTGACTGAGTTATGAATTTTCAAAAACACTTCCTAACGGACTCAGGAATGCGTGACACGTAACATACCTGTAGTTGAAGGCGATTTTCTCGAATGTGGGACCTGATCAGAAGTCAAGTCTATTGTATCTCGAAAGTACTAATACCAGTCTAGAAACCTATCGAATAAAATTTGTTGGCACTCTACACTTCGCGCCGTACAGAGCAGCAAGATTTTCCCAAATTTTCGCCGTTTTGATTAAAACCAAAGATAACGACGGTCCGATTTCTTTACAGGGAACGCCTATAGATACGATCATTACCACCAAACACCACACTGTGGTATGCAAATAAATAATATTTGTCGATTTAGCCGTCGTTTGAGGAAAAAAATCTACCATTGTTGCAGGATTTTCAAAAGAGACAGCGATAAATATCAATATGCAAATTAGCTCCGAAAACGACATTTTGCTATATTTATCTCTGTTATTCCCGAAAACTTTTTTTATTAAAAATTATTTTACAAGGCAAAGAAATGTTCCTTACCTGAGAAAAGATGCCTTTCAGACTATGTAAAAGCGTTTCAGTTTTGCTGTGAGTGATTATTTTCATTTCCCACGCTGCGGCCGGTAACACAGTGTTTGTTTGCTAGGCTGTTCTGTTGGTTTCACTCTAATTCAATTAGAAGTGGGCAAGTTGTCTACTTTTTCAAAGCTCTCTCAGCTCATCCTTACAACGTCTGAGGTACCTGACTAATTGTCAATAAAAATTTTATTGACAATTTCCCCCAATAAATGTCGAAAGTATCATATCAAAATGAAACTTCAAGTAGTGGGCCTTAATGAGGTTAGCCGTAGGCCTTAGGCGTAAGAGTCGTTGGCCAGAAAAAAAAAGTTAACCGTAAAAAGAAAATTCTAGCCACGAAAGCAGAAGTCTCAGGATTTCGTGTCAAGACTTTCACTTGTCTTGGTACCGCGAAGTGTTAGATTTGCTCCAGGTCGTCCGCTTTTTCTTTGTGTCAACAGAGCTAATGTATTTGAATTGATCATTCTCGTCCCCAGAACCCACGATCCTTCTGGTCTCCATCAGGGTTCGAGAACTCTGACCGTTCCCAATTTCTGAGCATTAGCATGAATATGCACAGAGTTCTCCTTCTGTATCGTTAAGCCAATCAGATTTGTCAGATTTGACAATGAGTCCGTGAATCGCGGACTTGCGGTGTTGGAGGCCGAAAGAGGTCTCGATTCCTGGCGCAGAGCAGAAGGATCGAGTTACTTTTTGCCTCCGTTTGAAAATGAATCTACGTGTGAAGCCATTCATATGAAAATGCCTTCCACCTTCACGTCCATTTTCATGCAAATCAAACCTCTTTTTATTTGAATGGTTTTGCACAGAGACTCGTTTTGAATCTGAGGCAAAAGGCAACTCAGAGATGGCCTATAGACCTTTTTCGCTTGGGCGACTTGTTGCCCCATTTACAGACCATTTGATGACACTCTTGAGAATTCTTTGTTTCAAATTTTCAAATAGTCGCGAGTGTATGAATGAATAAATTTTATGTGGATAAAAGAAAAATTCTCTAGTGAATATCACGTGGTCTGTAATGGGAAAACAAACCGCCCAAGCGAAAAAGACAAAAAAGGATACAAAAGGATACAAAATCGCGCATTGAAGTGTTCGCGCGCGAAACGCAGGATTTCCAAGAATGGCTCATTCCATGATCAGACGCAATTTTTGACTTTTAAGTAACACTGTGCGCCCTCCTTATCCAGCGGTCTTTTGCGAATCAAACGAGCCAGCAACTTGGAGGAAGTGCCGTAGCACATTGTAATTGATTGCACTTGCTCCAAGTTGCTTCCTTGTTTGATTCGCAAAAGACCGCTGGATAAGGAGGGTCCACAGTCTGGCTTGAAAATCAAAAATTGCTACTGTTCGCGGAACGAGCCATTCCTGGAATTTAATAGTGCTCTTAGCCCACGAACATTTCAATGCGCGATTTTGTTTACTTTTTTGTAAGTGATCAATTCACAGTCTCGTCTCCAGAGGCCGCGATCCTTCTCGTCTGCACCAGGAATCAAGACATCTGGCCGCCTCCAAAACCGTTAGTCCGCGATTAACGGACTTATTGTCAAATCTGACAAATATGATTGGCTGAAAGATACAGAACGAGTGCTCTACGCATGTTAATGCTCAGAAATTTGAGTTCTCGATCCCATTCTCGTCCCCAGAGGCTGCGATCCTTCTGGTCTGCGCCAGGAATCGAGACCTCTGGCCGCCTCCAAAACCGGAAGTCCGCGATTCACGGACTCATTGTCAAATATGACAAATCTGATTGGCTGGAAAACTTAGAACGAGTACTCTGCGCATGCTCAGAAATTGGGAGCAGCCAAAGGTCTCGATTCCTGGCGCAGACCAGAAGGATCGCGGCCTCTGGGGACGAGAATGTTCTCGATCCCTGATGGAGACCAGAAGGATCGCGGGCTCTGGGGGCCAGAATGATTAATTCAAATAACTCTGTTGACACAAAGAAAAAGCGAACGACTTGGAGCAAATGTAACACTTCTCGGTACCAAAACACATAAAACTCTTGACAAGAAATCCTGAGACTTTTACTTTTGCGGCTAGAACTTTCTTTTTACGGTTAACATTTTTTTCGGCCAACAACTGGTACGCCTAAGACTTAACTTTTTGGTGGCTTTACGGCTAACGGCTAACCTCATTAAGATCCACTACTTAACGACGTTTCGTTTTAATATATACTTCGGCTTAGCTTTAGGATTTTTTTTCCAACATTTATAGGGGGAAATTAATTTGTCACCCTCCCCCCCCCCCCCCCCCCCCCACTCCAGTGAATTCCAATGATCCACCATGTAAAACAGAGGTGGACTAGATAGATTTTATCACGACATTTTAATAAACTTTATATTGACAAAAATAGTCAGGTACCTCAGACATTTTAAAGATGAGCTGAGAGAGCTTTGAAAATGTAGACAACTTGCCCGCTTTTAATTGAATTAGGGTGAAACCAACAGCCTAGCAAACAAACACTGTGTTACCTGCCGAAGCGTGGGAAATGAAAATAATCACTCACAGCAAAACTGAAACACTTTTACATAGTCTGAAAGGCATCTTTTCTCAGGTAAGGAACATTTCTTTGCCTTGTAAAATAATTTTTAATAAAAAAAGTTTTCGGGAATTACAGAGATAAATATAGCAAACTGTCGTTTTCGAAGCTAATTTGCATATTGATATTTACCACTGTCTCATTTGAAAATCCTGCAACAACGGTAGATTTTTTTTCCTCAAACGACGGCTAAATCGACAAATATTATTTATTTGCATACCACAGAGTGGTGTTTAGTGGTAATGATCGTATCTATAGGCTTTCCCTGTAGAGAAATCAGACCGTCGTTATCTTTGGTTTTAATCAAAACGGCGAAAACTTGGGAAAATCTTGCTGCTCTGTACGGCGCGAAGTGTAGAGTGCCCACAAATTTTATTCGATAGGTTTCTAGACTGGTATTAGTACTTTCGAGATACAATAGACTTGACTTCTGATCAGGTCCCACATTCGAGAAAATCGCTTTCAACTACAGGTATTTTACATCTCACGCATTCCTGAGTCCGTTAGGAAGTGTTTTTGAAAATTCATAACTCAGTCAAAATTTTATAGAATACAATCGTTTAACCGTTAAAGTATAGAAGAAACATAAAACCTTGATATATAAAATATTCAGCTTGTTTGGTTAGGGAAATACGCTTTGGCAGCGACCGACATTTAATGCTAAACTATGGAGTCTTCAAATGCAAATTGGGTGGTTTTGAGGTTGCAGTGAAAACTGCCTCGCAGAAA
The DNA here is from genome assembly GCA_963693305.1 of Meandrina meandrites. Lineage (NCBI taxonomy): Eukaryota > Metazoa > Cnidaria > Anthozoa > Scleractinia > Meandrinidae > Meandrina > Meandrina meandrites. The sequence goes on from OY855914.1 coordinate 15,129,302, forward strand.
ATAATAATAAAAGATTTGATCCAAATAAACGTGATATTTGTTCATGGGATATAATGGTCGACTTTCACTGAAAATCTTAGAGAAATCGGTGAAGGTCCAAAATTTGCCTTATCCACTGTTACGCGGACAGCCTCTTAAAACTTGCCTACCCTAACTTGGTGATGTTTATTGTGGTCATCAACTGTAGGTGAAGTTTTATCTTTCCAACAGTGTTGCTACGTGGCTGACAGCTGATGGTGTGTTCTTAACTTTAAAGAAGTGATAAGAAAACAAACTTGGCAAACTTTAAAATTATTGACACATCAGGGAATGCCATCAAGTTATTCTTTGAGATAATCGAGAGATTTTGCTTACCAGCTCCAATTTGTAGAAAAAATAGGGCCATGGCAGCTTGAGATTAGCTGACAAAGTTAGCTTGTTTCACACGTGAAATGCAACATCAAATTGCAGCTTGAGTGACAATTAATTTGTCTTGCCCTTAAAAAGGTATTTGAATACTTGTGGTCACTGGTAGTCAATAAGAAGATTTGCAACATAACAAACAGATGAAAACATATGCCATAAAGGATTTATACTAAGGGAACTGAGGAAAGTAAACCATGTTAAAAATAAAAATTAAAAAAATTCAGGACATGTTTACTGCTGAGGCTTTTCTCGGCTTTATACAATTAGAGTGCATATGCTTGACAGTGTAACCAGATGACAACAACCGCTCCCACTGTGGTTCTGCAAAATTTTGTTCATCTGTTATGGTGGCTCTTGTCTGATGCAGGGTTCCACAGGATGTAAAATGGTTCATCATGGCAAGAATGTAACATCCAAAGTGAAATGGTCTCCTGTGAGGAAGAGTGTGTAAGAGGGCAACAAGAAAACAAGTCACTTGCTTTTAAATTACATATTGTCACAAAGGGTCAACACATTCAAGCTACATTCATTTTAGTGGACACCACAAAATAATTCTGTCCGATTGTTGAAACGATTTTGTTTGTAGAAAATGGACCTGTGCAGCACAATATATGCTGGTATATTAGAAAGGTATATCTTTTTTGTCATATGAAATGCAACATATCGATTTGTATTCTTGGTGACAATTAATTTGTCTCACACTTAAAGAGCTGTCAAGATATTGGTGATCCCAGACAATCAATAAAAATCTATAAGATAATACAGACAAGAAAACATACACCATAAGCAATTTTAAGAAGACAACTGCTAAAAGTCCATTTTTGCAACAGTTTTTTGCCCTGACAATGGGGACACCCTCAGTTTGAAGAATTTTATCTGCAATTGCAGTGCATATCCTTGAAGCAACAGGATGACACATGTGGCTCTTTATCTATCTATAGTTCTACCTTTCTGTCTGTCCATAAATAAAATGTGAACATAAGTCACAAAACACATCTCACGGTCTGGTAATCTTATCGTTTGTTCTCACACTTTCTGTGATTGTTGGTGTCATGTTCAATGGCTTTGAAAGTGTTGGACAGCTAGAATACTTTTCTGACTAACAGAAATATTGGCGTCATGTTGATCGGCTCTTGTGTGGATCCTATTATATCGAACATATTGGTCTTTGCATTATACTTGTGATTCCAGACAGTCAACAAAATATCAAAAGCATAATAAACAGACATGAAACGTACACCGTAATTGATATATGGCAACTGATCAACATAAGTGTGTTTAAATGTTCTAGTTTGCTAGTCTCCAAGACTACGTAGTTGAACCGACATTCAGCCACTATAACAAAGCGGGTCAAAACTGTATGCTTTTGTCTACCCCAAGCTTGTGAACAATTTTTCTAAATGCCTTCTAAAATATTTGAAATCACAAAAACCATGGTCTTTTCCTCATGTATAAAACACTGCTATTTGGAATGTGTTGTTTACTGCAAAGGATTTCTCTGCTCAATTCAATTTCAGTGAGTATGCTTCTTGCAACAAGTTGACACCAACAGCCTGGTCCAACTCATCCTCAAGAGAGATAACAGAGAATCTAGCCAGTGGACTTTCGATAGTGATAGATAATGGAAATAGGACTGAGTGAAGTGCAATTTGGTCTGTAATCATACAAGTGATTAACAAAATCTGCAGACCCAGTGTAGCAGGAGTCCAATTTGTTTAATCACGAGTATGACTACAGAGAAAATTGGACAACACAAAGTCCTATATGCATTTTAAATTAATCATAAGTATAAAAATATTTGAGCAAAAATTTAGACGAAGCGAAGTGTGTTTCGGTGTTATCATCACTATGACAATAAGCCATTTTTACAACTGAAAGTTTTAGGAATATTAAGGAGATTTTAGTCACAATAAGGAACCAAATAAAGAGCGTGCCCATTTTTAGAAAATGAACTTTGTTATTGGACACTTTGTTGTTGGACACTTCAGGTGTGGGTGCTCTAATTTGGCAAGACACAGGGCATGCTAAGAACCAATCAGAATTAAGAATGTTGTTATAGTTATAATTAATTCAGAAAGTGTATGGTCATCCTCTTGTTACCTATCTATGAACCCTTTGATCTATCAATTCATCTATCTATGGAGCTATTTATTACATGTATTTCCTCTAACTATCCAAAAAACAAATAGTGAAGTAACAAAACACATCCCACAGCCTGGTCAGGGCCACACACATTTGAAGAAAAACCTGTATCACCTATGCGGTGGCGACAATTGCAGCTGTTTTTCCCTTCCTAGGCCTCATCAGTGGCTTCCATTTACTTCCGGGTTTTTCTATTTTCTGTCTGTCATTGTCTGTCATTTTATGTTTCTAAAAATTGAAAAATGTTGGTGGAAGTCACAAAACACATCTCATGGTCTTGCCAGGACCTCATGCATGCGCACAACCCATCACCTGGGCAGTGGCAGCCATGGACGGTCAATCCTTGAATCTTTGGGTGTTGACATTCAAACAATGCTATCCTTTTGCAAGTCCAAATACGAGGGTCACTTTTAGCAACCATGGAGGCTTGAAATTATTGAAAAAGATTGTTGAAAATCCAACTTCAAATAGGATTTCCTTTACTCAACGTTTCGGGGTCTTGGCTTTCTTCAGGAGTGTTAAGTATAAGTGTAATTAGTGTCAACAGTAGAATTCTTTTATATAAAATAAATACAAAATTTTAATCATCATTAGTTAAAATGGCTATGTGTGGCTTCATCCATGCTCATACACTTACTAAAATAGGTATTGAAGACTATAGTGAAACATGGAGTAAGAATTTAAAAAGAGAAATATTTATAAATTAAATATTTGAATAAAATTAAAAATATAATTCGATAGAATAAAAGAACATTTCAATATTCTTTTTTAAAAAAAACACAAGTAGGATTATAAATATATAAAACATTATGAAGTATATAGTAAATTATACAAGACTTACAGAAATATTAGTCAGACTAAATTGTTTATGTGCGGCTTCAGTCTGATAATCCAATACTTTTTCCGTGTCAATCTAGTAATCTTATTGTTTGTTCTCACTATTTCTATAATTTTCTGTTTCATGTTGTCCCTTAGCAACTTTTTCAGTGTTAATGGCACATCATGATGATCAGTCAAGTTTATTAGCTTTGTAGTATGGTGTTGGTGACAAGAAACTTGACTGTCAAAACTGTGATCAGCAACGTTAGGTTAAGGTTTATGTTTTCAAGATATTTTCCACTGTGGTTGACAGTTGGTGTGATCTTAACTTGAAAGAACTGACAAGGAGAACATGCAACATACGTTCAAGATGTCACATAGTGATAATGTTTGTTGTTAATATGAGCTGTTCAGTATTATCTTACTCATATTTTCTGTTCTTGCATTAATTATGGTTCTTTTTATAATTCATAATTCATAAGTCATGTCTGCATAGCATCTCTAATCTTTTCCTCCATGGCATTACCTTTGAGGTTCTCATTACATTATTAATGGTATTTTAGTATCTAGTTCAAAAACAACAACAACAATAAAAAAGAACGAATGATTAAGTCCTTTAAGGAATAGATGACTTGTGACTGATCGTGGATTCCTCAGTAGAAAACATGTCTGGCAATCATGGTAATGTAGTAATGCTGAAAGTGAAATTCTCTTCTTTGTGGAAGAGTCACTGGTTTTAGGGCAACAAATCCTTCATTGTTTCTTTCAACTGTGCATGGAATTTAATTGAGTCATTCCCTTATTTGACCATGGTACAATTTGCTTTCAGGACTGAAATTAAAACAACTATATTTTTCTCTCTTTTTTGTCTCAAACATTGTTTTAATTATGGATGCCCCTTTATATTTCGTATTAAGCTTTGCAAACTAAGCACAATCATCCATTAGATAATTATCTCAGCCACTTGTTTACTGCAGTCATTCATACATGTAATTGGAATTTAAAATCTTACCAACACTGGACAATATCCTCACTGAATTATGAAAGTTCCAGTTTATGAGATAAAGATGAAAGAATAGAGTTCAAAGAAAGCACAATATTTAATCATCTGAATACTTGCGCCAATTTTCAACATCTTTTAGCACTATGCAATTTTCTGTATTGTCTGAACACAAAGAGCCATTGTATTGATATGAAACAATTTTACCTCAACACAGTGAGGGACAATACCAGCATAATTGAACATGGACAGTGACTGGAATTTACTTTTATTTAAGGAAACTTATCACATAAAAAAGAAGGCAGCCCCTAATTATCTATGGCCTAAAGGGGAGCCATGAACTGTTGATATGCAAATAACGCAATAACATGTAACGTTAAAAACCTCCAGGCTTTCTATTTTTTGTCATTGGCTTGATGATGGTTTGAAAGAAACCAAAATTTTGGCTTCGAGTTGAGCTAACTAACTCTGGTGAATAACACCATAAAGTTGTCCTTATTTGTATTAACTTTTAATGACAATGGCAATGACAATATCACAGGTAATGGTAAGGGCAATGGTGATGGTAATGGTAATAGCAATGGTAATGGTAATAGCAATGGCAATGGCAATGGCAATGTCACAGGTAATGGTAAGGGCAATGGTAATGGTAATGGTAATACCAATGGCAATGGTAATGGTAAATGAGCTGTATATAAAATGCTTAAGTGCAATAAAAGATAAAAATCATTAAGAATAAATACGTTTTTCTAAAAGGAAAGTTTTGAGTTGAGATTTAAAAGATCTTAAATATTTTTAGGAATGGATAAAAACAGGCAATGAGTCTTGACCGTATATGGGCATCATGACAATTTGGTGAATGAAGTACAGTATATGCATGTATTGTATGCAATACTTAGCTCTTACTAACCAAGCAGGAGGTCTGTATGGGAAAATCTTGACCGAGGTCGTGAATACACACCAAATGCACAACCAAGGTCAAGAGTGCTTTTAAGTTCTGGCCTTGCAATTTCTTTGCAAATTCACCTCTAGGTGATGTGTGATTTCGTGCCTGTTAACTGAACAAACATTGCGAGTTGTGCTGGTTCTTTTTTTGCGTCAAGCTTTTTAGTGTTTTCGTTTATTTATTTATTTTTTTTGCAAAAACAGCTCAATGTTTTTGCTTTTTCTAGATGCCACTCTAGATGGGAAAATCTAGCCCGCGATGGGCGTTACTAAACACCGGAACGGAACGGAATGACCGGAATGAACCGGAATGAACCGGAATGAGCCGGAATGGACCGGAATGGACCGGAACGATACCGGAATGGACCGGAACGGAACGGAATGAACCGGAATGAACCGGAATGAGACCGGAATGGACCGGAATGGACCGGAACGGAACGGAATGAACCGGAATAAACCGGAATAAGCCGGAATGGACCGGAATGGACCGGAATGAGACCGGAATGGACCGGAATTGACCGGAATTAGATTTATTTTATAAAACTCACTGATGTCAGTGACTGGTTTTCAAAAACATTTCTTTTTATAAAAAAACAAGTTTCTGAAAGCTGACTTTCAGTCATTGACCGTTCAAATAATTCTATTTAGTAAGAGTATTTTGTTATTTTTTACGTTTATTTTTTTTCAAAATAAAACGTTGAGGTAAAGAAACTTAGTTAGTCATAAAGGGTCACATTTTATCAAGGAGCGTGCACTGATTAGCGGTCGTCTAGCTAATGTGCACGTTCGGTAGTTGTTTAATCAAAGGCATTCTAGGTGTTGGTCTTTTCTGCTTTCCAGTAATCGTCTTGTTGTACACCCCAGATTTGTCCGTATGCATAAGAGACCAAAGTTACTAGTTATAACCATGATTACCATAAACTTTGTTATAAGATAACGAATTATTCCTTTTGTTATTACTATAAACTATTGAACTTACTTGACAAGGAAAATACGCGCTGATAGTACAACTTAGGATCACAAATGTCTCTACCAAGCGTCGAAGCTCGAACATGTGAAAATGATAAACTATTACCACGAATAAATCACTTGTCTGTACTCAAACATAATACACGTATGTTGTCAAGGAAACTCATCGATAGCATTTTTGAAACTGAAGGTGTTAAGTTGTGCAACAACATTTCGATCGTATCTCATAGTGTAAAAAAGGCAAACTGTTCCATCCAAACACAAGTTGAAATGTTTTAGTTTTTTGAGTTCAGCTAAAGAATAAGCGATTATATAGAATCAATTTATATTATTTATATTATTCAACATATCCATACCCACCCCGAACACTTCTCTTACTGAAGTGGCTGCTTTCCAATACAACGGGTACTCAAAATAACCAGGAATATCATTGCAAAAGCGACTTCATCCCTCCCAACCCACAACAAACAAGCACACGGAGAAATGTTTTTTGAAAACCAGTCGCTCACATGAGCGTGTTTTGTGAAATGAATCTCATTCCGGTCCATTCCGGTCTCATTCCGATCCATTTCGGTATCATTCCGGTCCATTCCGGCTTATTCTGGTTTATTCCGGTTCATTCCGTTCCATTCCGGTCCATTCCGGTCCATTCCGGTATCATTCCGGTATCATTCCGGTCCATTCCGGTCCATTCCGGCTCATTCCGGTTCATTCCGGTCATTCCGATCCGTTCCGGTGTTTAGTAACGCCCGCCCGTGATCAATATCAATTTTAGCCAATGAAATTCACAAATTTGGTAGTTCCCAGTCTTTGTGAGACATGGCTATATAATTAATGGATATTATACATCTATGGTGCAAATTGAAATGACATTTGTGTAAACAAACTAATATGCTTTAACAGACTTTAATTGAAATCCTTACAAACCAAAGCAAATTTGCACAAACATTAATTGTTAAGAACACGGTGCAACAATGAAAACAGTAAGCTGGGTGCCAAGTACAAAAACCTAAAATGCTTGTGAACAATCATTCACAATCACATTTGTTGAGTACTAGCACTGTGTCTTAAATACAACCATACATTATGTAATGTAGCTGGTGAACAAATTTGGGTAGAAATGATATTTTTGAAATTAACATTTGACCCAATGTTTTGTAGTAGTACAGCTACATAACAATTGAAATGGAAGGTGAATGTAAACGGTGTTACTTCATGATTTGCAAAATTTTCAGATGTGTGGAGGCACTTTGACTTCGGCTTGAAAATTTTTTTGAGGCATTTGAAAAATTTGGAGTAAGAGTAGATGCTGCATCCATTTGCACCATTTTGACAAAGGCAAGCTGATGAAAGTTTTATTTTCTGTGTAACTGTGGCAAATTAGTACAAAAATTGTCTCCTTGACAAATTTTGAGAACCTTTTAAAATTGTGTAGGTTTGAGTGCAATCCATCTGAAACAGCTCTAACCATATGCAAAATGTATGTGATGTTCAGCTCCCTTTGGGCTGGTGATTCATTTCAACCTGTTTTACTGTCCTGACAATGCACAATCTCTACAGTAACCAGCATATCCTCATCATTATCATCATCATTACGATCATCAATCTTTATTTAAATATAAAAGCCACGTTAACAACAGAAGTGGTCTTTCTAAAAATCATATTCTTGGTTTGCATGTGATGCCACAAAGTTCTTAACTCAAAACTGCGAGGTCCTCTGCATTTAAATCTACACTAGGTTGAAGATGACCTGGAAAAAACTTTTTTGCAAGTTTTTGGTCTTGTTTATTAAGAGTGTAAGGTAGGGCTGGGTGTTTTCTCTGTTGATAGTTGTAGCCTTGAGAACATTGTGAATTTGGAACAAATTTGATCACTGTAGATTAAAAGTGTGCCCATTTATCATGAAACATGTACTTGCTATACTATGTGCTCTTTGACATTGTTGTGATACATTTATGTTGTATTTCACACTTTGCTTTCTCTCGTTGTTTGCTCTCATGCAGCATAAAGTAAACGGTTTAAATAACTAGGCTTCTTGAAGCTTTAAAGTTTAAGTAATTATGTTACATACAAGGTCAACCAGATAGTCAACCAATAGGCAAATTTGACAACTCATGTTTAGTTCTATAATTTCAGGGGAATGACTTTGATAACAACAGCCGAAATAAAAACCTTTTGCATTCAGTGTTGACAATATTGACTTGCAGATGATGAATGACAATGACTTTTTGACCATATATGACATCATGACAATTTGGTGAATTATGTATATGCATGTATTGTATGTAATACATGCATATAATACATCTTCACTGTTATCTGTACAGCCTGTATAAACTAGTATTTTATAATTTTACATTCCCATTGCGAGGTCATTTGAAGGGGTTCTGCTCTTCAGTGACATCTTTGTTATGTGAAGTGAGCCAGTCATTCACCTTCCCAAAGGTGGCATTGAATTCCAAAAAGGAAATTCAAGATGCTGCCAACACAATAGTAGTATATTCAAAGCACCTACAATACACATGAATATATAGGACAATGAGATATGGAGGGGTGAAAATGGGTGCTGTCCACGAGTTTGGACAGCAGTATATTCATATGCATGGAGGTCTGTCACCGCGTCATGCCGGGGGTGGGTGGGTGGGTTCGCATACACAACGAGTGATGTCGTAGGAGAAATGTGCACAAAGGAAGGAATCACGGTAATATATACAGCGCAGAGGATTGTGGGATATCTATTGTTATGATAATATTCATTTATTATTTCCGGTACTTTGAATAGTAGTATATTCAAAGCATTTACAATACACATGAATATATAGGACAATGAGATATGGAGGGGTGAAAATGGGTTGCGGTATCCCTCCGTTCGACTTCGGTAAAAGGATATACAGATGCGAATAAGGGATAACCTGGTCAAGATTAAGTGTATTCTCCCATTCTCCAAAATCTAACGCGAGAATGCTGGAACAAAATTTTGAGGCTATTACAATCTTGATACAATACACCTGGATCTACAATGTTCACTTCTTGACCAGTGAGTGTCGAAGAAGAGGAAATTGGCGGGCATAACTTTCGCCACCTGCACGTAATAAGTCGCAGTAGAGTGACTGTGCCAACCAACGTGTCCCATGAAATCCTGCAGGTCCACGATCCTTTTCTGAGGGGTGAAAACACATTCCTTTAGTTAAACCTTGTGCCCAAGAGAAGCGAGGGTATAAGCAGCAAGGAAAACCGCAGCTTTTGAAACGGCAAAACGTGATTCGTCTGAAGGAGTAGCTAAAGTACTCGCCGCATGGTCGGAAGTTTTGGACTGCAACTAACCATTGTGCCTATCATCGATATAAAAAGAGCAAGGCACTCCTATTGAACTTAAGAAATGCGATACTAGGAGGCCGGTGGAAAGATAAACATAGGCAGAAATATTCCATCCAAAACAAAAACCATCCTTTCCACCTGATGCCAAAGAACGTACGACTAGGAAAGTCAAAGAGAATGTGATCATAGCCTGACGTGTCGTCTAACGTTGTTTGGTAACATCCTTTCGTAAGGTATCTGGGTAATTGTGAAAGGTTGTGAAAGGTTGTCCAAACAAAAAGGGCGGTCAAAAAACAGAGAACTGCCAATTCCGCCTCAGACTCTGGTGGCCACATATCCATGGTAACCAACTCGGTAACTCTAGACTGGAACACGTCTACGCAAGGAATAGGAGCAGATTTGCAGTTCTCGGTACGGGAAAAGAACGGTTTTGTTTGGTTTTACAAACAAAGCGGAAAAGGATACAAATAAAGCCCAAGTACATAAAAGACAAAAAGGAGAATGAAATAGTGGCCACCAGAGGAGGAGGAGGAATGGCAGCTTGACCCAGATAAACCGGGAGGAGAGTTGTACCCCTGTTTCAAGCGACACTCCAACTCAGCTGGTAACACAAGGAGGGGAAAAAGTTGAGAGGAGAACAAACGCTAACAAAATTAAAGCCAAAGAACCACTTATTATCACTCAAATTCAGCGTGGGTTGACAACACTTAATGAAAAATATATTCATAAACAAACTACTTTGTTTTACGCTGTAGTTATAAATAGACCAACAAAACATTTGAAAAATGCGCCGTGGCCTGCTCAATAAAAGTGAAAACGTCAACTATTAAATAGATACTTCTTGCAAAAGAAAAAAGGTGACCAGCGTTTTACCTTTCAAGCACTCAGGCGGCAAGACAAATAATTGTCTTGGAACAAAAGCACTCGACCAAACAAAACTTTGCAGACAAAGTAAACTTTTGCCGCGCTGACTATAGCATTTTAGGGTCACACACGCGTTAATGTGGCATATTATCTAAATCATTCAGATAAGCCTGAGCAGCACTAGTTTGATGTGCACTTGAGACCGACCGGAAAAAATTCCTCCTTCGATCGTCCTTGACCGATAACATTTGCACTCAAGAGGCATCGTGCCGACATTCTGGAAAGCGAGAAAAATTTTAAACGCACTTGGCAACACCTTGGCAAACACCTGGCAACACACGCGCCCGGGCGACATAATTCACGAGTAGAACGAATTCATAAACCAATTTGACAAGCATTTTGTCTTGGCCTGCACACGTTCCGACTAGCATCACTCGTACCTGAGTGGCATTTCGAAAATATTCAAACATGCTCGGCTAGCGTCCACATTACACTAAAAGCCGAAATAACAAAACTCTTCTACTGAGCTTTTCCTCAGTGGCTCGCAACTGCCAACACTCGCACTCGAGCGCATCACTCACATTCAAGAGTGGCAAGAAAATAAATCCAAACATACTTGACGAGCATCTGCGTTGCAACAACGCTTATGGGCATAACAAGCTTTTCCAGCTTTCCCTCAGTCGCTCTCGACTGGCATCGCTCGCACTCAAGCGCGTCACTCACAGTTCCAATGTGGCAAAAAATTATCCGCTTTGCACTTATGTGCGACACACATATAAAATACTGGTTCTGGCGCAAATTTATATAACACAAGGTTCATGATATCAAACAAAGCTTTTTCTCAATAAACTCGGCTCCCATGCATGCTCGCCTCGTTTATTGAGAAAAGCTTTGTTAGATATCATGAACCTTGTGTTATAAAATTTGCGCCAGAACGCAGTATTTTATATGTGTGTGGTTTGAGAGAAAATAACGCAAGCATGTAAGTAAACAAAGAGCATGACCCCAAACCAAGCGAGCGGATGTGTCACAAAAAATTATTTTCTATTGAAGAAATGTCTGCACTGTCTATATACAAAAGTGCACCAGAATTATTTTCATTTGAACAATTATCTGCACAAGTATATACGCCGAGATGGCAGCCGCGAGATTTTTGTCTAATGTTTTAGAAAGGTTTACAGTCCATTAACGAGGGAGCAAAACAGAAACCTTCCTCAGCCATTACGACCTGAACTAGTTCCTTTACGTGACGGGTTTAAAATAAGCCAAAGTAATCTCCAGGAATGGCTTCGTGTTTGGATAATGGATGTATCCAGAACAAATCCAAACAATAAAGATATTTTTATGTTTGCAAGAGAAAATAACGAAAAGTTCACAGATTTGATTTAACAGGAAATCCTTAAGTTGGGCAGCGTAAAGGTGAGCTTCGGGCTACAAGTACAGTTTGAAATAGAAAGAAACGGCGAGAGCAAGAAATGACGCACTATTTTAAAGAGGACCAGCCGCACATTTTTAACAGGGATAACAAAGAACTGATAGAACAAAAATATCAGGAATTCATGGGAAGAATAAAGGGAGAAATAGAAAACTGGTCATTGCAAGGATCATGATGGGAAGTTGAAAGTATAGAGACTGCATATGTGAATGTTGCACGCTATCAGCCACTGCGCGGAGGAACTTATTTGCCACTTCCAGCCAATCTGGCAAAAAAGAAGGCAATAATAAACGTGAAAAACAGAGACAACCAATGCCTGAAGTGGGCTCTAAGAGCTGCTTTATTTCCTCCAAAAGATGGGAAGGACCCGCAAAGACCAAGCAAATATCCGGTTAAAGATGGCATAAACTACAAAGGAATTGACTTTCCAACACCGGTAAAACAAATAGACAAGCTTGAGGCGCAAACCGGAAACCTCGCAATAAACGTTTTTGGCTGGGAAAACAACACCGTGATTGTGCACAGGATAAGCAGAAAAGAGCCGATGTTGATTGAGTCAGGGGAAATTCAGCACTATTGTTTCGTAAAAAGAGAAAGCGCTTTGCTGTTTGATAAGGCAATAAATATTAAAACGTTCTACTGCATGATGTGCTTAACTTGTTTTACAAGAGCGGAAGTACTCGAGGACCACAAAAAATACTGCAACGGCGTTAATGGCAGGCCGACAAGGATTGAGATGCCAGAAGAGGGGAAAAACATACTCGCTTTCCAAAATTACCACAAACAGATGAAGGCGCCCTATGTGATATATGCAGACTTTGAGGCACTGGTAAAAAAGATACCCGGCTGTGAGCGCGGGCCGGATAGCAAGAACAAAAGCTACACAGACAAGACCGAATGGCATGAAGCGTGTGGATATTCGTACATTGTCGTGAAAAGCGACAGCGAAGTTACAGGGTCAAAAGTTTACAGGGGTGAAAACGCGGTGAGAACTTTTTTAAGCGACATTTTGCAGGAAGAAACGAAAATAAGAGAGAGTCTGGCCACACCAAAGCCGATTGTGGTGACGGCCAAAGACTGGGAAAAATTCAAAAATGCAACTGATTGCTATATTTGTGACAAAAGTTTGATAAAAGACGAATACTTGGAATATTTACCGGTTTTCAAAATCGAAGAAGGCGGGGAAAAATGCAGTTATCAAGGCCAATGGCACAAAAGGTGCTATTACAAGGTACAACAGCAGCAGGAGGAACAAAAATAAAAAAGGAAGTAATGATAGAGGAAAACGACATTATCGAACTAAAAAATGAGACAAAAAAAGGTCAACGGGATTCTCACACTAAAACGCGTAACAGAGAAAAAGGACCAGGAGCAGGCAAAGGCACAGGTGAATTGTTATTTCTGTGAAGAGCCTCTGCTTCAGGAAAACTTCAGAGACGCGGTAAAAAACCATTGCCACATGACAGGCGTGTACCACGGAGCCGCGCGCAACGAATGTAACCTTAAAATGCGAATAAAACCCAAAACAGACCAGATACCAGTTGTATTTCACAACCTGAGGGGCTACAACGTACACCATTTAATGTCAACTTTGCAGAAAGAGGTGAAATGCGTCGCAAACAACATGGAGAAATACATTACATTTTCAGTTGGAGGTCTGCGTTTCATTGACAGCTTGAACTTTTTGCAAGGAAGCCTTGATTCGCTTGTAAGAGCAACGCCGAAGGAGTCACTAAAAATCACATCAACCATTTCAAATGGCAGTGACCTGCTTTACAAAAAGCGGATTTACCCTTTAGCGAAACAAGTCTTTCTGACAAGCAGATGTTTTACAGCAAGATCAACGACGAGCACATAACAGAAGATGAGTACGCTCACGCGCAGAAAGTATGGGAAACTTTCGAATGCAAAACATTGGGAGACTACCACGATCTTTACGTAAAAACGGATGTTGCCCTGTTGGCAGATGTATTCGAGAACTTCCGTAAACTGTGTCTGGAGAAGTACGGGTTAGATCCAGCACACTATTTCACATCACCAGGACTATCATGGGACGCACTCTTGAAAAAGACGGGTGTTGAGCTTGAGTTGTTTACAGACCTTGAAAAGCATCTCTTTGTGGAACGGGAAATTCGGGGAGGAATCTCGATGGTAAGCAAGAGATACGCGAAGGCAAACAACCCGCTGGTACCAGACTATGATGCAAGCAAACCGAACAGCTACATAATGTATCTCGACGCGAACAACCTCTACGGCTGGGAAATGAGCAAGCCTCTCCCCAAAAGTGATTTTAAATGGAAACGTGTCATGCCGACGGAGGAGGAAATCCTGAATAAAAAGGAGAACGCAAAGAACGGATGGATCCTTGAGGTCGATTTGGAGTATCCAGCAGAACTGCATAACGAACACAACAGCTACCCGCTGGCGCCCGAGAAAAAGGTCGTGAAAAAAGAAAGCATGTCGGACTACCAAAAGAGGTTGATAAAAGACCTAGAACTGAAACCCCCGGACAGCAAGAAGCTGCTGCTGACACTTGAGGACAAAAAAGACTACGTCGTGCATTACAGAAACCTGCAGTTTTATCTGAAGCAGGGAATGAACCTGAAGCGAGTGAAAAGGGTGTTGGAGTTCGAACAAGAATGCTGGATGGAGCCTTACATCCGTATGAATACCGAATTCAGGAAAAAGGCAAAGAACGACTTTGAAAAGAACTTTTACAAGCTAATGAAAACTCAGTTTTTGGCAAAACCATGGAGAACCTGCGCAACCGTGTTGATATAAAAATATTGCGCAGCAATGAGAAAGACAAAATAAGGAAATTGGTCGCCAGCCCTTTGTACTCAAGGCATGTAATATTTACAAACGACCTGGTTGGAATCGACATGCGCAAAAGCCGGCTGCTGCTCAACAAGCCGGTCTACACGGGGATGACAATACTTGACAACAGCAAGATCCTGATATACGACTTTTTCTACAATCATCTGAAAAAGCAGTACGGCAAAAACTGTGATCTCCTGTACACAGACACAGACAGCCTTCTGCTTGAAATAAAAACGGACGACGTCTACAAAGACATAAAATCAAACGAAAAGCATTATGACACAAGCGACTACCCGAAGGAGCATCCGCTCCACTCAACCGCGAACAAAAAGGTCTTGGGCAAAATGAAAGACGAGTGTGCCGGAATCCCCATATCAGAGGTTGTTTGTCTGAGGTCGAAAATGTACTCTATCATGAAGGCAGACGAAAAAAATATCAAAAAAGCAAATGGTGTAAAAAAGAGCGTTATAAAGAAACAGATAAAGCACGAGCAGTACAAGGAAACGCTCTTCGGCACGCAGCAGATGTGGCACGGAAGTGAGGGGCGAGGGCACGAAGCGAGGGGCATGAGATTTACGGCATGCATGTCAACAAAATTTCGCTGTCCCCGTTTGATTCAAAGCGCTGGATAGCTGACGACGGGGTAAATACAAAGGCTTACGGGTACAATAACTGGATGGAAGAAATAGAAGCTTTATTCGCTTTATTAACAAATACTGAAATCAAGGAAATAGAAGAAGCTTTAACAGAGATGCAGATATAAAGAAATGTTATAGTTGCTCGGGGGGTAATTGTGTGTTTGGAGGCACAACCAGCAGTTCTTCATGCACGAAGCCTCGCTTAGGTCCGTCGTGCAAATAGTAGAGAACGGGCTGATTTGGTTTGATAAAAGATCGTTCAATGTTGTAAACTTTCAAAGACCAGATTGGATCAGTGGCTCTTTTCACACCACCTTCAAGCTCGCCAGGTTGGTACAAATACCTAACATTCACAAGAGAGGGGAGCTTTTTTTCGTTCAAACCAACAGGCCTCAAATAAGGTG
Organism: Meandrina meandrites; assembly: GCA_963693305.1. NCBI lineage: Eukaryota > Metazoa > Cnidaria > Anthozoa > Scleractinia > Meandrinidae > Meandrina > Meandrina meandrites. The sequence goes on from OY855914.1 coordinate 15,145,061, forward strand.
TCGATGGCTTTGCATAAACAATTTTTTCTTTGATGGCAACGGCAGGTTTCTGGCCGATTAGGCTTGTGACTTCATTGTTCAGAGCGGCTACAACTTCAGGAAGCCTTTTTACCCACGTCGTGGATCGCTGGCTCTCAGGTCTGCGCATTTCAACGGCGTACTGGTGCCCAAACAAGCGCTCAGCCAGGGTGCGGTTGAAACGTTCAACAATGGCCTGGTCACGGTGAATGTCAACTCGCCCGCGCCGAATGTACGTTTTGTGATTTTCCATTTCTTTTGTAACAGCGCCCATGAATTCGCGCCCAGGATCAACCTGCAGCAGTTGAGGCCATTTCAGAGGCGCGCACTTGTAAATTCTCTTAAAAGCCAGCGCAACTTCATCAGAATTTTTCGAGGTCAAGGGTTCAGCCTCTTTGTAGCGGCTGGCAACGTCGACAACGGTGAGTGCGTATTTGAAAACTTTGCGCCCGCGGGGCAGTTTGTCATGCGGCAGAAAAAGAAGATCCGCCTGGTGGACAGCATTGGGTGTTGGCACGTCGAATTTCGGCCGTGGAATGCGCTTTGGTGCGGGTAGGAAGATCTGCCAGAGCGCTTGCTTGAACAACCACTTTTTTGCGGTTTCTTCTGGTAACTTGGCGGCTTCGGATAATTTTTTGATCGCGGCAATACCTTTCCAGTAGCTCCCAGGGCTATAGTATATCTTTGCGAGTTTGGCATCCATCGAGTAATGTAAGTAAGGAATTAAAAAAGTTTAAAGGAACCGGAAGGCAGCGTAGCCCAGAGCAAGAGCCTCGGCGCCCACGAACATGAGTTCACCATTTTTCTGCTGCTCGCTTGGTTGATAGAAATCTGAGAACTTGGGCTCTTTGGGGAGTATCATTTGTTTGTCAGGGTGCGCCTGGTTGTACAGTTTGAAGGCGTAGTCAGTATTGGTGAAGTTCTGCTTGGCCTCCGCCTTTATTTGCGTGTTAGTCGCAATCCAGTCGAGAAGTTTGGTACGGTCACGCGTGTATTTGGCGTAAGCCGCTTGATACGCCTCGAGAGCTTTATCATGTCGTACTTTTTCGTCAAGTGCAGCTTTGTCACCTCTGCCAAGTGCCCTCGCAAGATAATTGCCACCGATAAAAGCCGCAGCATTCAACACAGCCCCACCAGCCATAATCGCGATACTTGCCATTGTGTTATATATCAGAGCAGAGTTTTTTCAAATCATTAATTTCAGACGCTGGTGGGAAGGATTTTTTGGTCCTCAAGGTATTGTTTGAGATCAATGCTCCCTGCCATGACGGCGGTGAACTTCACGTAGTTCATCGCACTGCTGCTGGGGTCAGAAGTAAAATTCTCTTTCACAACCTTTTTTGCGACCCAGCCGATGCCGGCGGCCAAACCAGTGATAGTAGCAGCATCCATGATGGTTTTATCAAGCTTGTTTCTGACATTATTTTTGCAAGTATAGAAATGGAAACATACAAAAGTTTGAATAAAAATTAATTTGTCTCTTCTGCATCCGGGTCATCTTTCTCTTGCACTTCAACAAAATTCGAATGGTCTTCTACCAACCTAATCAATGTATCAATTGTCTTGCAAGTAACATACCACCAAAAACTATAAACGACGAAGCCTGTTAAAAAATTGACAACAAATGTTTGTGTTGGAAGTTGCACCATATTTATATAGAATAAGAAAAAAGTGTTTAATTGTTTTAATACATCATACGAATGCCTTTCCTCGGTTTCGGAAAGTCAACTATCTTCATATTAATATGATGACAGATATAATATTCAATCCAAATGTTTTACACCTCTGGGCTGTGTCGCGCGAACAGGTTGTGGCTCAGCACGTGCGGGCTCAGGTGTCTTTTTGCTGAATGCGGCCTTGAGCTCTTCGCGTTTGTAATAAATCCCGATCAGTGAAACGACTAAACTGGCAACAGCAAGCCATTGTGTGGTGCTGAGACTGCTATTTTTTCTACGGTACTCTTTGGTGTTTCGTCAATTTCTGTAGGCGGGGCTGGCTCAGGGGCCGGGGCGGCAGCCTTTGCATTGTTGTTTGCGATTATGACAGCAGCCTCAGCTGCGGCTTTTTTCTGTTGTTCACGTGCCCGCCGCGTTCTTTCAGCAACCAATTTGCCTGCAGCCACATCCTTGGGATTTTTTGCACGCTGCAGGGCTGTAGTTGGAGTTGTAGTTGTTGCTTGCTGTGTGATATCGACCTGCAAATGTGCTGTCTGGGTCTCGCCCTGTGAATTTGCACTCTCGGATTGTTCGGTTGACATTTTGAAACAAAGCGTATATGTTAAGCAAATAAAATAATGCTTAGAAATTACTCAGAATTTGTCTGCAAGTGTTCAGCAGTTGATGAGAATTGCTCAGGAATTTCTTCCAATTTTGCTTTGTCCTTTTTCTCCAAATGCGAGTTAAATCAATGTGCTTCGCCGTTATCAAAGCAGCAGAAATAGGAGCAAGAAATTTTCCATATTTTAAAGCGAGACGGCCAACAAAATCTGTCATTTCTTTGTAAATAATGTAGTCTTCTTTTAGTTCTTTTTTCATTGCATCAACGTCATCTATTTCAACAACCATTTCCAGGCCTCTTGTCAGAAGCGTAAGTAGGCTGTCAACCATGCTTTCGGTTGTCTTGCTGCCAATGAAGGTTTCATATCTCTTGTAGTACTTTTCAACTTCAAGTCAAGAGTTTCAACTGCTCATGTGTTAATTGCACTCCGATTGCCTCTTTGGTTTTGCCTGTTGATACAAGCACGGTCAGCTGCTCAGGAAGAGCAGGAATGTTAGGTCCGGGGACGGTTAAACTTGTTAAGTCTGGCACAATGCTACTACCAGCTGGGCCGCTTGACGGCTCGGCTTCCAGTAGGTTTATAACTTCTGCGAACTCTTGTTCACCCATTGTCACTATATATACAACTTTTATTTTTTTAATTCAAAATGACTTAACCCCGTAGGGGTGGCGAAGCGAGAACACAAGATAAGAGAACTTTCGCTCTTTCAGCTTTGAAATCAGATCTTTGTACTCATCGTGGGAGAGTTCGCCGCCATAATCATCAAAGATCGCCTTCGTGGTTTTGGCCGAGGGAGTCTAAAATAAAACGATAGCCGCCACGTTCTCCCGGAAAGAAGGTGTGATGCTGGTTATTTTCTGGGTCAGCACCCAAATGCTGATGCCGATATGTCGAGCAGAAAAGCCAAGATTCACCAGCTGGCCTGTGCGCCCTTTCACATCTTTGGAGGCTGCGCGGTCATCGAGTATTATGAGCGTGTTGGTGCCCTCAAACAGCCAGCTCATGACATTCAAAAAATTTTCCACCTCGTGCTGCTTGCTTATTATCACAAACATTCTTGGATCATTTTCACCAATTTGGAGGTAGGTCTTGTTGTGCGCGAATGTTGGGCAGATAAGCACAATGTAGTCGAACTTGCCACGGAAAGGGCCGTAGATGTGGTCTACTACAAACCTTGATTTGCCTGAATTTGTCGGCCCCACAATCAGAGCGTTGAAGGGTATCTTGCTCGGATCCATTTATATTAGTACTGCACAGATTCTAATTGCCTTCCTAATATATTCATCTGCGCGTCGCTGATTACGTAAATGTGGCAGTTCACCGAGCCGCTTGGTTTCCTCTCGAGCTCCAGCTGTACCCCATCCTTTGTGTTTACAAGTCGTGTTGCTTCCGTGCATCGAGTGGTCGGCCATGGAACGCAGATCGTCCGTTGTTGTACAGCCTGTTAGGCGAGCCGTTTACTGTTACACTAACTTTTGTCAGGTCTGGGTTAAAGTAAGCTTCTGACTGCCTTGCGCCAGCAGTATGGGGCTCGACAAAAAGTAGCAAGATGCCTTTGAGAGACCTTCTCTGCGGGTTAACTCTTAGATTCAGCCTTGTTTCACTGCCTTTTTTAAAGTTAACCACTTCGTCACGCTGAATGTGGTCATATGCAAATTCTTTGCCACTTGAGTACGTACTGTGGGCTTCATCTGCCAGTGTTTTGCTTCTTACCATCTCGTACTCCAGCTGGATGTTTGTCAGCTTGTATTTTAGTTTTGTTGGATCGGAGCCTATGACGACCCGATCGGCTGACGCAAGTGTCAGTTCAAACACAAGATCGTTGAATAGAGCCTGCGGATAAAAGGTCCCGTGGTCGTTCAAAATCTGGTGGTCAAGGCGGATCCTGTATTTGTTTCCGTAAATCCCGTTCAGTTTGATTTCTGCAGCGACGCCTGTAGTCTTATCACCCGCGTTTTAGCGAATTTTGTTGAGGTCCTCACTCTGGATTCCATCATGCAGCATGTTGTCGCGCTCCTCCTGCGATAGGAAGAGATCCTCGAATATCTTGTAAATGTGGTAACCAACTGTGTCCTGCAGGATAGTACCAGAGTACTTCACAACAAGTTTGTCAACTAGTGCCTGACCAACATTGTCAACAAGAAAGTTATTGGCATGGCCTCCGCTCAAATCGATGTTGAAGCGCAGCGCAAGTGAGCCGGGAACAATGACCTCGTTTTCATTCAGTTTGGGCACCGAAACATAGTTTCCTGCGGATTGGCTTCTGTGTGCTCGAAAGTGATGCGTTTCACCGTGCGCTCCGCTTTTAGAGCACCAAGAGTTTTCTCACTGCGTGTTGGTCGAAGGTTTTCCTGTACACCGTCCATTATTGTAAGGAATATAAAAATGTTCAATTAAAATTTCAATTGTAAATATAAAATCACGCGATGGCAGAAAGTGGCGAATTTGGTATGGACCAACCAGATCTTGACCACGATATTGACCACGATGACGACGACGATGATGATGATGAACAAGAGGCCAACAGAACCCAGCCATTTCAGCCTGGCACAGCATCCACCCCCTACCATGGTAGTGAACAACATGAAATGCAAAGTATGCAGCACAAAAAGAGCGGACTTCCAGAAACATCATTTGATGAAAACATACCTTTGTTGGGGGGCCTTATTCATCAAGATGACAAACCAGCGCTTCTTGAAAGAGCAAGAGATTTTATTAAAAAGAGGTTTCCAAGAGTGGACTTCGGAAAATTAGGCCCAATCGGTTTCAGCAAAAAACCTGGCAATGAGACTACAATCGTTTCATTTGGAACAAAAGGTGGCGAGACTGACATTTTCAGAAAAGATGGGAAAGGTCTTCTCAAAAAATTCACAGACAAATTCAAAACATCCCTTGGTCCAGAAGCTGAATCTTTGATTGCTCAAGACAATGAAGAAATAAGAAATGCTCGCCAAAGATTAAGAGAAGCTGAAAAACAACGTAAAGAGGCCGAAAAACTAGCCTCTGAAAGAGAAAAAGCCGCCCAAGAAGTTCAAAATTTGAGAAACAAAAAAGAATGAGTTGATGCACAGATTGATGCGCACACTCAAGAACATGGCACAACAATTGAAAGTGAATCAGAACTGCGGAGACTGCAGCAACTGAAACAAAAAGTTGAAAAGGATTTTGAAACCTCAGTCGGCGGCTCTCGAGAAACAAGCAAAAACCAAATCCAAAGAACAAACCAGTGTCGACCAACTTAGAGCAAGCCTAGCCGCCAAAGAGAGCGAAAGAAACACCATGGAAGCGAGGCTCAACGACACAAGAACGTTGGATGAGCTGAAAGAGCAAGAAGCCGAACTGCAGCGCCAAAACGAGGAAGATCAGGCAGTTATCGACAATGAAGACGCCTTACCTTCTGATAAACAAGCCGCCGAAGGCCGCGTTGAAGAAAGACAAGAGGAGCTTGCTCGTTTAAGAACGCAGATTGATGAAAGAGAAAGAGCGCTTCCACAGTGAGAGGGTAAAGGAGATATTCAAAAAATATGGTGTGACTGTTACGGCTATCGTTCTTGCTGCCGGGGTCACATTTGGTGCAGTCATTGGCGCTATTACAAACGCTTTGAGAGCCACCGGTAAAGCGTTGGGAAAAGGTCTGAACGATATTGGCTCAAAGGTTGCATCAGCTCTGCCAGGTCTTATTGGCTCAATTGTGAGCTTTCTTTTCAAAGCCGCCGGTCAAGCTATCGGTTTTCTTGCTGAGCACACCTGGCTGCTTATTTTGGCTGTGGTTGCCTTTCTTGTCGAAAAATACATCAAGAAGCGGCGTTAGGGCATAAAGGTGTAAATAAAAGCCACAACCCCGATGGCAACAATAGCAATAGCAGCTTTGTTATTTTTGTGTGTTTCAGTGCTGAAACCTGCATTTGGTACTGGCTCATCAGGTGTTTTCTCTTCAGGCGCGGGTCCCTTTTCTTGCGTTGCTTCCTTGTGTATCGGGTTTGAGGGGTGGCTGTTTGGTGGGTTTATCTTTGATGGCCCTCCTGCCATTAGCTTTAGCGCTGCTTTTTTTGTGCTCGTATTCACTTCGTCGTTAACCCCGAGCTTCATACCTGGCATAGCTTGTTTGAGCTGGTTGTTGTAACCAATAACACTTCCCGTATGTATTACCATCCGCGCAGGCATCACCTAAGCCCCCGGACACACAGCAAGGTTAAGCCTTACCTTTGCCTCGTCGACAGCAAGTTGGTACCTTTGAACAGACTTTTCCAGATCCGGTTGCCTTATTGAGTCTTCCACTAGCACAAGGAACTCACTTTGCGCTTCCTTTGCACGCCCTCCTGATCCAAGTATGCTGCTTCTAACATTCACCTGTGAACCCAAAACACAGTAAACGAACGCCTCTATCGACTGGTTTATTCGCGCCAAACCCGCCTGGGTAAGACCTTCTGCTACACTGGGACAAAACCAGTCTGCCTGTCCGTAGGCATCGTCATCCAGCTCGATATAATAAATCAAGTAACCATCTTTGCCTTTACCGCCTTCGTCTGAAAATTTGTTGAAACCGGGGTAACTGGTTGGCGATTTAACTGGTCCAACGTATGAGGCATAGATGTAAACGCTTCCCAGGCCGTGGTTTTCGCCTCTTTTAAAACGAAAATCGCTTGACTCCGAACTCATTGCGTATTCTTTTGTATGAAGCAACGTCATACTTGTTGTTAAACTGGTCAAAAGTAGGGTCGCCAGGTAAAGCGCTTATGCTTTGTATTCCTCCCATCTGAAACAATATTCGCCTGACAGTAAAATATATATGGAACTTGTAAAAAGCTCGCACATTCGGTGGCAAAGGGATAGCAGAGTTGTCATCGAAAATTTCGCGACTGATACCACAGCCCGTTGTCGCGCACCAGACAGCAAAATTCAACTGCTGTGGCCAATATTTAATATTTGGGCCGGCTAGCCATGTTTTGGACTCTTTCCCTGAATGGTGGGTGAGTTTGGTTTTTTGAAATATCTCTCTGAACTTTGTTGTGAAATACTGGTCCGGTGGTACGTAAATATTCAGTTGGTCATTAAATATTTTTTTCAAACTCGGTGCGGCATCATAAAAGCCAACAGCAGGAATGGGCAAAGAGTTTCCTTTTAAACCACTTGGTGTCAGCTGTTGCGGAAACCCTTCTGATGATTGGTCAACACCCAGCGCACTTTTCATTTCCGGGCTCCAATATTTGCTGTCTGAACCAAAAACGTCTATCAAATAGCCTGGCCCTGCTTTGAAATTAATTTCTGAGGTTGCTGTGTGGTCTTTGGCGAAATCGGTCTGTGGCTCAAACTTAGATTTATCAGCATTCGGGTATTTTGCAAGGAAAGTCTTCCAAGCTTTTTTTTCTGATACTTTGGCAATGCTGTCAGCTTGTGGTGTCTGAATCCATTTAAGAAGCGCAGACATGTTTCATATTTAAACAAAATATTTTTCTCTAATTACAAAATGGTTATTCTAACGCTAACTACAAAAGAAAATCCGCATACGGTATATTTTGACCAGCCTATTCAAAACCCTAGCTATATCCGGCTGCTTTCATGCTCACTCTACAATTCGTGGTTTAACTTAAAGAAAGAGGGGGCAATTACTTTGTTTGATGCTGACGAAAAGCCTTTCAAAGTTACTTTTTTGCAGGGCCATTATACACTCGATGCGTTGGCGAGTGAAATAAAACACAGTTTATCCAAACATAGGGTCCCATTGCTAACAGATATTTATACTAGCGTTGGCCAGCTTGTAATCACAAATCCACAGTTTAAAAAGATTGTTTTTGATTCCAATTTAGGCAATTTACTCAATTTGAACACTTTTACATTGCCATTAAAAAAGTTCATAAAAAGGCTGAATTCCGCAACGACCTATTACATACATTGCGATTTAGTTGACAAAGAACAGATTCTGTTAAATGGAAAACCGTCTACTGTTTTACAAACTTTTGACATAACAGGGAAACCATTTGAAAATGTTTTTATCAAAGTGGCCCAGAACATGTCTTACGCGAAGTTTCTGCTGATAAACATATCACAAATATGACACTTTCAGTCAGGGACCAAAATAATAATCTGTTTGACTTCAACGGCATGCCTCTTCAGTTTCTAATTGAGATTAATTAAACAAAAAATATTTTTGTAAATATAACCATGTCATCCAACGTATTACCAAGTGCACCAGCTTATAGAGAAACAGAAACAGAAATGCAGACTACACTCTATCCAAACCTCCTCACAACACCAAATGCCGAGAATTTCAGGCTAACTGAGATTAGTAAATATTTGAGAGAAATAAACGGTGAAATTGAGAATTACAGACTTGTTCTGAAAAAATATATAAAAGTCCGGAAAGTGATTCACTATTCCGTTGTCTGTCTTGGCGCTATGACGACAGTTTTGTCTTCTGGGGCTGTTGCAACATCACTTACTGGTTTTGGCGCTTTGGTTGGAGTGCCATTAGGAGGTATTGCTATTTTTTCAGGAGGAACCTCTGCTGGGCTGTCTGTTATCAACAAAAAGCTTGAACGTAAAGTTAAGAAACACTCAAGAATCCATGCTCTGGCTGTTGCAAAACATGACTCGATAAACAGTTCTGTCTCACAAGCTCTGAATGATAATCATGTTTCTGACACGGAGTTTCAACTGATCACACGTGAAATGCATAAATATCGTCAACTTAAACAAAATTTACACTCACACTTCGCACAAAAACAAACAACTTCACGTCAGCCAGACGAGCCAGATGAGTCAGATCTTAAAAAAGATCAAAAATGAAATAAGAGAAGAGTTTATAAAAAAAACTCGCGGTGTCCAGCACAAATTTCAATTAACTTTTGAGGGAAAAAGCAGAAAATTTTCTCTGAGTCTTACAAAAAAATAGGTGAATGCGTTACAAGTGCGTTACCTTCACGCGTGACATTGTATGACGGCTCGACTGGTGCTTTTAATTAACATTTGAAAAAAAGATTTTTAATTATATTTCAAATCCTGATAGTGGTAACACATTTCATTTCTTTTCTTGTGAATGAATATTTCACACCGGCATGCCTTAGAGAGGTTAGAGATATAACACGCGAAGTTGTTCAGTGTTTGAAAGAAAAAGAGAAGCCATAAGCGGTTTCCCGCCATTATGCACGTATTGCGTGCCATTAATTAACACTGGTTTCACGCCGTCATGCACGTGTACCCATGCATGTAGTTTTTCCTGTCTCGTGTTATTGGCACGTGTAACAGAACGTTCTTGACAAGTTTCACGTGTTTTGATTGTCATGCTTGGCGAAGCGGGAAAACCCCCTTGCTTTAGTTACAGGTAATTTCCCCGTAATCTATTTTTGTCATGATGCAATTGCCATATGAGCCAATCAAAGGTAAAAACCGTGACTTTATAATATTTTGCATAAGCTGTTCTTGTCAGACGAAGCGAGAATGGCCGATGCGTGAAGATGTTTATCAAGCCTTCTTTAATCGAAAAAATAGGAAGCTTTTAACTCAGTTTATCGACATGAATCATTTCTTGATGCCTTACGAGGGCCCGATTAATGAAACTGCGAGAAATGAAGAACAGCGGATACAACTTTAGCGTTTGCCAAACTGAGCTAAACGAAGGCAAGTATGGCCGATGCGTGGAGGCGTTTATCAAACCTTCAATCGAAAAAACTAAGAAGCTTTAACAACATAATCATTTCAAGATGCCTTGCGATGCCGCGATTAATGAAGAACAGCCGATACGGCTTTAGCGTTAGCCAAACTGAACCAAACGAAGGCAAGTAAACAGACCGGTACACGTCAGCACATTGGAATGCAAAATGGGTTACGCATAACCCAAAAACTTGACCAAATTCCGTCAAGTGACGTCATCACATTGGCATGCAAAATGGGTTACGCGTAACCCAAAATCTTGTGTGAATTCAGTCAAGAAACAGACTTCACACGTCATCACATTGGCATGCAAAATGGGTTACGCGTAACCCAAAATGACCGAAATAAGACAAGAAACAGACTTCACACGTCATCACATTGGCATGCAAAATGGGTTACACGTAACCCAAAATGACCGAAATAAGACAAGTTATCGAACTTGAATAAAATTAGACAAGTACTTCCTTTTTTTTAGCGGAGCTCCAGCGCGCGAAGCGCGCCAGCGGAGCACCATGGGTAAGAAATTTTGGTTAACCATCAAGCCGAGAAAATTTGGTAATCACGTGACCGTACGAGCGTCCGTCCGTCCGTACAGACTCTGGGGGAGGGGGAGGGGAGTCACAGGACAATTACCGCCTTGGTTACTGTTAAATCTTTGATATTGAATTTCCATGTCATGGTCAATTTGACAGATGTCAAAACAAGGTATCCGCTGACCAGTATCACATGACCATATCGCGGGCTCAGGCGTAGAGCGAATCGAGGTGACGTCTTTTTTGGAAGTTGACCGCTGACCAGGTAATGGTTTTCCAGTTGATCGCGGGCTCAAGTACTCAGTTTTTTTACTTAGCCTGATAATTTTATCATCGCGTAAATTCAGATTTAAATAAAGGGCAAGGTAAATAACCGACAAGCTCTGCTTTTAGGCTTGGCTAAATCTATTTTAGAAATAATTAGTTTAGTTTTTTTTCTCATGTTGAATGAATGATCTGGACATTTCATTTCAACTTAAACGAAGCAATTGTACGAAAAGGCGGCAAATCTTTGGTACGCTGTTTACCTTTAAAGCTGAATGAAAGACGCGAAGAAAGCTACTGGCAAACATCGATTTTCGTGAATATTTCTCGCTTTATTTACTCATCTACATCATGGAAACCTATGCCAAATGATTTAGGACAACCTCTCAACGGGAAGATCCGAAATAACTGCCGATTTGAACAAAAAAGAGCGCGATGTGCAGGGCTCGACCTACGGCTGAGCAAGGCTGAATATCACTGAATTGAGCTCAAACAAAAGTGAATTCAGAGCCGATCAAGTTCACTGAAGTAAAGGATAAAAGACTGTTAAAGGCTACACCGATGGAAAGAGAGAAATTGATGTTCGATGATAATTCATATAATGTATATGTCGGTTGTGTTGGACTAAGCTTGCAACGAATTTGCCGTGTTCGTCTCCGATATTATTGGGCTGGTTTGAAAGCTTATCCCTGCAGAATTTATAAGCCTTCTTCAATAATGAGGTAACAAACGTAAACGTATGCACTAAGCATAAGCCTAATTTTATATTGAGAGAATTATACTTCATTTATGAATGAATTTGAAGTTGTGTCGGTTTTCAGATCTTGACGTAAATATTTATCAAGCCTGTTCATGTTTAGTAAATTTGTTTAGTAAATATTTTGTTTAGACTAATTATTTTGAGTTTTAGTTATTGGAGTTAACTGTGATGTTCATTATTGGATTTTGAAAACAAATTATTTTGCTTCACGGATCAAACTCGCGATTTCGGCTCGCTTGCATTTGTTTTGTTTCTCTTTATAATACCACTGCTTGTTAGTGAGTGTGTTGAATTTGCCGGTTTCGTTGCGAGTTACCTAGGCTGAGTGGGCTCAGACTTAACCTACCGCATATTTACTTACCAGAAACGAAGAAAATTCATTCAGTTCTCTACATAAAATTCTCTTAGGTATTTAGCAACGCGTACGATAAAACAGAATTAGTAAATCATGCAACCAAACCACAACGAAAAGAAGACGGTTCAAAACAGTCAAAACATCATTGTAAGCTTATTCTAAGTTAGCGTGCACCACTTTCCAAATCACAAACTGCCACAATTCTTACACAAACACTGCTTTAAAATGACTTACATAACCGGCACCATCAATTTGCAGTGTTTGTTTTGCCGCCGTGATTTTCTCAGTTTGCCGTGGCGTGAGTTCATTTAGTTTACTGTGTTTAGCAGCGAGTTCACTTTGTTTTTCTGTACGTACTTTGTTTTTGCCTTGAGTTGATTTTCTTGCCCTAACAGTTTTGTTGTAATCAAAACAAGGTCAAGGTTCTTTTTACATTGAATAACTCATAGAGGTCCTAGAGGTGTATTACGAATTAGTGTACAGTAAACGTTGTAAAAAGTTTTCCTAAGATTTGTTTTGCGCTTATGTACGTGCGTACGCGAGGAGCCCAATAAAGTGCACTTGTCAATTTCAATTTTAGAACCTGTCACTAAAGGCAGGAAAATTCAGACGGGTTAATCACGAAATATATTGACGTCGCTTTCGTCAACAAAATCATGAGAGGTTTTTTGTACCTACATGGGCCACCGTGTAAGCTCAGAAATATAGTGTGGTTTCTTATTTGGTAACACTGCAATTTACTCAAGCAAAAAAAAAGATAAATGGGAGCTCCGCTTTTAGGCCTGCCTAAATCTATATATTAAATTTACACTCATGTTGTAGTTGCATAAAATTTATAATCTACTTGAATAATTTTTTTTTAATTTTACGCTCTTGTTGTGTTTTCTGTCTTACAACCCCCTTTGCTTACCTGTTCCTTAAAACAGGGAAAACCCCCAACGATTGTTTATGTTACACCCACGCGCTGAATTAAAACAGCTCTTCACTGAACCGCGAATTTATTCCGCTGCTGTTGTTTTTATGTCTTCAAGGCATGGGTAATCTATTGAACTCTAGCCAGCGTAGCTTGGCGTTCTAGTCAGTCAGGGAGAGCGAGAAAACCAAACGCGCGCGCTCGTTTTCTCGCTCTCCCTGACTGACTAGAACGCCAAGCTACGCTGAACATAGTGCCAAAACAATCTGGAATGCGCCAAAACAATCTGGAATGAAGAAGCTATCTCATTTTTGCGAAAGTTTCTGAAATTAGCGACACTTTCTGAAATATCAGAAAGTTTCTGGGTATTAACCAATCAGAATCCACTGAGCATTGAACCGTAAAAACGGCTTATATCATTATGGTAACCAGAAACTATCTGAATTTTCAGAAAGTTTCTTTGTTATTAACCAATAGGAACTCCGGTTTGATCGCGGGAATAATATCGGTTTACATTAATATATATGTTAATTTAAGATACCGACGACACGAGAAACTGACATAGAGCTGCGTGTACGTGTTCGTAGATTTCCCTTTCGCCATTCACCAAAACGTGTGTTCGCCACAAAACAATATAAAGTTCACTCCTAACGTGAGGTAATTTAATTTATCGTGAGAATAAATGCAAACCCCCTTATACCTTGTAGCCTAGCTTACAATGTTCAGTGGTTCTTTTCATCCAGCAATGCACATATATAATTATGATGGTTTAAGGTACAGCTTCCAAAGCGCTAGCTTTGAAGTTTCCAAACTTTATCCTTGTTGAATGTTCGTATCGCATTGAGTCTCAACTGTTTCATAACTGGAGATAAGTTTAGTGGAAAGTAAGTAGTAATGCGACTTTTCGACTAGGTGGACTTCCTTAACAAACTACGCGCCGGCTATCTGAGATTGTCTTACTCTGACGGAGCTCGTTATTAAAAATTTTACTGGAGATGTTATCCATACGCTTAACCTTCATCGATAAAGTGTCATTGAAAAGGAGAAAGTATCTGAATACTCAGAAAGTTTCTGCGATAGAACAATAGATTCCATTATAGCACAGGTTATCTACATTTTAGTGCGGCCTTTCACAAAAAAAAAGCCTGGCTAATTGAACTCGTGAACCGATAAAAAATAACAAGCTTAGATCAAGTGCTAATTGATATTTTATGTGTTTATCAAACAAAACGAAGCAAAAATTTGGAAAGGAAACAAAATTGTTTGAGCTGGACTTAATTTATAAGTCGTAAACAAATTGTTGCCTTTTCTGGACGTTGTTGTTGTTGGCTTGTTTCGTTGTTTTTCGATATTCATTACAATTTGAATAGACCCGTGTCGACGCGTTGGCTCTATTGTGCGCCCGAGGTGAGAAAATATCACAAGTTCAATCCTATTGTTATAATAGCTCACCAGTGAACTAATTAAAACGACCCATTTTTTTGCCACACGGGCATGCAAATGTTATGGCGAAGAATTTAGACTAGTCCAACATTTTTGGTTTGTTATTGCCGAATTTAAATTGATGAGAGTCTGAGCTAGTCTTTAGTCCAGCTAGCTAGTGTTTTATGCTCACAAGTGGCACAACTGCTGATTGGCCAACTGCTAAAAGACTAAAACGATAAGTCTAAAGTCTCGGTTAGTGTGATACATGTACACATATTTTAGTGTTTTTTTTTCTGTAATTTTCGAGTTTTTCAGGTACGCAGGTGCGTATGTGGGTACAGGTAGCAATACCCTTGCTTATGCTCACTTGACAGTCCGCTACGTCACAAATATCTTCTGACAACTGGGCCTATACATACCCGTTGACTCCGTATCAGGAAATAGTCCGTGCTATTTCGCAAGATAATTGATAAATATCCCCCTAATTATATCCTTGTGTAGCCTGTGTACAGCCGTCACGCTCCCCTCAAAAAAATCGGGGAGGGAACGTCTGTGTTATGGCGGCGATAATCGTGTTCCAGTATCCTGCTGTTTTCGATTTACATTTCACATAAATTATCATATCGGGTGTCGCGTGTGAGATTTGAATGGTGAACGTAACCAACAAGGGAGGTTGAAACTAAACATCGACCTCAAGAGACAAAACTCTCGATCAAATCAATGCAAGTAGCATAACCTTTACAACAAAGAATGTCTCTGTAAAATGAACTTTTAGTTTTCTCAAAGTAAAGGTACAACAGTCCCGGCATAGTCAATCGAACCCAATCGAACTAAATTTCAATCGAACTCAATTTTTTTTTTTAATAGAGTTTATTCGGACAAAACAAATACAACAACATTTACAGGATTAAGTTACATCGACACACACACAAAAAAAAAAATACATCGTACCGTTACTTTACGTACTTTGGTTTAGAACAATAAATACCAACAAGAAGAAAAGGAAAAAAAAAAAAGATGCAGTGCCTTAAGGTAACTTGATTAAAAGAAAATTTCAGAGATGAATTTGAGACTTCGAACTACTTTTTTCGATAGAGATTTTTTCTTTAAGAAAGGCTAGGAAGGCTTCGAAATAGAAGTGTTGTTCATCTCTCGAGACAGTGTAAATGTAATATTTGGCGATAAGTAAACAGAGGTTTAAACCAAGCTGTAAAGGGAAGTTATTTGTGAAACCATAGATAATATTTTCTTCAAGAAGCTCAATGGAATCGTCATTTTTGGTGTTCCACCAAGAAACAAAAGTATTCCAAAAAGACTTTACGTTCGAACAAGAGACAAACAAGTGTTTTAAGGTTTGTGTTTGTGCGCATAAGTGACATTTGTCATGTTCCTTGATTTTATCTCTGTACAGGGTTGAATTGGTTGGTAGAATGTGGTGAATGATTTTGAACTGGAAGATGGCAAGTCGTGTGTCTTTAGTTACTTTAAAAGGAATATTGTAGATGGCGCGTATTGTGCCATCGTCCAGACTCAATTGTTTCATTCTTCTTTCTGCGGTTGGAGATTCAAACTTTTTGTTTTAAGAATTTTAGTCGCCGCTTTACAGGACAATTTATTGATATCTATTTTTCTGTTATAATTTGAGTTGCATTGCGTCTCGTCAGTAGAGCCTTTTAGCAAGCGGATCCAGCTGGGGGGAATGGCATTACACAAGCCACAGTACTTGAGAAAGGTTGTTTTGATTTGGAATTTAGTGTAGAATTCGTTAAATGTTAAGAATTTGTTTCCGCAGAAGATATCTTTGATACAGACGACCCCGGATTCGTGCCATTTTCTGTAGTACACGGAAAAACCTTCAAGTTTGATGAAAGAGTTGTTCCATATGATTTCATTAAGTATTTGTTCTTTGGTTTCTGGAATGTGTTGGTTAATAGTCTGCCAGATGTATAGAACGTCCTTGTAAAAGACAATAGGAACATCTATCTTAAGAAATTTTAGATCATAATTACATTCAAATAGAAAAGGTCCTCCTAAGTGCTTTATGTACGATAAGGGTATGTGACTCCAGCATGCGTTATTTTTACTTTCATGTAATCTTCGTATTCACGAGACTTTTAAAGCTTTGTTAATTGTGTCAAAGTCCGTTAAATCTAAACCACCTTTTGTTTTAGGACCTATCATTGTCGTGTGCTTAATTTTGGCAGGTTTACTGTTCCAAACAAAATCAGAAATGGTTTGTTTTACTAAGTCTGAGAATTTTGGCGGAAAAGACAGCACTGATGCGTTGTAAATGAGTTTGGACAGTCCGAGAGTTTTAAGGATAGTTATGCGGCCATACACGGTGAGGTTTCTTGGTAGCCATATGTTTAGTATGCTTTTCATTGAAACCAATTTTTGTTCAAAGTTTTTCTTGTAAGAGACTTCCTCGTTGTAGGTAATGTCAATTCCGAGGGAAGTTATCGGCTTAGAAGGCCAAGCAATATCCAAGGGAGCTTCAGAGTTATGTCTGAGAGCTCCTAACCACATTCCTTCGGTTTTAGTTTTGTTTACCTCTAGTCCCGAAGAATCTTGAAAGGCGTCTAGTATCTCGAACAGTTTTTCAGCTGAGGTTATGTCGGAAACGAAGGCGGTTGTGTCATCAGCGTATTGCGAAATTTTGTATTCCTTGTTATAAATTTTTATGCCTTTAATGTAGTGATTGTTTCTAATAGCGTTGGCTAAGATTTCAACCCAGAGGACAAAGAGAATACCAGATAGCGGGCACCCTTGTCTGACGCCTCTTTGAAGATGGAAAAATTCCGACGCGTGCCCGTTATTGATCACACAACTTGATATGTCGGTGTAAAAGGTCTTGACCCACTTCTGAATATTAGGTCCAAAGTTGAACGACTGCAGGGTTTTGTTTAAGAAGTTCCAATCGAGCGAGTCAAAAGCTTTTTTAAAATCGATAAAAATGGCGAGGCCGGGGATGCTTTCTAGGGATGTTACTTTCATTATATCTTGTATTAGCCTGATGTTTTGTCCGATATATCGGCCTTGAATGTATCCGGTTTGATCCTCATTTATAAGTTTTGGGAGAACTTTAGATAGTCTTCCAGCCATGACTTTGGCTGCTATTTTATAGTCAATATTAAGAAGGGATATCGGTCTCCAATTTTCTAAATAGAGTCTGTTTTTTCGTTTCTTTGGCACTACTTTAATAATCCCTTGTTTTTGAGTTATATTTAGCTGTCCGTGTGTAAAAGCGTAATCGAAACTTGAGACCATTTCATCTCCTAAAAGAGGCCAGAAGAGTAGATAAAATTCTACGGAGAGGCCGTCGCTTCCTGGGCATTTGTTCTTGGCGCATTCCTTAAGGGTTTTAAAACATTCTTCTTTCGTTAGAGGTTTTTCAAGATCGGTTTGTTCAGCGTCACTTAGGCGGATAAGATTTGGATCATCGAAGAAAGTTTTATCATTTGAATTATCGGTCGGTACGGCGGTGTAAAGATTTTTATAGAAAAGTTTTTGGCAATTTAGAATTTCATCGGCTTGTGTTATTTCTTGATCATTATGTATTTTAAGTTTTGAAATGAAGGATTTAGAGTTTTGCCTTTTTTCTAAATTCAGGAAGTATTTTGTATTTTTTTCACCATGCTCGTGCCATCTGGTTCTGCTTCTGATAATAGCACCGTTGGTCCTGTACTCAGCAATCTTGTTTAATTCTGATCTAAGTCGATAAAGTTCTGTGATATTTTCTTTCGATCTGTTGGTTTCTAAGATTTCCGTTAAGCGCTCGATACGACTCGCAAGCTCTTTTTCATTGTTTCTGCGTTCCCTGTTTTTTCTTTTAGAGAACTGAACACAGAAGCCTCTTATTTCCATTTCTATCATGTCCCAAGCGAGGCCTTTGTCTGAAAGATAGCTATACTTGTCTTTGAACTGAGGAATTTTGTCTGAAAGTTGTTCAATGAAGGTGTTGTCTTTGAGAAGAGAATTGTTAATTTTCCAGAAACCCGGTCCTCTCCGAACATAGTCTTGAGACTGGATTGTCAGGGTGACAGCGGAATGATCTGTTAAAGTTGAGTTTTTGATGTTCGTGTCTAAAGCGAGAGGTTTAAGATCTTCGGAAATCATCCAATAGTCCAATCTACATTGTCCTTTGAAAGCCTTATCCCGCCATGTAAATTGTTGTTGATTAGGATGTTGGCACCTCCAAACATCTATGAGTTTCAAAGAACTACACAAGTTTCTGATTTCACTAATTACGTTATTCTTCTTATTCACGTCAGATCCGCCAATTTTATCACAAGGTGTTAAAGCGCAATTGAAATCGCCGCCGACAATTATTTTGTGATCTGAGTGGTGTTTGAGAATGTTGAGTAAATTCGAGTAAAAAACTTTTTGATCTGAGTTGTTGTTTGGGCTGTAGATGTTACACAGCTGAATTTCAGTGTCGTAAACAGTTACTTTGAGTAGTAAAAATCTGCCGTTCTCGTCTGCGATGATGTCATCTACATGAATGGGTAATTTAGGATTGAAAAGAATCATTGCTCCTCTGGAGTGATTAGTGCCGTGACTATAATAGACATCACCTCCCCATTCTGATTTCCAAACAGTTTCAATGCTTTTCGTGGAATACGTTTCTTGCAGAAAAATTATGTCGAATTTGTTGTTATGTAACCATCGGAAAAGCTGCCTCCTTTTACGTGTTTGGTTTATACCTCTGACATTTAATGAACAAAAGGTAGCTGCAAAAGGAGTTGTCATTTTTTGTCATAAAAGGTGTAATATCATTATGCTATTAACTGCAGAATCAAAACAAATAATTTTTACGGGAAGCCTCATAAGACTTTGAAAAATAGATTACTACTGCGAATCGTGCCGACCTATTAACTTTTAGTCTCAAAAAAGGCTGCAATGAATTTAAAGATAAGGCAATAATATAAAACGAACGAATTAAAGAAAAACATACATAAAATACTGGATAAAGCATGCCAAAAAGTGGTAGAAGGAAAAATAAATATAGCGGGTAAACAAAACCTTTCTACGGCCGTGTCCGCTACCTCCGCTTAAGATCTATAAGAAAAAGTTCACCTAGATTCCTCTAGATCGTCTTCAGAGAAGATCCTTATGGGTTGGTCATCGGGTGAGCACTTTATGAAAATCTTGCCGTCCAGAGTCCATACGCTTGCGAGGGTTTTAGCTTTTTTCAACTGGAAAGCTTGGTTGGCTATGTGCCTTCTGTACGATGTTAAATTTTCGTTGATGAAGATGTGGTCGCGTGCTTCAATCGCAGATGAATAAGACTGGAAGATGTTGGATATTCTCACATTTCGAAGTTTGATTCTTTCTTTATACAATCTCGTCTTCGTCTTATGGCTACAAAATTTAACGATGATTGGTCTGCTTCCTTTCGTTGCGCGATGTAATTTGTGAGAGATCTCTATGTCTTCAGGCTTTATGTCGACATCGATCGCGCTGGCTACTTTAATAACGACGCTTTCTGTGTCGGTGTAGAGGTTTTCTGGAATTCCGTGGATCTCGAGAGAGTTTTTACGTGTATATTGCTCCAGGGCATCGAGTTCGTCCCAAAGTTTTTGGGCTTCGCACGTCTCCTCATCTAGTAGCCTGTTGGTTTGTTTCAGCTTCTTTTTCGTGTCGTCTAGTTCTTTCCTGAGGGAAGCATTCGCGACGGAGGCTTTATCTAGATTGCTTTTGATTTCCTGCATTCCTGGTCGTAAAAGGCCACCGAGTTTCTTAGGTCTGTGAGTTCTTTCTTGAGATCTTGGTTCTCTTTCGAGATGCTTGATACGGTGGCTTGGATGTTTATGAGAAGGTTCTTTATGTCACGTAGACTGGGCTCTTCTTCATCTTCGGTTTCTATCGCATCTTCATTGTGGTCCGCCATGTTGGATTTTTTGGCGCAACTCGTGTCGTCCTCGGTAGATCCTCGGTCGCCTCTCTTATGTTTCCCTGACGTAGCCATAGTTGTCTAAGACATCGTGTAATATGTTTCTTTGAAGCTAGGCACTTTTTATTGGAGTTAACAGAGCGGAGGAAGCCGCAGTTTGCTTAGCTTTGAAACATGCGACTGGTTCGGGTACAGGCAGCCCAAGCTCACGTTTCGAGCGGTTGGTAGGTATAAATTGGTGCTGCTTAACACTAGACCGTTGAGAATATTATAAGGCTTTGTATGGGATTTGGGTCGATTTTGGCCGTATTTATGCTTAAAATACAGTGAATATACAAAATAAACTTACTTTTGCCATTTGCAGCAAATGGCAAAAGTAAGTTTATTTTGTATATTCACTGTATTTTAAGCATAAATACGGCCAAAATCGACCCAAATCCCATACAAAGCCTTATAATATTCTCAACGGTCTAGTGTTACGCAACACCAATTTATACCTACCAACCGCTCGAAACGTGAGCTTGCGCTGCCTGTGGTTCGGGCGAGGCCGCGCATGCGAATCGAACTCAATTCATGGATTGAGTTCGATTGAGTTCGGTGAGTCTCACCGAAAAGAAAAAAAACATCAATCGAACCCAATCGAACGTTCGATTTTCGAACTCGTGATTTGTGAAAATCCATAACCAGATCTTGGAAGCTCGAGTTACTTCAACCCGGAGTTTAGCGCACGTGTTTTTCGTAAACGAAGAAATTCCGCAGAAATGGCTTCAGATGCGCTGTGGATTGTAACCTTCAAATGTGTAGTAAAAGGCTACCAGAAATGCCGCTTTGACGTCAAGGATGGCGAAGCTTTCAAGGTTTTAAAGAAAATAGACCAGATAGGCCTCACAGGCCGTACATTCCGAATAGCAAACGAGCACGGGCAATTAGGTCACCTTCAACGTGTTCTGTTCTGTTTCGTTCTGTTCTCTTAAATGCCGTGGACAGTTTATAAATGGGGTTTCTGTTATAAGAATAAATTGTAAAAACGCACAAGAAAAACATGTTTTGATGGGCTTGCTTTGGGCTTGCTTTGTATAGGTTTACCAGAGCCAATCGAACGCAATCCATTTAATTGTGTTCGATTGAGTTCGGTTTCCGAACCCAATCGAACACAATCAGATGGATTGAGTTCGATTGAGTCCGATTTTTTCGATTGAATTCGATTTGGCCGGAAATCGAACTCACTGAAAGTCTGGTGTTCGATTTCGTTCGATTGCCGAACTCAATCGAACTCAATCCACGGATTGAGTTCGATTGAGTTCGATTATCGAACGTTCGATTGACTATGCCGGGAACAGTCTCTGGCGAGGCCGGAGACAGATAAATATGTCATCCGTGATAAGATCAATACATCTTGCAACAAAGCCGGGCTCGGCAAAACTGGAGGCTAAAAGAATTGGTTATCCCTACCTTAACTTTAGTCATTGTGTGAGTGAGGTGAGAAAATATCACGAATTAATCCTATTGTTTAAACTGTGGACAAGTTAACCAATCAGAAGAAAGCTACATTCCTGCTTTGCTAATTTGGATCCCCTGGAGTGTATAAAAGGCAAACTGGTTTTAACTGTGTTGGTCATTTCGCTTCACAAGCTGACACCAAAAACACAAGTAAAGTGTACTACGACTTTATGATGGCCGACCTATGTATCGTCTGCGAAGCTTTCCTACAACCTTCTCAAGATTACCTTCTGTGTGATGGATGCAGAAAGCCAGCAGAAGTATCCGTGGACGAAAAGTCTGGCATCGCAGAGGGCGTCGACGAGACTCCGCTTTACCCCGAGTTTACCCATCGGTTCCAGAAGAAGTTTAAAACCGTGGAAGGCAGAATTATCCGTGTGAAACGGAAACTTCTGTTTTAAAGGTTAAGCGTCTCCATGGAGATGATACCAGCCGCGAAGACTCCTGCGAGGACAGCAAGCCGCCATCCGGTCAGAAGTGTCAGTTTTCTACGTGGAGCCTACAAGAAGCGTTTTTCCAACCAACGGCTCCTTTAGGAGCCACTCAATTTGAAAAAGTCAATGACCAACATGTAACGCTAATGACGTGCGTAAAGATTGCCGTTCGATCTGACACACTGAAAAAAGTTATCTGAGGTAAAAAAATGCCTTAGCGTACGTATCACACAAACATAGTATCAGCTATTTAGATCGTTTGAGTGAGAAACAGGGCCAAACGAGTATGGGAGTTTTTAAGCTCTCGCTCTTAATTTTCATAAAAGTCGATAAGAGTTTTCTCTCGTATGTAGTAACTCATGACGGACTCGCGTGCGATTCTCGTTTGGCCCGAGTTGACGGTCGATCAGAATTAACGAAAGCTATAATAAGAATCAACTCTCAACGACTCTACTCCTCGCTTGGCCGGGGATTGATCGATTGATCAAAAGGACGCAATTTTTGCCGACACACACATGCTAAAGGTTATGGCGAAGAATTTAGACTAGTCCAACATTTTTGTTCGTTATTGCCGAATTTAAATTGATGAGAGTCTGAGCTAGTCTTAAGTCCAGCTAGCTAGTGTTTTATGCTCGTAGGAGGAACAACTGCTGATTGGTCAACTGCTAAAAGGCAACAACAATAGTGTAAAAGATGTGATATTTTCTCACGTCGTGTATACAATGGAAGCGGCGGCGATAAATTTTTGTTCTAATCATAATGTTGGTGCCGTTAAAACGAATGAAACAATGACTGCTATCACATGAAGGCTACCAACTACAGTAATAAATTACTTTAGCTAGCTATTTCAGTAAAAATGTGACCTCTTCTCTATTCTGTTCACTCTGTCTATTCCCTCGATGATCCAAAACATTACAAATTAACTCAAGTTATACCCGAGCAGAATGCATGGGTTAAATCTTAGTTTTCCAACAAACAACTGAAAATGAATCAGAATGTGGTCCATTTGACGTTTAGTTTGACACCTGTACGAGCGATATGAACAAAAAAGCAAAAACAACAAGGAAACTTGTAAAATAACGAGGCAAGAGTAAGCAAACGAAGGTTAGTCAATTCCAAACTGTAGTCAGTAACTGCGTTAGTGTGGCCATAGCCAACACTAGGGACATAGCACGTCCATAACGTTCCATAAGCAACTCAAAATCAACGAAATAAACTGCTGTAACTAGTTATTTATTAGAATCCGAAAGAGAGAACTTAAGAAAATTTCACCAGTTTTGCTATAAGCTAGGCACTGTTGTTATTTTTGTTTGTTTGTTTGAAGTTCATTACTATTTGAAAGGAGCTGAATTAGACCGACGCGTGGATTCTATTGTGCGCACGAGGTGAGAAAATATCACAAGTAAAAGCATATTGCTTTAATGACTAATCAGTGGACCAATCAAAACGATCCATTTTTCCTGATTGCAATTTTGATCCTTTTGTGTGTATAAAATGCTGACCGGTTTTAAGTTAGTCACTTGGCTTCAAAAACTGAAACCAGAAAGACGTGAAAAACCCATTGCGATGGCCGCCTACTGTATCATATGCGAAGTACCTGTACATCGCAGTCAAGAAGACCTTAAGCTCCTGTGTGATGGATGTAAAATCCCGACGGAAAAATCCTCCATCGCTGAACGAGTCGTTGAGTTCCCCAAAAAAGGCGTGAATGCTGACGACCAGATCGAGCGGACCTTTCAGATCGTAGAACGAGGCAGCAAACATGGGATCCGCAGCTTATTGACAGCTTTGGGTACACATATCACGTGATACGGCGATGGGTTAAAGACTCCTTCGAGGACAGCAAGCCGCCATCCGGTCAGGAGTGTCAGTTTTCTACGTGGAGCCTAGAAACAAGCGTTTTCCCAACCAACGGCTCCTTTAGGAGCCACTCAATTTGAAAAAGTCAATGACCAACATGTAACGCTAATGACGTGCGTAAAGATTGCCGTTCTGACACACTGAAAAAAGTTATCTGAGGTAAAAAAAATGCCTTACCATACGTCTCACACAAACATAGTATCAGCTATTTAGATCATTGAGAGGCAAATAAATTATCCTACTTGCTTTGTCCTGTTGAAGAAACAGGGCCAAACGAGGATGGGAGTTTTTAAACTCGCTCTTAATTTTCATAAAAGTCGGTAAGAGTTTTCTCTCGTCTGTAGTAACTCATGACGGACTCGCGTGCGATTCTCGTTTGGCCCGAGTTGAAGGTCGATCAGAATTAACTTAAGCTATAATATGAATCAACTCTCAACGACTCTACCCCTCGCTTGGCCGGGGCTTGATCGACGCTTAACGTTTTCATAAAAGTCGATAAGAGTTTTCTCTCGTCTGTAGTAACTCATGACGGATTTGCGTGCGATTCTCGTTTCGCCCGAGTTGACGGTCGATCAGAATTAACGAAAGCTATAATAAGAATCAACTCTCGGCGACTCCCATCCTCGTTTGGCCGGGGCTTGATCGACGCTTAACTGAAGTTCTATTTCCGGCCAGTAGCTATAGTATGATCTCTTTCTCAAGCTTCATAGATAGAGGTGAATATTAAGGTGGAAAAAGTCAGGTGGATAAAATGAAAAGCATTCAATTATTTCAAAGTACGGGTTTATATCGAGTGCTAATTAACGC
This sequence comes from Meandrina meandrites, assembly GCA_963693305.1. Classification (NCBI taxonomy): domain Eukaryota; kingdom Metazoa; phylum Cnidaria; class Anthozoa; order Scleractinia; family Meandrinidae; genus Meandrina; species Meandrina meandrites. The sequence goes on from OY855914.1 coordinate 15,169,751, forward strand.
TTAATTGAAGTTCTATCCCCGGCCAGTAGCTACCGTATGGCCACTTTCTCGAGATCATAGATTGAGGTGAATATTAAAGGTGGTTAAGATGAGTAGAAAAACAACAAACCAAATCAACAACAACAACAACGTCCAGAAAAGGCGACAATTTGTTTACGGCTTATAAATTAAGTCCAGCTCAAGCAGTTTTTGTTTTCTTTCCAAATTTTTGTTTCGTTTTGTTTGGTAAACTCATTAAATATCAATCACAGCACTTGATCTAAACTTCAATAGTCACAATTGTCACAATAGCTCACCAGTGAACCAATCAAAATGACGCAATTTTTGCCGACACACACATGCAAACAAACAAACAAACAAAACAAACAAACAAAACAAACATACTTTATTCAAGATACACAAGTACAATAATAAAACAATAAGAAAGACTTAAAAATATGAAAAGGCATCTTGAAAAGGAAGTTCGGAGGTTAGCCCTATATAAAACTCCCTTAAAAAAAGAGCACAAATAAAATTAAAAGGAAAAAAAAAGAACCATAATTAAATATTCATATGTGATTTAAGCTTAAGTGTGATTTTATGCTAAAGGTTATGGCGAAGAATTTAGACTAGTCCAACATTTTTGGTTCGTTATTGCCGAATTTAAATTGATGAGAGTCTGAGCTAGTCTTAAGTCCAGCTAGCTAGTGTTTTATGCTCGTAGGAGGAACAACTGCTGATTGGCCAACTGCTAAAAGACAAAAACGATAGTGTTAAAGTTGTGATATTTTCTCACCTCGTGTGTACAATGGAAGCGGCGTCGATAATTTTTGTTGTAATCATAATGTTGGTACCGTTAAAACAAATGAAACAATGGGTGCTATCAGATCAAGGCTACTAACTACAGTAATAACTAACTTTAGCTAGCTATTTCAGTAAAAATGTGACCTCTTCTCTGTTCACTCTACTCTGTTCACTCTATCTATTCCCTCGATGATCCAAAACATTACAAACTAACTGAATAAACCTTAGTTTAGTTGCATGACATCCTTTCCAAATATGGCGACGTCAGGCAATAGATGGAGCGAGTGAAAATATCGTAATGGCTAACGAATTTTTTCCAATTCAGTTTTTCTGCTTTTCTCGAAATTGTTTAGTAACGCATGTTAGTCATTCACTTTTTAAAATTGCCGTTGGTTGTTTTTTTTTCTACTTAGACGGATTTGAGCTTCGTGACTCCTTGAGGACAGGAGTATTCCTTGACGATAACCGACACCGGTTTTGAGGATTTTGAGGATTTTTGGCCGGTTTTAGGACAAATGGTTTACCCCATTGAGGCCCTCAAAGGTGAATGAACTACAAAATGGCTACAAGCTCGAACAGGGTTTAATAATTTACTCAGTTGTCAACTTCAAGTAGATTTCATATTACTAAGCAAATATACTTACGAATCGAATTCTTCAGTTTCTTCCAAACTTTGCTTGCATTGCGACACACAAAAAAGCGCGTCATTTTGAATTTCTTTGAGGATGGAGTTTTTTTGAGACATGAAAATGTTTAGAAAGGTTAGATCGGTAGGATTTGTCTTGAAAAATATTGTGAAAAAGCCGAACAAGGCAGGAATTAGGAATAGGGGCTGTGTAACGCGCCATTTTTTCCAAAACTTTCCTCACGTGACCAACCAAAACACCCGAAAGGCCTGGCCACAAAGCGTCAAATATGGCGGCTGGGGCAATTTTGTTTATCGTATTTTAATGATCGAAATCAGCTTTCTTCATGGTACATGCATGTATGACCGCTGCGTTAAAGTATATATCAGGTTCAGGTTAAAGCATATATAAGAATCGTTCATCGGTATTATAACGGTAAAAAATATTGTGAAGATCATCGACAGATATGGATGTTGACCAGTTTCTGTCAACCGTATTCCCGTCGAAAAGGGATGAAAATATTGCTACCCCAAGGTAATAAGCAAATTATTTGTCATTTAAATTTGTTTGTGATTGTTTATTCTTGCAAACGAGAGAACCGAGAGTCGCTGTCGAGGGTAATTGTCTCAATGATTAAGTCGACCTGATTTCGGGTAAAAAGCTCGAAAAAAAAAAATACCACAGTATACATCATTCTCCATCACTTTTCCCTAAGAAGAGTAAAATTAATATGGCAACAAAATATCCTTTATCTCCCCGATTATTATAACCCTCCTAAGAAATTTGGCAGGATGTCAGCAAATCTGAGACCATCAGAAAATTTCATTTGATGGCTGAGCGAGCTTAAAATAGACTCTATGTACCAATGGATTTCAGGTTTTTCAGATTTCAGATTTAATGGGTCTAGCTCGATTTAGAATTCCACTTTGGATTTTTTGCTTTCAAGTCAAATGCGTCAGTTGCATGTAGAAAAGATACAATGGCTCTCAATTGCCTGAAGGGCAACTTGGAAGATATATTTTCTTTGCACTCTGTGATAATAAAGACTTGTTTACTTTTGCAGACGGTTATTGGAATATGGGACCCTCCAGGATCATATTGGAGAAATACTAGCCCAGTATGACGAGGAACCTAAACCAGGTACTGTCAATTAAAGCTCCCATAAGTGGCCATGTCAAAAAATTTCGAAAAAAAAGTGGCAGAAGCTAAGGCTGGTTCAGTTAAAAGAATGAGTACAAGTCACTACATGCTAAAATAATAGAGGCTGATCCCATCAGTGTTACCAGAGTTCTAAACATAAAGCTTTCTACATCTGTAGCTCAGGGTAACACTCTTTTAATTCCAGACACTTTTTTATGTTGGAAACAAAAACCAAACAGATGTGAGATGACTGCAGACCCTGGCTAAATTATAGTGATTGTGATGGCCAATAAGTTGGTCTACCATCATTACCCTGCAGGGGTTTCAATAAAATTTGAAGTAGGCAGCTAGTTCGAATAGAGTAGCCGACTGCATCCACAAGGTTTGAAAGGATCTTTCTCTAGTTTCTTCAATTTAGGGGAAAAAGTAGCCGACTTCGCCGTGCAAAGTAGCCGACACTTTTCGTCGGCCGTCGGTGCTTATTGAAAGCACTGCCCTGATTCTCAGATGTTTCAGGCCGCTCGTGGCCACACACTCAGGAGAGAGTGTGTTGCTGCAGGAAACCTGGACCATCTAAAAATAAGGCTATACTTTTATTGGTTACTGAACAATTAAAAAAGGTAAAGTCTGTGTTGAGCCACATAGCCCATTCTGCCAGAGCTTATCTTGGTTTCAGTAGCATTTTTTATGGTTTGTGTAGCATGTCAAATGACTAGGAGTATATTTCTACTCCTCCCTGTATGAGATGCTAGTCCATTGCAGGGTTACCCCTGGGTAGCAATATAATTTAGTACTATCCATTAATATAAACCAGGATTGAGAGAGATACTTTATGAAAGTAAAGTGTCTTGCCTAAGAACACAACACAATGACTCCGCCCAGAGCTTGAACCCAGACTGTTGAAACCATAGTCCAGCGTGCTTAGTAGTTAGGCCACACATCCCATTACTGAACGATCAATCCCAGTACCTGATGATAGTTTTAGTACATAAAGGACGAAGGATAATCCGAAAAAGTTCATTGTGCCACAATAATTTTGACAACAAAAGATGATCTTGGAAAATAAACTGTTATATTTCGGTATGAGCTATACTATCATCAGACTAAGGAAATTTACATACAAGCTAGATCTTAAATACTGTGGGTTTACTCAGGAGAGTAGATGGAGTTCTCTGCTGGATTTCAGTCCATTGTTGAGAGAAGGTGATAGGCGTTTGATGAAATAAGCCTCTTTGTATAGGAGAAGATTCCAATTATTGTCATAGTCAAGTATTGTTGTATTGTCACGGACAATTTGGGTGAAATATTCTTTGTCATAACTAACAGGAGGTGGAACAATGTCAGTATTTAAAGTATCCGGTAAATTACACAAGTTACGGATGAAAATTAAATGATCACAAGTTCGCAGGTGTTTGTAAATTGCGCTCTCTTTGTCAGAGATAGCGTGTTCATGTGTTCGGACGAAAAGAGTTCTGTCTGTTTTGCCGATGTACGCTGATTGGCAACCAGGGCAATTGAATTTGTAAACAACGTGTGATTTACTCAGTGGTGGAACTTGATCTTTGTTGTTGGTGTAGAAACATAATTTCGTTGTTTTCTCGCGTACTTTTATCTCGATGTTAGGGTTTGCAAGGCATCTGCGAAGCTTTCTCTTGAAGGATCTTAAGAGTTGCGATGTTTTGTCTCCGATGTATGGAACAGAAAGCCAGATGGTTATGGAGTCTTCCTTGTCTTTGTTTCCTGCTCTATGGATCTTATTCAGGGCATCGTACGAGAACCGTCAAATTAGCGTGTTTGCAATGCGTGAGGGGAAATTGTTCCAGGATATGATCGTTTTAAGTCGTTTTAGTTCAGATTTGAGCAGATTAGGGGAGCAGATACTATGAATGCGGTTAACTAGGGCTTTAATCCAAGAAATTTTCTGACGCCATGGAACGAAACTATCAAAGTTTGTGTATTGACCTGTAAAGGTGTCCTTACGGTAGATTCTGATGCCGTTGGTTAAAATGTTGATATCCAGAAAATGCGGAGTGGTGTTTTCAAAGAGATCATAAGTAAAGCGGATGTTCTTGTCAAACTTGTGGAAAAAGTCTAGAATGATGTTGATTGTGTCAGGTTTTATCAAGAGTAGTGTGTCGTCAACATATCTACAATAGAAGGTGATAAGTCCTCGATTAATGAGTTGTTTGACGATTGTTTGTTCAAACTCCGTCATAATGATGTTGGCTAACACTGGGCCTAGTGAGCCACCCATGCTGACACCGTCGATTTGTTCATACAGCTGGTTGTTGCAGGAAAACGCAGTTTTAGTGCAGGTATCGCGAATTAACTTACGGAGCGTGGATTTCTTGAGATTTGTGTCGATTAATACCGAAATATAACAGTTTATTTTCCAAGATCATCTTTTGTTGTCAAAATTATTGTGGCACAATGAACTTTTTCGGATTATCCTTCGTCCTTTATGAACGATCAATCCCTGGGTAAATCATTCTTTTTTTTCAATGCTAGAAATTGATGCTGAAGAAAGAGCTTTGACAGATGGAAGAATTGGCCCAGAAACAGTTGGAATTGACAGAGCTAGCCTTTGTGGCTCTATGAATATTAATGATGGTATTGAGGTACATGACTTACAAATTGAACTTTCTTTCAATAAGTTTGGTGTTTTGTCGCCTTATATATGCTTGACAGTCAGGTGACTGTAACGTTTAAAAGATCACAACTAAATTCTGTTTTTTGTGCCCTTTCACAAACAAGTACATCCATTCTTGAGCTTATAAAATTATTACGGTGCCCTGGTGGTTCTAGCAAATTAACAATGGTACATTGCAACTGCTTATAAATAAATTATTTTTTGATAGAATTTTAATTTATTGTTCACTAGATTGAAAGCAAGAGTAACTTCAGCAGTGTTAGAGCAAATTTATGTGTTTGCAAAGGTACTGTGAATGAAAAATAATGGGATCTGTAAGGAACAGAATCTTGTTTCAACATGTAATGTGAATCCTTAATCATATACTCGGATAAAAGTATGTCTTGGCCACATATACATGTATTTGTTCCCACATATATTTGTTTTTGTGATGGGATAAAAATGCAAACGGAGAGGTTATCACAAAATGTTTTTGTTTGTTGATCTTTTCATTAGGCAAGTGGATGTATGAGATCTTGTTAGGCTCCAAAGGAATCATGCAGCTGGGATGGGCGACATTACAGTGCAGGTTCACCAATGAGGTTTGACACGTGTACTGTGAAAAAAAAAAGAATGATGTGATTGGAAATTTTAATTTATTGTAATAGAAGGAACTAAAGACCATCTTGACTAAATTATTATTTACCATAGGTACATAGTCTAGTTCTACTGTTTTATTTCTTGGTAGGAAGGCGTTGGTGATACCAATGACTCCTTTGCTTATGATGGCCATCGGGTTAGAAAATGGAATGTATCCACAGGAAAATATGGAGAGGTAAACATGCACTTACATGTATGAACGTTATGTGTTATTGATATGACCTGTTAATTTTCATTCTATAGAACATGCTGACCAGCTATGTATTGAGCAGTAATACTGCTGGCCCAGCTCTAAGCTTTAAGTTAGTTGAGTTTTATATGGTCAATAATGATAATGATAATGATAATGATAATGATAATGATAATGATTAACAATTACCTTGTTTGCTTTAAAGCGACCAGGGATATCATTATGATTGAAATACAATTATGTACTAGACTTGCAATTTCTTGATATGTGTAGTTCCGGTAAATGTCCATATTCACCCCCATAGAACATAGAAGCAATTTGTTTTAAAATATCTGGAGGTGGGGGTAGGGGGGGGGGGGGGGGTCTCAAAGGCAAATAACTTAAATAAAATGTATAAAGCTGAATTGGAATTTCCAGAGGAGTGAGAGGGAGGTGGGGGGGGGGGGGGGGGGCTCCTTAGGAAGAATCTCTTCCACGAGGGAGGTATGGATCATTTATGGAACTACACAATGTTTTAAATGTGCAGGAGTGGATGGCTGGTGATGTCATAGGATGTTGTATTGATCTAGATGAAGGCACAATCTCTTACAGCAGGTAAGTTATGCAGTAATTGCATAATTCTACAAATATATCATATATTACCTGACTGTAACAACTTCGAATTGTGATTATGCACAAAAACAATTATAATTTATATTCCTACATGGACTGCGTAGAATGTAACTGCATCCCAGATATGATCATCTGATACTCACCTAATTTAAATTGAAATTAAAAAAAGTTACAGGACCTGAGTTGCAATTTGGTAAGCAAGACACTTTACTCTCACTGTATCATGAAATAGGTACCAATGAAATAATGTTGGTATGGGCTAGCATCCCATCCAGTGGGGAGTAGAAATACTCCTAGTGGCTTCATGCCATTTGGGATAAGCTCCAGCCTAATGGACCACTTGGCACGATGCAGTCTTACGTAAGCAGAACAACAAGCATCCAATTGAGTCCCTTCCCCCTGGGATAAGACCTAAGAACTTTACCCTTTATTCACTTTTGAACCCTTCCCACATGTACATGTCAAATCGCAGTGAAGTTTCTTGAATCAAATGTCCTTCACTTTTTCCAAGGAATGGTCGTTTCTTAGGTGTGGCATTTGATACTGTCCAGTATGGCCCTGGTCTTGCTTATTTCCCTGCCGCCAGCCTTTCATATGGAGAATCATGTCAGATGAATTTTGGAGGAGCTCCTTTCAAGTATCCTTTTAGTATCTGATTTAATTTATTTAGCATCGTGCAGTAGATACACAGTTATATTAAATACCATAAAAGCTCTATTTATCCCTGCGTGGAAGTATCGTATATTCTTTTCAAGACCAGACCTTTTTAATTGGGGGGGGGGGGGTAAAAACCCTGCACTTCCAGCTTGGGGCTTTTTAGAGAATGGACGTGTAAAGGAGAGATGGGCTAATTGTGGTGGCACCTTTTGTCACAAGATAAGGTCATGAAATGAGGCAAAACTTGGCTTTTTAAGACCGTCAGACAGGTTTTGCTGAGGACAAACGCAATCTCTGTTTGGATGCCACATAATTTAATGAGAAGCGAGAGGTTAAGGTATGTATGTTTATTTGTATTACAGGTGTACTTTTATACTAACCGGCCATGGGTCAGCGGCATATTTATTCTTAACCATTAAAAGATTTCCTGTTGAAGGTTACAAGCCTCTGCAAGACCCTCCAATCTCAGATGTAGCTAAAGCTACGGAACTTGCTTCATGTTTGGAGAGACTACTACCAGCTGTAAGATTAAAGGGAGGGGGGAAATTCTGGAAGTGTGTGGTGCTGGAGTGTCACCCCGTTTACCCAAATGCTGACACCATTTCAGACCTCATTTTTCCTCATTTTAGACATTGCTTTTACATAATATCTACAGTAAAGTGGAAAATCACACTTAATTACAAAGCACTTTTTCAATTGATTCAATGTTGTAATACTCAAACTAAAGGATTAACAATAGCTAACGAACCATAAGAAACGGAATCAACACAACGAACCAATGAAAACACGAATTCGAAATACACGTAATCAGCGTCAAGCGCGGGAAAACGTGTTTGACCAAATCGTGATTGGGTTTGGTTTGCATTCTCTTTTATTTGAAGATAGAAAGAATGATGAAAAGAGATTAAATATGAAAACAAACTCACACCAGATTGTATGTACTTGAAATGTTTGTTTTCAAGTACGAGCTATCCATTTGCATCACATTCTTGTAATGTTATTTATTTTCTTTGTGATAATTTGTATCTCTTGCATGGCTAAAGGTGATTTCTTGTCCATACTGCTAAAATTTTCGCCTGAAATGCAAAATAAAATTTCGGGACAAACTTACCTTTCTCTTCATTTAAGAACACCAGATATCCTTGCAGAACAGTTATTACATGAATAGAAGAACTTCGACGTTATTCCAAACCTACATTTCAGCGGTTTGAGAGCATTCCTGAATAAAGTGACTTATAATGGCGGACTCATCCTTGTACGCTATTACTGAGGAGTAACGCATCAACTCGAATCTAAAATGAAAATAAAAACTAGCCCCGAGGCTGCGCAGCGTGGACTGGCAATCACCTTTAAATAAATATGATTGTTCTTGCAGGTTTTGTGTTAAATCGACCTTTCTTATTGTTTTTGTTTTATAGCCAGACAGAGTTCCTTGGATGCCACCCTCTCTTCATGGCCGATCTGATACTCTGACACTTCTTACTACTGCGCATGTCTTTGAAAAACTGGGACCTTTGCTGGTAAATACACAACGCAACTACGTATAACTGCCCGTTCAGGTTTTGCAAAACGTAGGAAGTTAGAAGTAACGATTTTGCATAACCAGAACTGGCTAGAATTTTTATTATTAGCATTTTTTGTTTTGTTGGTTTGGCTTGATGCGAATTGCGAATTTCAATTCGTTAGTTCAATATCGATTCAATATCGTCACCAAATAATGTAGCTTCCATGTACATGTTTTTTGACACGTGTCTTTTGATTCCTGTTAAACCATACTAAATACGTAATATATGTGCCGGCTAAATAAAACTTATGTCTCAATTGATTGTAACAAACCTCACAGCGTCGGTGGAGACAGTCGGTAAACGCTCTGTAATTATTATACTGAATTATCCTTCAGCTGAAAACGACAGGAATTTATATAATTCATTGAAATTATTACAGTGCGTGATGCTTTGCGGTTTCGAATTTGCAATGAAAAATATCCTTTGAGTCAAATTAAATTTTTGTTCAAAAATTATTGTTTGTGACTCTCGAGTACAAGAAAAAAAAAGTGAATAAAAAGTGATAAAATCTGAGCTTTTGGCCACATCCTAGAATTACTCTCTTTGTTCCATACCAAGCTGCTCAGACTGAGGATTTATATACGCCATCCAGTGTTTGAAAACCTGCTATAATTCGCACAAAGCTGATCAGGCCCGTAGCCAGGGGGGGGGGAAGTCCTTGGAAGTCCACTCCTTGTGAAAAAAGTATAAAAATAAATAAATAAATAAATATTAAATAAATAAATAAATAAATAAATAAATAAAGGGAAATGGTATTTCTGTACTTCATCAATTTACATTTAATGGTCCACCATTTGAAGATTCGTGTGGCATATTTGTGACCAAATTGTGTGATTCTAGGTTAATTTTAACGATGCATTCTAACTAATGCCGTTCATAGTCAGCAAACCGACTCTGGCTTATTTATGTAATTACCATTTGACACTGAAATAAAGATATCTATCTTTTTCCAGTCTTCCTTTAAAAGAACTGCTGTCACTGTTAGTTAAATAAATTGTAAATTATGTTTACAAGGTTCTGTTTCTAAAACTACGTTTTGAATTTAAAAATGTACCAGAATTATTGTCCTTGGTGACTTCACCTTTATATGGCTTGTTTCCTAACAAACTGTCTTCAAAACGCACGGAATGCGGCCTCGGATAACCTATTTTTTCAAAATTTTCTGGGAGAGAATACCCCAAGACCCCCCTTCGGGCTCGCGCCTGCGACGCTTGACATTTCGCACCTGCGGCGCTCATACGCACCCCCCCCCCCCCCCCCCCCCCCCCAGTGAAAATCCTGGCTACGGGCCTGACTGATGATTATTAATCTTTTAAACTTGATTCCAATGTAGTGAAAACATAACTACCATCCTTTTAAAACTTAGGTCCTTTACTGGCAGACTAGTGTCTCAAACTCTCAAACATTACATTATTGGTTCTTCGATTGAGGATCGTCTCTTCGATCACAAGGCAAATACACGAAGAGTGAGAAAATTTTAAACCAATGTCTAAGCACTGTAATGGTAATCAAAGCAAATGCGAATTACACTAACACCCGCTTGCTGACATTAACCTCACTGTATGTTCCTGTATTTTCAGACTGGAGGCTATGTGGTGGAAGAGGCACTCCTGCCGTTTTTGCTTAAGTCCTGCTCAGGAAGCAATCCACTGGAACATCAGCCAGGTGTTCACAAAGTACTGGACCTTATGTGGGTCTGCATGGAGGTATGGTTGTGTAACATTCTCGGGAATGTCTGTGAGATTTCAAGACAGCAGCTTGGTTAAGACCTTGCCACCACCTTAATTACCAACCAGCTGCTCTCGTCTGGCCTCGTAGCTCAGTTGGAAGAGCAACAGCACAACGGTGATCTTATCCGGAGGTTGTTGGCTAAAATCTCACCGAGGTCAAAATTAATAACTTTTCTTTGTCTCTAGTAGTCCCCTATTTCTTTTCTAGGGCTAACACTCGGAAGGAAATCCTGGGATATTTTCAAGCATTTTAAATTACCTTTGAGTTAACTCTCTACTTTCGAGCGTATGGTCAGAGCCTTGGACTCCAAATCAAGTGGTCCGCTTTTGAGTCATGATTGTGATCACCGTGTGGTGTTGTTGGGCAAGACGTTCTTTTCTAACAGTGCCTCTTTCTGCATAAGAGTGCGAATGTTTACCATGCAGTAAACTGTTAGGGCACCCTGAACGAAAAGAAATGCTGAGGGGTTACCTACAGTAGACTAGCATGCATCCGTCAACGGAGAATCATGCAATACACCTAACGTTTGGCTCATCCAAGGATTTGGATCTGAATTCTTATTTTAAAACGCCAATTATTTCAAAGCATGTGACATTTTGATTGCCACTACTGTGAAGGTACACTCGTATTGTTTTAATGTTACATATGTACATTCTTGCGTGTGAAACCGAAAAGAAGTTAACTGAAATTTTGATGTTGTTTCTTTTTTTCTGGTTTATCTTTAGGACTTTGAACTTGAGCCATGTCTGAGCCACTTGCTAAACGGGCTTATCAAGTTTTACTGGTTTCAACCAGTCACAATGGATTTCAGGTCACAGGTACAAGGATAACAGACCTCTTCAGTCCCGTTCCGAAAATTGTCGTGATACCATTTAATTCTCACAACTAGCTCTTAGAGTAATGTATGGCACACAGTTAGAAGATTTGATATATCCACATTAGAGATAAACAGTTACCAACGCTTGTTTTGTTTTGTTTTGTGTTTATTGTTTTTCTTTCCTATCAGGTTCGTTGTCTTTCCTTGGCTCTGGCCATCCTCAAACACGAGAAAACACGCAGACTGTGGATTGCTTGCAAAGCATATCCTTTTGTAAACAAATTACCTTCTTTAACTATAAACCGTGTCGTCTGTATATCATTGATAAGCATGGAAAAGCAAAATAACTTTAACTTACTCAATCAGGGAACACTAGATGAAGAATCACTCTATGAAAATGCCACTGCAAAATTTTCATTTTATGGGACTTTTTTCAGAGAATCCACGTTGTTATTACGAGCCTTTCATGCGGTTAATAAATCTCGCAATTTATAAATCAAAGAAAATCTTTAAGCCAAAAGAATATGAATGGCTAAGGCCGCAGAAGGTTGAGTGCAAACCATGTAACGCTTGCTAAAAAAAAGTGCAACATTAACACCAAGTGTAAATTACAGGAGCTCTGGCGACCTGAAACCTATCAAAGGATTTGTTCGCTATGGCTTATCTCGTGTTAAAAGCTCTGTTTGCAATCTCATGCACTTCAGTATGGTGAAAATTTTTAACTAGAAACTTTTGCCGTTGCTTCGAATTTTACTTTTGGCATTTTTTTTATGTGATTTCCTTGACCATGTTTACATTTCCTCAGAAGTTTAGTTATTTTATGCATATCAAGCCCCCAGACGACAACATCCTTCAGTCATCCTTTCCATTGGTCTGGTGGGAAAGCGATGATGTAAGTTCAGAAAGTAGAACTACAATCTTGGACAAAACTAGTTGAAACATTAGAATTTCAGGCATGTTTTGCAAATGTCCTGACTTGCTAACTGGTAAAAATATTTCATCACGATCTCCCGGCTCTACTCAATGTTGTTTCTTGGGGTTTGCGGTTCGCCAGATGTTCTTTTCAAAACACGACAGCATTGCCAACATTGAAATGGGGGAGGGGGGGGGGGGGGGAGATAAAGATAAAAGATAAAATATAAAGCAACTTTATTTATACACGGTTTGGGTTTAAAGCTAGAAGCTTGTGGGGCCGTGTATATGAAACAAATATTAAATAAACATAACATGATTAAAAATCCTAACTGGCAGGGGGGGGGGGGGGGGAGTTGAAAAACTGATCTGTGGTACCTAAATTAGTGGAAATTTGCTAAGATTGTAGTATTGAATTTCTACTGTCCATCAGTAGTGTGTTATAGATTAGGGTTTCATTTTGAGTGTCGTTAAACCAAAACCAAAGTAATCACACTGACCAATCACAGACAATCCAGTAAACCAAACAAAACTCGAAGCAAATACATGAAGCCGGCGCGAAGCGCGGGAAATTGTGTGAGCGAGTTACGACTGGGTTTTGTTTTAGTTGTGGTTGGTTAAGAAGTGGCGCGAGTTTTTAAACTTATCACGAAACGCAAAAGCAATGCAATCCAGGATCACTTACAACCTTAATTGAAAACCGCTCTATAAATCTCTGACATGTATGTTTAGCTGATAAAAGAAAACCACTGGGCTTTCCACAGAAGCTATAGAAAATTGCTTAAGATGTCAGTTATCTATCAGTCGCTCAAAAGATCAGTGAAGATTTAAAAGAAATGCGAAGTTAGAAAGTTAAGCTTTATTTATCGTAGATTTTTTAAGCTTCACTGTCGTTAGATATGTGTTAATATAAACTAAACTGATGAATAAATTCACTTTCAGGAGTCTTCAACGCCAAGTGAAGCATCTAAGACAGAATACACCGCAGCCTGCAATAAACTCAAAAATAAAGTTCAAGGTATAAAAATCTAAGAAAATAGGAAACCTTTGGTGCTTTCCGTTCACCCAAAATTTTCGGAAATTTCGGTCCGAAGTCAAATGAAAAGGTCATTTGCGACTCGGTCTGACCGGAATATGTGAGAGGTGGTCCACAAACTTACCGTTCCATTTTGACAAACTGGTTACCTGCCTTACTTCAGCTTAGTAGCTTTGACAGATGCGGGGCACTGTGGGAAGGAATTCAAAATGGAAAGGCCTGTTCCTCTCGGTTGCCCCGGTTTACTCGGAAAATATTGTTTCATTTTATGACAGTTGGTCCCTGCTGGTTGACCGGTCGGACTGTGAAAATGGAAAGCACCCCTTTTTACGACTGTTTTTGCGTATGCAAAACAGGAGTACAGTATGTGCAGGAAAATTGGTGGTTGGTCAATCGTAAACTTTCGTTTGTAATTCCGCTGACCATGACGTCATTTACGCAATATATCAAACAGAATTTAGTTTTCAAGAGCTTGTCTAAGCATGATTGTATTCATTACATTTGAGTCAGAAAAAAGTATCTGGTTTGTTGAAAAAGTCACGATGGAATTTATCTGAAATTTCTATGCAAATATACGTTCATAGATGCACCTATCTGGGAAAAACGGTGTGACATTATTACTTTGAACGTTTAGAGTAGAAACACGAATTTAACCCGGTTTTCCAAATATACAATAACTTCGGTTCCATTGGAAACATCTTATTTTTATTTCAGTGCTGGAGAATATTCAAGTCGAGATTTGCAAGATTTTGTTAAGAGGAGACGATCGACCAACTCAGGTAATGGATGTGTTTTCTGCGACTGTAAGGGCTGGCTTCAACGGTTAAACTTTGTTGCACGTGATAAGATGGACTCTGCTACACGACATGTTTCGGGTTTACCTCGATGTAAGAACCTGTGATATTTTTCTTTGTTTTGGAGCTATTGTTTTCCTTCTCTATCTTTGTTTTGCCAGCTCTTTGTTGTATTGTTCGTTCTTTGTTTTACGTCACCGGTGAGTTTCACAGGTTCTTACACCGAGGATGAGCCTATGTTTCATGTAGTCAAACCTTCAACTTGCTATAACGACTGTTGTATGTGGCACAAACGCAGGATGTCGAAAAGAGTTTTCGGGTCTACATCCAACTGGCAAAAACTGATAATGCGGAGGAGTAGTGGAAATTTTATTGTTAATTTTTACCTCTATGGAGTTTTGTGTTCATAACCAATTAGACTACGAACTTGAGTTTTGTATTTATTGTCGGCTAATAAAATGGTAGAAATCGCTTTGCGACTTCCTGCAATACGCTTGTCTATTCTCACTTGGTAGTCTTTTAAACGAATATATATTCTTTATTATTATTTATAGGACTCCAAGTCAACAAGGGTGCTGTTTCTAGAAAAGTTTAGAAAATTCCTTCAGGAAAATATGATGACCATTTCGGTAAGATCGATTTAGTTTTTTTTTTCTTCATTGTTTTTATCTCGGATCCCGTCAAACTTTTGTGTTCAGCCAATCACAATCTTCATTGTTCTTCGTGGAATGTCACTCGTCTGTCTTCTGGAAAAGTAAAACGAGTACTCGTCCCTTACAAATTGTGATCAAAATTGAGGCTTAGCTGAGGGCATTGCACTGAACACTTTGATGATTTTATGGAGATCATGAAGACAAGCCATTTCGTTTACATTGGTTTTTACACAGCTTCAGCCGTCCAGCGCATGTGCAGGACCAGTGATCACGTGTTTCTATCACAGACTGGTACAGGCAGTCCGCTGGCATTGGGAACAGTGGGCTGATGAAAAGAATTCGCCAATCAAAAGTCAAGGTGCGTGACACCCGAAAATTACAGTTACTTCACTGCTTGACCTTTTGTTAGTTTTGGATGGGGGTGGGGAGGGAGAGGGGGCGAAAGTAGGAGAGGCTGCCAATGCAGTGTACATAGTCTGCCCTAGCTTATCCCGGTTTCCGTGGTAGGGAATTACATACGAGAGTGGAATGTGTGTCTCGACGATACACAAGAACACAACACAATGACCCCGGCTGGGTGTTGAACCTGGACCACTCTAACCAGGAGCCAGCGCGCCAGCACTAAAAGCACGTCGCCTCCTCGACTGAGGGCCTGTTCATAATTATGGGAAAAAAGTTGTTCCTGGTGGCAGAGTCACCCCCATACTGAGCTACTCCGATAGAGAGAACTTTTCAATACATTTCTATATAAATAGCAGTGAACTGTTTATATAAAAATCGCAAAATGCCGATATTTGACTCGGTTGGCAGAGACAGCTTTCTTCATACAGTATAAATACTCGTTGCCGAGAGGGTAACCCTCCTACCAGAGGCAACTTTTCTGTAAGGGTTGGCAATTTTGTCTCATTTCTTTTGATTGGTTTTAGATGCCTACGTCCCCAATCACGTGTTCCATGACGACAGAGTCCACTTTTGGGACCTTCCCAGGTAACTTTATCGCAAAATAAGGCCAATAAAACCCGTATATTTAAAAAAAGTTAACTTCCATTACGTTTGATTTAGAAACTGAAAGATTGCTGTTATTAATCAAGAATTATTATTTGAAATGGCAGTAAATCTTAACATCTTTGTTGTTTTGTCAAAGACTTGGTGGTGTGCTGTCACATCTAAAGAAAGCTTACCATGGTAAGTAGCATGGACTTGAAATTGCTGCGTTATGTAAAATAATGTTGAAAACATGCAGTTCAACATTGCTTCAATATTGTTTAAACATGTTGCAAAAGACCTGGGAATAAGAACCAGACCCCTCTCTTTTTGCTGTAACGAATGGATTTGGAAGGAACTAGGTCGTAAACGCTGTTGATTTCATGAAAGGATGATATTTTTTTATTAAAAAAGCGACACGTTCCACACCCAAGTGCTTTTCTGATTTGAAATCTCGTTTCACTTCTCAGATAATATCGAAGAATCGGCCAACCGAAGAAAGTCTGGCGAAGGGGACGAGCAATCCTTGACGTGTGAAGATCACAATCTCGATCCCTCATTGGTTGAAATGCTGGATGGTGTCATCATGCTTTACCACATTGCTGTGCACAAGCAGCTCTCGAAGGTACGTCGAGCAGGCACTGGATCCGAACTTACACGTTAAATGAAATTAAGTAGCAACACTCGTACTTGTCTCATAATACGAAGACTGGCCAAATTGCAGACTTCGCCTTTTTTTATTTTGCTTTTTTTAATGAAGGTGAGAGCAGTACGGGACAATATGAAACAGAACATTAAAGCTCTGGAAGAAACAATGGCCAAGATACGACGCTGTGAACCTGAGGTATTAAAAACATTATATTATGTTATAATCATCCAATAACTTTTCTACGCCATTATTGGTTAAAATAGGGCATGCCGTGCTCCTCTGTCACGCTATTGCTAATGGTGTCGAATCCTTGCTTTCAGAGAACAGACGTGCTCTCAGAACTGGAGAGATCCAAGAGAGTATTCATGCAAGAAACCACCAACTGCGCAAGACACATGGCCTGGGTTTCCACGCTTATTTTTACTAAGGTTAGTAACACAACGCAGTGCCCCCATCCAGGGCTTGAACTCTGACCGCTCAATCAGGGGTCCAGCGCCACCGCGCCTTCGCAAAAAATTAAAACTTCAGATAAAATGAGCTTTTCCACGATTTTGCATAGATGTTCTCAGAAGAAATTGATTGTTGATCTCTCTAGGAGAAGCAGAATGACGTTCACTGGATGCTCAACTGCATCGTGTCATCTGTAGAGCGGGGTGCCACCAAAGAGCCACTGTTTGAGTTCACGCCTGAGTTCTACATGGAAGCCGCTATCAATGCGTTTCACGGGCTCAGACACTATTTCCATCCCACAACCAGCTTCAGCGATATTCCAGGTACAGTATTTGATTTAAGTATTTTTCTTAAAAGAGCTACGCCAATTCAAACGATATTTTAAGTGATTTTGCGTATTGTGCAAAATTTCTTTATATAAACTTGTTGTATTGAATGCAGTGAAAGAGGATTTTAGTTTGCGAATGAACGGTAGAAAATAAGGTTGTTGCAGTCATTAATTGAGCCATCTTTCCCTTTATAATTTCGCGAAATTTAGTTCCATTCAAGTCTTGGGAAATCGACCATTTTCGCGACAGAATTACGTTCCTGCGAAATTACTACGAATAGGGTACACGTTTTATAGTTTTGACGAGTACTCGATCTCTTGGCTCTAGTTCAAATTCGGAATTAGAGTGGAACAATGTTTCTTTACGATTTGAAGTTGATTGTTTGTTGACTGTTGTTGAATGGGGGTTGTCCATGTCCTAAATAGTCATAGCCAAACATTTCAAAATCACTGCGATACAGCTCTCTTAACCGAGTGATATACTCAGGAGGAACCTGGGAATAGAACTCCAACACTTCATCTGAGCCGGTTGATTTGTGAATTCGCGGGAAAGTGACGCGGTCGTCAATTCCCGCCATTTTTAGTAGCAGCGGTGCATCATCTTTCAGAGTCTCTAAGTGAAAAGGCGAAACACCGACAAATTCAATGTGGTTCGAAATGGAGTATCATGAAGTACAGAGTGCGTAAACCTCGCTTGTGAAGAAATCTCTTTCCTTCGCAATTCCGCGGCCGCGAAGATTCCAATGATGAAAACGCAATGTGTTTTGAATGCCAAATCGCGGACATACATAAAAGTTAGGCCGCTTTTTAAGTGTTAAGGAAGCAGAATGACGATGTAAAGTATTGTTTTAAAGTTGGGCAGAGATTTTCGAATGATCGGTATTAAAAATGTGCGTGTTTGCGCTTTTGTTTGATTGTGTCGCGCTTATTGACTTCAAGTGAACAATGTAAACACAACCGATGATGAACCTATAAATGTCAGTAAGACACTACTTCGCTGGAACCTCTATTTTCATTTTAAATGTGACCTCAAGTAATCATAACCGATTCTCTCTTGAGAAAACTTATAAATTGGAGGTCTCGCGCTGTGATAAGGATAGAATGGTCACCTGAAATATTTTCAGCGCAGTTTAAATACAGTTAAATATTATATGGCAGTAAATTTATCCTTCCAAATGTGCGTAACAATGATTATGCGTATTGACCGTAGTACATTATTATAAAGTTTATTAGTAGAATTCTACTAGTACACTAATGCAAATGCTGCAATGTGATTGGCTGAGCTATTGAACACTATCAGCCATTAGTGTGCAGTTGCCGAAGGTCGTCCACAAAATGCGACGTTTTTATCGTTTTTCCGAAGTTTTGGAAGGAAGTTTAAATGTAAATGGATAGTAAAATTCCCGAGAAGACTAAAAGAAGGACATTAGCGGTTTCTTGACTTTAAAAGCTTGAAATTATTGAAAAACGGGTGCACGCGCGTAAACAACTGCAAATTTACCAAGGACAATTCAATGCGTGCGATTTTGTTAAAACGTTTAAGTTCGATAATGCGTAGGAAAATAATTAGAAACCATTATTTGCGTTTATTTCAGTCAGAATTCTACTAAAACAATTAGATTATTCGCTCTCAATTTCTATGAGGTGATAGTTGATTCGGCCTGCGGCCTCATCAACTATCACCTCATAGAAATCTCGAGCTCATAATCTAATTGTTAATTAGAACAACATATGTTGTTTATGATGCATATGCTGTAATGTTGCGACCTGCTCACAAATTTTTACTGAAAATGCGTACAGTAATATAGCGGCTTTTACTAGCACGTTCAACGTTCAACTCTGTGAGAGGTTTAGCCATACAATGTGCCAGTTATAGTTTCCATATAAATGTATATCTTTCTAAAATCAAACAATGCTCTTCTTTAATCGTAGGAGAAATCTTATGTACCAGATGATCTTACGTGAGAACATGCAATCGTACCGTAAACGTATCGCAAAGAAAATCAAAGAGCTCTGTGAGCCAAGAGGGAATTTTTCGGGAATTTTGCCTTTGATTTCTCGCCATTCTTTAGGAAATCAAAGCCCTTCGGACTAAGTCTTTGATGAACTAGATTTTTTTATCAAGTCAACAGCTGCTTTTGGTAGTTTTGTTGCTAAATAAAAGGTGTGTTATATTGTAGCATGACACAACAACATGACAAATGATACTCCTGCCTGGGGTGGGGTAAGTGGCTAAGATGTTGTAAGGATAATGAACAATTTCTGTTTCTTGAATCTTTTTACTTACATTACTTATAACGCTTTGTATTTGTCTTTTCATAGTACCCAGGTGTGTTTTGCTTTCTGCTCTGTTTCGAGAATTTTTGATGGAATATCGCGGGTGGCTTTATTTATGGGTTGTACTAAAAGCCACCAAAATTTAATGAATTCTATAAATTATGTTAATATTAAACTGACGAAGCTCATTATGACATGCTTAGATTTACGTAATAATCTTCTATCAAATCATCATGATGTAACATAATTGTTTTCTTCATTGTAACATGATTACGATTATTATCAGTCTTGTTTTAGTCAGTAAGTTTTATGCTTTTACAGTACTATATGCATTTATGGTCATTTAAATAAAGCTTGCTGTTGTTGTTAAATGGAGCAAAGGCTAAGCTTTCGTAGAACGATTCAAAAGCTTTTTCACAGGACCAAGATACTCGTAACCGAACATTTCAAAGTCATTGCGATACAACTCTCCCAACCGAGTGATATACTCAGGAGGGACCTGGGAATAGTACTTCAACACTTCATCTAAGCCGGTTGATTTGTGAATTGGCGGGAAACTGGCGCGGTCATCAATTCCCGCCATTTTTAGTAACAGAGGGGCATCTTCTTCCAAAGTCTCAAAGTGACCAATGAAATCGTAGTCGATAACGCACGGATGACAAAGCTTTTCATATTGTCGCCAATGTTGATTACGTGATATATTGTTAGAAAAATATTGAATAAATTCTGAGAAACTAATGAAATTTCTTCCTTTTTGATCGAAATCTTGAGGTCGAAGAGCTTGTACTATAACTTTCCGAATGTCCTTGGTGTACTTGGGAATTTGAATAAACTTGTTTTTGTAGGCCGAAAGCAATCGCTGTAGCGGCTCGCGAACGAAGACAAACTTAAAATAAGTTTTAAGTCGTTTTGACCTTTCTTCTTCGGTATAATTACTAAAGCGTTTCCACATAATCCATCGGTTGGTTCCAGGCCGAATTGCTCGGGGATGCGCCAACACTTTTTTCCATGTTGTAGTTCCCACCTTTGGAATTACGCAGTAAATCATTTTAAGTTCATCGTCGACAGCAAGCATATTTACGTCTTCCCTTCCTGGGCTCTTGTTGTAGGTGTGGCTACGACAGTATTCCCTAAGATGTTGCTTTCTTGCTGTTTGTATTTCAATGGGAGTTTGCTGTGTGGCGATGGGTTTTTCCTTCAAAAAGAAAGTAGGAATTTGGCGTGGTTTATTATTTTCAGAATAAATATTAACGCTATAAAAAGATGACGTTTCGGCGACAACATGTCACAATTATCAAATGCAAATTTTACAAGATAGAGAACGATATTTATAGAAAAGAAAGTGTGAAACTAAATTACAATAAATGAGGCGTGCACCGTTTTATAGATTTTGAGTGCTTTTCAGAAATATTGGCGGTTTGCTGGCGTTTTGGAAAAACTCTAAAATCCAAGATGGCGGACCCAAGATGGCGGTTGTTTTGACATCACTATCTAATTTTCACGTGATGTGACGTCATCATTCCAAGTGTCCAGTTTTTGCACATACTATATATCCTCTAAGTTTCATTGTGATTGCTTAAATTTTATACAAGTTACGAGGGGAGGGGGGGGGGGGGGAAGGGCGGAATCCCCCCCCCCCCCCCCCCCCCGCCGTCTGAGAAGATAAAAAAAGGCCGGTCTGAATTTACGTTATTCCCATCACCTGGATGTTTGTCAATATATTGATGTCGTGAGAGGATGTGAGGTTTTGATCATTTTAAAATTTGTGGCTTAAAATAAGAAGCAGTTGAAAGAGAATGTGATTTATTTTACCTGTAATCCTTCAAACTCTGATTTTTTTCGTGGTAGAAACACTGAAAATAAATAACCAATGAAAATAAAAAAAAAATAGAAGGTTAATCTGTAGGCCTCACATAGAACACCAAATGCACTAACAAACGTACTTATCGCGATGGAGTATGATAATTTCATAATATTTCACATCAAGTGCAGTCAATAAAACAGATGTTAGCGAGGTCAAATAAAGCTCGTGGCGAAACCTGCATCTTTAATGGCCTCCATATTCAAATCGAAGTGTGCACCAAAGTTAAACTCATTTTTGCTACTAGAAAAATTAAGGCGCGTTAAATCTACGAATGAGTACTCGTACTTAAAATTCATGCTATTTTGAAACGACAAGAAAAAAAAAAGTTTTAAATTTGTTCAAACCAAGGAACAGTTTTTTTTTCAACTAATGAAACAGCTGCGTGATATGAAATTGTCGAAGCAGTTTTTTGTTATTTGGAAGTTCTTGTATTGGTGATTAATCGGCTGAAAAAAGTTTGGAAAGTGAGTTTTCTGGTTGAAATAAAAAGCAATCGATTTTAGCTTTGTCTTATCCGGAAGAGGACATTCGCTAAGCGACAGAAACAGCAAATGCAGGTAGTTAAATGTTCTTGTTGATTTTTTGCAGATATTTTGTGACTTTTGCTTAGCACACTATTTATTTCTCACACTTTCGACGTTTTCCAGAAAACTGTTTTACATTTATGAAATGTTGAAAGAAATAGAACTTCTTAATTTATAATCATTCTGTGTGAAGTTTGGCAACTGCTTTGTTACTCATTTGCGTTCACATTTTTAAAAGGAAAGTTAAAAAAAGTCTTTCCTTCAGCATAAGAGCACTGGTAAATATATAAACTTTACAAACCTGGCATGTTACTCTGTGTTTGTAGTGTTGATTTTGAGCTCCAGTATGAGACGAGAATAAAAACAGAAAGAAAAGCTGCCACAAAAACAATTATCTTGGATTTCATGATTCGAAGCCTGCAGTGTTGTAGGACGATTGAGCGCTCAATATTGCCTTTTCCACGGGATGTTTCTTATTTGCATTACAATGAGTTCGAATTTATTAGACGTCGCTTACACGTCCATGTTCGTGTTAATACAGTTAGATCTCGCTAATTCGAACCCAGTTATTTCCAATTCCCCGTTATTTCGAACTTCAACCTATTTATTTAATATCGTCTATCTCGAACTATATTTTCGTTCGCCTTAACGGTTCGAAATAGCGGGATTCAACTGTGTATGTATATTCTATATAAACGACATTAACGCTTGTGTCAACATATATTTTCGTAACTGCTCTTTATTTTGGATGAATTCGTAAACGAAGAGCTACATTATTTTTGCTTATTGTTACTTATTCCTGCGGAAACTTAATTTCGCGAAAATGGAAGCGGAAAATTATTTCGCGATTGTTAAAAAAAAAAATCATCAATTAGCTAGCGCACATCAAATAGATTTTACTTTGAAGGAAACAGAGTGTCAGTGGATTTTATTCATGTTTGTTAAACACATTGTGACAATGGTTTTATCTAAAATCATGTAATTACTTAAAAATAATTGTTTTCCTGTTGGTTATTAAATAAAGAGGGAGCTTGTTAAAAAAAATAGCCAATCAGCTAGCGCCTATAAGCGTTGAATTTTATTTCTGTTTAATAACACATTATGTCAAGGCTATTCTCTAGGAACATTATAATTACCTCAAAATAATTGTTTTCCTGTTGATAATTTAACTTTTATAGGGGAAAACTTCTAGCGCTTGAATAGCAGAAAGGCTACCCTTCTGTAGACTGATTTAAAAGTTTTTTCACGGGACCGAGATACTCGTAACCGAACATTTCAAAGTCATTGCGATAAAGTTCTCCTAACTGAATGATATACTTAGGAGGGACCTGGGAATAGTATTTCAACACTTCATCTGAGCCGGTTGATTTGTGGATTGGCGGGAAAGTTGTGCGATCCTCAATTCCTGCCATTTTAAGTAGCAGAGGGCCGTCTTCTTCTAAAGTCTCAAAGTGGCCAATGAAATCGTAGTTGATTACGCACGGATGAGAAAGCTTTTCATATTGCCTCCAGTGATGATTACGTGATATGTTATTGGAATAATATTGAATGAATTCTGAGAAACTAACAAAATTTTCTCCCTCTGGCTCGAAATCTCGAGGTCGAAGAGCTTGAACTATATCTTTCCGGATGTCCTTGGTGTAGCCGGGAAGTCGTATAAACCAGTCTTTGTAGGCCGAAAGTAAGCGCTGTAACGGCTCGCGAACAAAAACAAACTTAAAATAAGCGTTAAGTCGTTTCGATCGTTCTTCCTTCGGATAATCACTTAAGTGTTTCCACATAATCCAACGTGGTTTTCCTTTGCGAAGTCCTCGAGCATTGGCCATCACTCCCGACCATGTTGTAGTTCCTACCTTTGGAATCACGCCGTAAATGAGCTTTAGTTCATCGTCGACAGCAATTTTTTGTATACCTTTCATTCCTGGGCTCTTATTGTAGAAGTGCTGTCGGCAATATTCTCTAAGGTGTTGTATCCTGGTGTTTTGTCTTTCTTCGGGACTTATTCGCGGGGCTTTGCGTTTTACCTGCATGAGAATGAAACGTGTTCTTCAGTGGCTTGTTATAACGTGGAATTGTTGGCTAGCTTTATTTCTACAGTACTTAATCACCAGGGATTCGATTCTTCCGTCGTCGTCGTAGATAAATATCCCCAAAATAATCTCATGTTATGCGTTAACAAAAGGTCAATAAACTGCCTTAGCTGACGTTTCGAGCGCTGGAATTGAACACCCTGGATTTGAAGGGGACTAGCATGCGCACTGAGAAATGACCAATTGATCAATTATTGATCATTTCAGTGTCTGTTGCTTAAAAAAAAGAGCAGTAAAATTTTTTCTCTGTTTTACCTTTAATTCGTCTGGTGCTGAGTTTATCCTCGGTAAAGTCACTGAAAATAAATTCAAAACATTCTTTAAAGATGGCGCATAGTGAAGAATAAATTCGTCTTAATGTAATGCTACTCAATCTTTACCATCCTTGTTTCTTTGTTTTCGTATTATGAATCTTGCCTGCTTCATCTTATTTAAGGATGTTTTCATTGACGACGGAGTCGGAGTCGTAATCGGAGTCGTGAGAGCGCTTCTAGTGAAAATCGGTAATTGCAGTCATAAGCAGACGCATTAGCTGCATGGAATCAGAGACGGAATAACCAGAAAGTTTTCTATTTACCTTTGCGATGAAGTACGTGTGATAAAAGAGTTTTACTACGTGAACCAGCTTGCGTCATGCAAACGGACGTAAGGCGTGTTCAATAACCGCGAAAATTGTGAAAGAAATGTTGCTTGTCGCGTTCTACTCGAAAGATTATTAACAATGTCAATTTCAATCCTGATTTGTACTATGTACTAATAACGCAAACTGACTTTTCCTTAAAAGTCGAAATATTTTATTCAACGAAGCTGTGTTTGTAAATATAAAAACTGAGCCGCATTGAGGCGCGAGGTAATTAACTGTTGCCTCATTTCGATGAAAATTCAAGTTTATACGTTTACAAAAGCATTCAAAACCTGAGGGGAAAAAAAGAAAACACATATACTGGGTACACGTTCAATGTTTTTAAGAACGGACTGATCGACTGTGAATTTTAAAATGTATTTTAGTGTTTAATGTTTAGTTAACTAATCAAACGCATGAAAAGAGTGATGGCTGTATGTTTTATATGCTGATTAACATACGAGTACCATCGATTCCTATATTTTTCGTGTTTCTTTAGCCAGAAACGCACCAAAATTTATTTTGAAACTTCCTTTAGGTAACAATTAAATTAACAACGAAATTTCTTTAGAAACTTTATTTAGTTCCACAAGGTAACGATGCTCCTTCCTCGTGGTAAAAAAAAAACAAAGTTATATGTCGGAGAGCTAGGAACATGTCTAACTTCATTTTAACCTTAATGTACAGTAGCAACATTACCAGTTACAATTTCTCGCACCAAAACTTGGTTCGGTGGAATCCCGATTTTTAACGTCCAACAGAAAATTTGGGTAGTTTGAGAATTCGTGAGTCAAAGTACAGTGTTCGGCTGAGCGAAGGGAAACGGCTTTTGTGGCTTGAAAAATCGAGGATTCGGGAAATCTGGATTTCATTGTTTAAAATTTGCATTATAATATTAGTATCAAAAAGGGACAAAAAAAGACATCGGAAAAAAATGTTACCTATGAAATTAACTTAAAACTGTGATTGAATTCTCTTTAATATTTTAGATATTAAAATCCTTACCTAAATCCTGTCTAACTCCACTAGATGTGATTTTCCAAGTACCATAGAAAAACAGCAAAGCGAATGTTATAAGCGTTAAGAAAATTGCTGTAAATTGAACTTTCATGTTGACAGCCGTTTAATCAGTGTGCTTAAAACTTGCCGTCAGAAAATGAGAGAAAATTTCTCGAATATTCATCGCGATACCATCGATTGACAACGCGAGTCACATATTCGTTGTAAAGGACATTAAGCCAATGAGAGACGTGAAAGCCATGGGATTCTTTCCTGCCAATCAAAGGTCTTGTGGCGTAACTATGGCAATGGCAATGGCAATAATCAATGGCTTTGCTATGTTAGAGCACATTTCATGATATTTTATTGAGTGGCATTTTTATATATAATACATGGACGGTTCTTATACTTTCCTCTTGGTGGCTTTCGTTTTGCTTGTATGATTTGACTTTGGTTTTCGTTTTAATTTAGCCTTCAGTCGTGCTTAAAGCACACGAGAAAACGCATTGTAAAGAACATGTTTTAACTCATTGGACATTGACACTCTGACACTGCTAACCATTAAAAACTAACCGTTAACCGCTATCACACAAACTCATCACCAACTGCTTTTTGTCATCATGTATGTATTTTATTTTATTTTGTTTCTTTTTTTAGCAAGCGACAAGCTTATAAGCGAGCTTAGAAGCTTAGCAAATAACAATGTTCTCGGCGTGAACATTTTAATGCCCGAAAACTATAGTCCAAATAAACATGTATACATAAGGAAGTTTAAATTCCAAATTGAAACATGTGATTCGCGTTTGCACTTGGAGAGCCACAGTTGCTATTTTAATTTGTATTAATTACTTTATAGGGGTTAAGGTTAAGGATCGTCATTAAAAGTTCGGCTAAAGCTGGAAGTTGTTTACTTTGTCCATAAACTGTATTCCCTTCACGCCCAGATAACGATGTTGGTCTTAATTTACACCTTACAGCTGTTCCGTTATTTTCAGAAATGTGTTAAGAGCACAATTACTCGTATCCGTTGGTCTCTTAAAAAGTTCAAATAATTTGTTTGTATTCCTTCTCTAGAAGACTCATATTTATTTTGATTTTGTTTAGACTGCAAAAGCTTTTTCACGAGACCGAGAAACTCGTAACCGAATATTTCAAAGTCATTGCTATAAAACGCTCCTAATCGAGTGAAATACTCAGGAGGGACCTGGGAATAGTACTCCAACACATCCTCTGAGCCGGTTGATTCGTGAATTGGCGGGAAAGTTGTGCGGCCGTCAATTCCCGCCAAGAAATTTTTGCCCTCTGGCTCGAAAACTTGAGGTCGAAGAGATTGATCTAAAGAGAGATTAAGCTCGACGTTCATTTTTCCCGTCAATGGCAAAAATTCCACTTCTGCCGTCTTCCACTTGCCGTCTGTACTCGGAAATAAGTAAGTTTGTGTAAGTTTGTCGTTAATGTGTTTTTTTTCCTATTTTCTGTTGGATTTATTTTAAAATTCGATAAAAAAAAGTAACAAAATAAAAGGCAAGCTCGCGTTTGCCGTTTGCCGTATAACATCATGTCCTTGACGTGGCCGGGAAGTCGTATAAACCTGTCTTTGTAGGCTGCAAATAAGCGCTGTAACGGCTCTCGAACAAAACAAACTTAAAATAAGTTTCAAGTCATTTTGATCTTTCCTTCTCTGTATAGTCACGAAAGCGTTTCCACAATTTTCAGCGTTTGATTCCTCGTTGATGTTTTTTTTCTTATTCTACAGTACATGTCTACTTAGCAATGTATTATTGTTGTAATAAGAAGTAATATTCTGATCAATTGAGTTACCTTTAAACCTTCGGATATTGGTTTTCCCTGTCGCAAAGTTACTGAAAATAAATTCAAAATCAAAATTAAAGATAGCTCATCGTGCGGAATTTTGCCTTGAATCATTGAAGTTAGCAGATCGTAATTCCTTTTAGCATTTGTGTTTTCGTTCTTTACTAAGCTATCATTTTCATTTTTTTCATTTTAATTTTCTTTGTCCAGGCTATAGCTTTTTGATTATTGGTTATGTTTAGCCGTTATTTTGAAGGTGATTGATGTCTGATCATTAGTTTGCAAGTTTGTCGCTCATATATGGTGTACACTAACTGAGTGACAGAAATTGAAGAATGTATCCAAATGTCGGGGTAAAGATTACAATAATAAGCGCCTTAGTCCAACACTCAATAGGACTGACTTGACTCCTTTTTTTATTTCAGTTAACTTGTTGACTCTAGCTCTTACAACTGCTTCAAGTTGATCTTTAAAACGTAACTCAACTTTGACTATTACAACTCCGATGATAAGATTCGGCTCGCGCACTTTTATCTCCACCAAACCCGAGCTGTCAATCAGCTGTAAAAATTGTCAAACTCGAAAATATAGGCTTACGTGAACTCATGCGCAGTTAATCTCGCGGAACGAGATTGATGTGCAGTGCACGATTCGCACAATTGCGTCTACGCAGAAAATCACCCTTCGCATAGAGCTTTCCAATATTGACTCTGTCAAGATCTTTCCTTCTCGAATTTTCACTGCCATGTGGAGCATACCCAATCCAAACAACACAGCACGAGCAATATAAAAGTTACAGAGAACAATTTTACAAAGTAATCCTAAGGAGTAGTGCTAAAATTTATAGTAAACATTGCTGTTGAAAATTTCGTTCGGCGAAGGTGTTATTTAGAAGATATAGCTTGTGGAACCCCAGCTTCGTGAGCGTAACTTCTAGCTGGAAATTATCCATATCATTTAGTCTAAGTGCTCTCGGTACAAAGATATCTTACGAGACGGAGCCAGCGTGGCCGAGTGGTTTAGGGCGCTGGTCTTGTAGTCCGGAGATCCCTGCATGTTTCAAGCCATCCACTCTGCCACTAGCTGAATTTGTTCTCGATCGTCCCGAGTTCAAATACTCTGTCGCGCTTTGTATATAGTAAACTGGTCTGCTTTCTGTCAGCTGGGATTTTTAACTATGTCATGTTAAAATATTTGTTTCCTTTGTTTCAGTTGCATGCCTGTAAACTAGTGCTAGTGCCTGTGCTAAGTTTACATGCCTGTAAACTAGTGCCTGTAAGCTAAATGCATGAACACTATAAACAAACTTGACATTTATTTTTACATGAGACGCCATAGCTTTTGATAAGAATCCTTTTTTCGACTATTTTGCTTGGAACAAGGAAAATGGTAAGAATTGGGATCATTGGGTTGGCACTCTCTGACCCACATTTTTGTATACTCTCAAGGGGCTGTTTTAATTTGTCAAGGGAATACTTTTCGCTGTGGGCGATAAAAACGTCACTGGATAGGAATGCGTCAGCACTTCTCGATCCCGAAGTTATTTTCACGCGTCGCTCGTCATTTAACCTGTCTAGCCTTTTGGAAACTACAGGTAGGTATTTTTCAAAAATCTGTGCTGTTCATAGATTGAGTCGCTTAGTTTTGCATGCTTAAAAGCTGCTGCGAATCTTCATTGTCAGAGGATATTGGCCAATGCTATTTTCTATTGTTACAAGTCTATTGTTTGTGGTCTTCATTGAAAGAAGTATTTTTAGCTCGTCACGCAATCTTTTGTTTTGACCACAATTCACGGACTTGATCACGACTTAATGCAGCTTCTCAAGACTTCAGACTGGAAAATGGTAATGTACAATATTGCTTCGAACTTAAATGGAACTTAACTGGAATTTTTAGAAGGATCGGTAAAGCCACTTAGTGAAAAATTGACTGCAAAAAGCCGTCGGGCTAAAATTAAACTTACGCTTTAGCGTGAATAATGAAGGATCTCACGGCTTCAAAAATATGCAGAATTTTGAAGCTTTTATACATTAGTAGCTACATCTTGAAATGAACATTAATCTAAAACAAAACTTCCTTCAAGTTTCTTTCATTTGCCCAGTTAACGTTTGGAATTTTAGGCTTCTGAAGCGTATTGATTTGAAAAGCACATGGTGACATCTGATATGCAGCGTGCGGCCGACTTACCATCGCGTTGTTGTTTATTTAATAATTGTGTTCAGTTTACGACCTTTTACATGCAAAGATTTACTACAGTACTTCGGAAAATGCAAACAAGTATTTTTTTGTTATTAGGTATAGTGATGGATAGCATAAAAAGCAATGTGAGTGTTTATTTTGTGGAAGGAATTCAGTAGTTGTCCGCTATCTCACGGCACCATGATTCGCAAATTATTATCCCCAGTTACCGCTTTTCTGTACCAAGATAATACCGCTGGTGGTTAAATAAATGTCAGTGACAGTGGTACAGAATGAAAACCTACCTTTCACCAGAGTGTATCGAACTAGCGTTATATTTTGTAGAAAGAGTTCGTGTTTTTACGAGTTGTTAAAATGACGGGCGGAGGTGAAGAAATTTTTTTCACCGTCTTCAAGTTTGGTTTGGGATCAATTTATCAAGGTTGATAATTAACATTTCAAATCATGAATTGGTCTTTCAGCGTGTCTAGTTGTAATAAAAGTTTACTTCAGAAAGGAATTATTTGTTTGGATTTAGTACGCATATGGTATATTTTTTTTCCACTCGCACGTTTATGTTAAATGCCGTTAAAGAGCCAGGAATGTTTGAGGGGGTGGGTGCGCGCTAATAAAAGCCTTCTAGACTGGGAGTCAATGGGTTAATGCATCGCAAATCGCTTTCAATAGTAACATTTCCCCAACGCATACTCTATGCAAAATAGGCGAATCTCGAAGAGATCTTTGATCTTATTGGAAGTAGGGAAGTGAAGTGTGAACTAGGATCATATCAAAGTAACTAATTAAACATCGCTACTAAAACGTCTGGAAAAATCAGAAAATTACTAGTGGGTAGGAGAGTCCAGAACAGCTATTTCCAGAAAGAGCGCTTACAAAAAAAATCAATTTTTTATCTTGTTTCCATCGACACCCGTGGGTACACAAACAGATTACGTTGGTAACTGAGCTTGAAATTGAAAATATCACAAAGTAGCAATGAGGCTCAAGAAATATGAATGAACCCAGTTTTTTTTTTCCAGAAATCGGTTGATAAGTTATCAGTAAAGACTACATTCAAAGAACAGCCAAGAAATGTACACATATTTCCCGAAGAATAAGTTACTAGGAAGCACAACATCTGCCTGTAAAACATCAAAAGAAGGAGCTTGATCAGTACCCTGGTCATGTGGCTATAAGTTCCCTGGTCATGTGGCTATAACTTCCCTGGTCATGTGGCTATAAGTTCCCTGGTCATATGGCCATACATACCCTGGGCATGTTACCGTACGTTCCCTGGGTATGTGGCCATTAGTTCCCTGGGCATGTGACCATGAAGTCCCTGGGCATGTGGCCATAAGCTCCCTGGGCATGTGGCCAATTGTTTCCTGAGAAGATGGCCATAATTTCCCAGGGCATGTGGTCATAATTTCCCCTGGGCGTTCGGCCAGGGAGATCATTAAAGCGTATTTAATATTTAAATGTATTTTTCTCAGTCTTTTCATCGTGAAAGAGCAAGAACTAATGAAAAAACGTCATACGATACGAGACGCAAACCAGATCTGAAAACAGTAATGACAGCTTACAAAATCTAAGGAGTATCTCCTGCTTACTGTGGTTGCCACTCAAGCCCAGTCGCGAAATGTTCTTACCCCTTATCAGAAAAAAGTCTGGCTTATTAGCATTATTTTGGACAGAGCATTGGGCGACTACCTTGTGCGGTTTATAAATCCAGCTGCCATCTGTGTTTGTTTTTCAGTATTTCTTAATTTTTTGCAGATGCAAGTGCTACTCTTGAAAAAATGGCGGTTTTTCTATGCACGCACTTCATCGACCAAAGAATTATCAATCCAGGTAACTTTGAACATTTCAATTATTTTTAGCCTTTTGACCCTGAGTAAGCCAGCCAAAAACAAGACACTTTAACCTTTGGCCGCTCTAATTCCCTCTCTCCCCTTTACCCACTCCCACTCACCCTTAAGCTCCCTCCCTCCCTCCCTCCCTCCCTCCGTCCCTCCCTCCGTTCCTCCCTCCACCCTCCCTCCCTTTCTCTCACCCACCTTCGCTTATGCTAAATGAATCATCAGTTTTTCTTTGCCTCTCAGATTTACGAGATATAATCATACAAGCTTTAGCTGCGTTTGTCTGTTACCCAGATAGTCTTGAAGCTGTGGAGAATATGCCAGAGACACTGTAAGCTATTTATCAGTTAAATCTTGTCAGTGACCAGTTCAACTGCCTATTTTAGAAATACGCTACATTTATCATAAAAAAGAAGCGAGTCGGAATTTTCTGGTGTCGCTTGATTTGATAACGCCGGAATTCACCATTGAAGCAACTTGTTCTATGCCATTAATTTAATTTGGGCGTAACACTGCTTTAGAAGCGATTTCAGCGAGATTTTTTTCACTTGAAGGATTATGTCACAGATTTTAGTTAATCTGGACAAAAAATGGCCATCAAATGAAGTGATTTAAAAAAATAACCATTTGAAACAGTGAAGGAATATTTCAATAACTCAAAAGAAGGTATTGATAGACAAAAATATAACAAGATCAAATATTGTGATATGGTCTTTTGAAAAGCTGTTAGCGGGGCTGTTGATCTCTTTTGTTTCAACTTTTAATTTTGACGCTCAGGAAACAAGTTTGTTTCTATTAAAACTCTGTTTTTGTCATTTAGATCCACAAAGGAATTTCCTCGCCGAACTGAATTACGTGTTATGGCGAATATTTGGCAAAATGGAATTAGCAACAAAGCATATGAAACACTGAATAAGACTGCTCTTAAAGGGGCTATGTCGCGCAATTTTAGGCAATTTCGGCACTGACCAACTTGTCATAAAATTAACTGAAATATCACAATAACGGCTTAAAACTGTAGAAGAACTCAAAAGAAACACAGAAAGGCTAAAAAGGGGCATGGATGGGCAAAATTCGAGAAGATTAAAACGGATTGCGTTCGGGTAAATTTGAAAAACGTCGGCCCGATATTTTTCAAGTTTCTCTCAATTTGTATGAAAGTGTCATTTACAATGCTCGAAAATCATCCTTGTTTGTTATGTGGCCATGATTTTGCCAATATAAGACTTTTGCTCTGCCAATTTGAAGTTTAGAACTCTTAATTAACGAAAATAAATAGAATTACCTAAAATACCGTGACCTAGCCCCTTTAATTCAAAGCACATCCTTTTTATATCAAGAGAGAAAAAAAGAGAATTCTAAAATACATTTGTTTAAATTTGATACAAGCGCGGTAAGTAACTGGGTTGAACGGCGAAATCTAGCAACGGGTCTCGGCCATATGATAACCAGCCTTTAAATCCGATAATTTCGATAATCTTTGTAGGTTGGAAAAATCCGTTCGTTCCCTTATGGCAGCTTATGATAAAAGATCTTGGGTTCAGACTACATGGATTCTGGTGCGAATATGGAAGGTGAGAACTCACTTGTTAATAGCTGTGTATGTTTATCTTGTCTCATTTCGCTTCGAAAATTATAAAAGTGAAATAAATGGTAACGGCAGACCCCCCTAGTGGCTTGCGCCTCCAGCGCTCGCGTGCCCACTCCACTTATTTTACCCTTGCTACGGCACTGAAAAGGCAAAACGAATCAGATACCGCATGCTGTGCAGTAAACGACCTGATGCCAACAACTCCCACCAACGGTTCTCATCAAAACCTCATGTGAGCTAACAAGACTATGCAACGGCCTTTAATACCATCAATAATCAAGTACAACTTACACGTGTTCGTTTTGCGTGACAGGGCTGTGGTTTCGCATTTCGTTACACAAGTTCCCCAGATGTTATCACGTTAGGGTTACCAGAGCAAGGTTAGCTAACAGATAACTTGTTGTTACAGTGGTTGTTCTTTGTTTCTCTTTTTAAACTATTTCTTTGAGTTTTTTTGAAGGTAACTCTTTTCTACAGTCTAAGACTGTTTACAGCCCTCTATTTTTCGTGTTTTTTCGATCGATGAGTACGCGGTGAGAACGGGAGAGAACTGGACACCAGCGCAAAACGCGCTTCCCGTCCCCCTCTCCCCGCGCACTCGCGCCTCGCGCTTGTGCTCGCGGTCCGCGCTTGCTGCGTTTACTTTTTTTGCGTTGAAAAATCGAGATGCTGTGAACAGTCTAACAGAGTCTTAAATTTATATTTTTGTAAAATGTTCTTGCTGAACAAACTAAACGTTTTCACCATGTAACTGCATTTGTTTACTATGTTACAGGACATTTGCGAGCCAGTCTTCAACGTAAGTATTCCATAATTGTTTATTGAACTTCAACCAATGTGCGAATGTATAGGATACGGCTTACTCCTACATTAAACTTCTGAAAAAAAAAAAAAAACCCTCTGCAGTGACAACTGTTCGCGCACCTTTACATTTCTCGAGGTTTTATGAACACGGCTGCACCGAAAAAGTGAAAACAGGGCAGAATTTACCTCTTGAGAATAGCTACCGCCATCCCCCTAATACCAAAAGAAACGGCAGCAGAAAGCGAGAAATGGTTATCTTTTTTTGCAGTCGTCCTTGAAGAAACTGGATGAAGGGGGATATTGTTATCTTGCAACTCGCTTACCTTAACACTTCTTGGACTGTTTTGGTTGTGCGGAGAAGGTTAAAATTGCCGAAGCTTCATACACGCAGAATTGGCATCCAATTTTACCCGGTGAATAAACATTTGAATTTTCTCAAATTATTCCAAATGACATCGTACTTTGTAGCTGAAGCCGATAATATTGCCAGGACAAGATATTATCGAAAAACAACAATTCACCATAGCAGGCCATTGGCATGAGACGCCATCTTGTATAACTCAAACTATCCCAGGCACTCTTTTGAGGTAAAGTCCCCCGAATTTATTTCGTAAACCCCTGCAAAGCATAAAGTCCAGTAACTACCTCGTATTATTTGCTTTTGTTTGTCTGTTTTTTTTTTTGTTATGAGTATGCTCGACAGCATTTGCTTTGTTTATTTCAGCTCCTTATCCTTCCAAAAAATGCCAGCGTCTGTTTGGTCAGCTGTGTGTTCAAGACAACCAGCTAGCAAACGAGTTTCTTAATGGCCTGCTAAACCAGTTAAACTGGTCATTCTCAGAGTTTATAGGAATGTTACAAGAGGTATGGTATTCTGTAAGTTTTATTTCTTGGAAAATCGATTGGGTTTGCTCTTTAGCAGCTAATTTTCAATATTCTTCAGTTATCCTACGAGATGGAAAATTGCCGTAGGCCGAGTTGGTTAAAATCTGCAGATTAATCAAGATTGAGTGGGTTGTTTTGTTTGTTAACAACTTGTCTACAAAACAGCTTAATGAACTGTAGTTATGGTTCATTGGTTTATGGTAACGTTTCTAACCTTTTGTTTATGTTATAGATTCAACAAGCCACTCATCGAATGGAGACTATCCTAGATTCGCGCCAGTTACGGACATGCGCGGTGTGTTTCGATTTGACCGTCGGTTTAATGCGGGTATGTCGTAATTCCAAAGACTTGCCATGTTAACGTTTTTTTTCTCTCTAACGGCCGCTTTTCTTAGATCACTGTGTTTTGTAGTGCATGGATGATTAAATGGGCAGTCTGATTACTGGATGAGGCTTGTAATAAAATTAATATTGTACAAGAAGAAAATGAACTTAAAGTTATGTATTGAAACGTTTTATTTGACTTGTTCAATGACATTAATTTTGATTGTCCCTCTTAACATTTTGTTGATTTGTTTCCCTTACGCTATCAGGGAAATTGGACGTTGTGGACATTTGCTGTGATGAGGTTTATCATCATCATCATCATCATCATCATCATCATTTAAATTATCTAATCCCTGTTTTATATGGGCAATATTGTACTTGATAGGTACTGGAGATGGTCGCCACAGTCGCCCCTGAAGTATTCACAGACTGGAAACGACAGTCCGCTGAACTTCACATCGCTCGCCTTTTCCAGGTAAACTTACATGAGCAACGCCCGGAAAGTTTATTTGAAAACGAGTTCTAAATTGATAGGAGTAATCCATCCCAATCTCTCCCTAATCATAAGCTTTTAGCGCATAAAAGAACGAACATACATTCTTCTTATGTTGTCTTCACTGGAAATGAGCATGAAGACGAGACACAAAATGCTTGTACTTCGTGTGATTCTGCTTATTCCTGATAAGGACTGGACGTTTGTGTCCAGTGAAAACTAGCTTTTAAAAAGCCACGTCGCTGTGTGTTAATAAATATCATTTTGTTTTGCGATGTGTAAAATTACCTTTAAATCAAAGGAAATCCCAATATCAAAGATTATTACTGCAGACAAATACTAAGCAAAAGTTAGCCAATAAGAACAGGGATGATTGAGATTGGCTCCTGCCCCAAAAATAGTAGCGGGGGCAAGCAAATTTTGTAGTTATATGTTTTAAAAAATAAAGTTGGGAGTTAAGAGTTAAGGGTAAGATTAGGACGGACCATGAACGGCAGACGACAAACTTGTTCAAAATTTTTATCCTTTTGCTGGCATCGCTACAACTTGTATTACTTTTGCAAACATCCATTTACGGGAACTTCAAATGCCCCAAAACTAGACGAAACAAGTGTAACTAAATTCAGTGTAGCTATTTTCTACTTCACTTGATGGCGCCCTTGAATGCAAAATTGAAATAACAAGGAATATACCCTGTTGCCTTTTTCTCTCTCCAAGTTGTTAACTCAGGTTCTCAATCGTGTGACGGCCAGTTCAAACCTGTTTGAGAACGTAACACGGCTTCACCTTCCAGGTAACGTTTGAACAAACTGTTTTCAGTGTTGAATCTAAGTTACACATTTTGTATATATCTATGGACGAGCAAATGAAATATCTTTGGGTGTTTCAGAAAAGTAGCAAAACATTATCAATTAGCTTATTTTGTCAGGGATTGTCTGAAATCTGTGTCATCGCGATTTGTCTGAAATCTGTGCCATCGCCATCGTATGCGAACCAAGATCATCTTTAGCTTGTTAAATGGTGTTAAAAATCCGGGGGTTGAGGAAAGGCTCAGTCAGCTAATGGTTAGTGCTTTTGACTCCGGATAGAAGTTTCCAGGTTCTAGCCTGGTCGTGGGTCATTATGTTGGAGTTGCTGGAGTAACCTGAAGTTGACCTGCGATGGAAAAGCATCCCACAAATAGGAAGTCTAACACTCCTAGTCGCTTCATACTACACAAACCAGAATTCAGCATAGGAAAACACTCCGAGCAAATGTTTGAAATAGCAGGGGTTTTCTTCTTTTTCTTTCTTTGTTTACTTTGTTATTTCTTTTTCTCTTTTTTTTTTTTAATTCTTTATCATCGCTTTTGTTTGCACAGGACTGGAAACAGTGGATAGGTTTCCCATTCTTGGTGCTGTAACTGGAATCTTGTTGACGCTGCTCATGGACGGAACGAGTGAAAGGTTTGTTTGTTTGATGTTGTTTTTCTTTAATATATGACACCCTATCTCTGTAGTACCCCCAAAGGCATTTTTTATTATTATTATTTTACAAGAGATATCATAAACAGCACGACGTGAAAAGTACTGCTTGATAGCATTCATGGCCACACACTAAAGTTTCATCAATAGACTTAATAGTTAAAACTGCCACGTACAGCATAATAAACAGTACCATGCACATGTAACAGCTTCCATTCCAGCGGTTACATACTGGGCTTTCATCCCGCACAGACTCAAAACTTTGCCTTTAGCTCGGTCCATAAACTTAAAACAAGGAGTCTAACATATTTCCCTTTAACAGAGCAAATAATCAACTTCAATAAACAAATTCCAGAGTGTCACATCCAGGCGATCCGCGCGTATTACAACATTCCGATGTCTCAGAGATTGTTTAGTCAGGATCGAAACATATGTTTGAAAGGCCACTGGAGGTGGATTGTTTTTTTCTTTGGCGCGTAATTGTATCAACTTTTCGTAACATTAAATGTCAAGTTGAAGATGAAAATACAAGAACGCCAAAATACAATGATACCAACTTTTGGTTACACTCTTGTTGTTCAAAGTCTTTGCTTTAGGTTCCCATAAATATATGCGTTATTGATCAAGCGTGGGATCAGAATACCTCGACATTCTCGTAGTCCTTTTTCAGCGTTTTTATTATGCCGTCTGCTTAGAACTTCATTTTTTTTTAAGGGACATATAAGGCAATTCCGAGCGGGCAAGATTGTCCTTTCTTACCGCTCGAGTAGCTAATGACAACAACGCGGGATTTGATTCATCTTGCCCGCTCTCGAAGCTAGCAATATAATAATTATTGCTACTGTCATATTTATTTATTTTTTTGTTTCTAGCAAAGAGAGAGCCACCTTGTCTTTGTTAGCGGAGCCCGGATATAGTTTGGACACCGTGTACTTTCTAGTTGGTGGAAAGACAGCTGCTGGTGACACCTCAACGCCAAAGTTCTCCTTCAAAACATGTACACTGAAAATGTTATTTGCTATTGTAGTTAGCGTGATTCCAGTGACGATCACCGTTGCGTCACCACCCGCGAAAGTTGTTAATTAATTTATGATATTTTACACAAGTTCAATTTATGATTTGTTCAACGAAAGCCTAGGAAGTAGCTTACGAGACAGAGGATAGTAAACGCTGATACAGCAATGAGACCCCCCCTCCCCCCTCCTTTCTCCTTTGCCAATTCTAATATATTGTGTGACATAAAACTAAGATGACAGAAATGAAGGTTCTAACAAGGGGCCAGAAGTGAGTTCATTCGTAGCTGCGGTATGTGGTATATTCTGCAACAACTTTTTTTCTGCCCAATTTGAGTTAACTGCTTTTATTATTGTAAAAGAATTTTGTAGCAAGTAGCGGATCTCATAGAGGGTCCCAGGAGGCCTCGATTCAGGGCATTCCAGGCCCACCATTTTACTTCAATTCAGGCTAACAACCAACTCATCAATCGATCAATAAATCCCTTGATCGATTAATCCATCAATTAAATTCCCATAACCTAACCACCCACCCACCCCTTCCCCATTCGCGCCACTTTTCCCGTTTTGCGGTTCACATTCAACCTTTCATTGGGTTTTTGTAAAGCATAGATTCTTAACAAGAATAATAACCACTATAACCCGGTCGGAATCTATCCCGTAATGTCATTATTTGTTAATTTGCAGTGATAAACAAAGACGTCACTTCCGAGGAGATTCAGCGCGTTGAGGACCTGGTGACGTATCTTGAGGGTCAGAACTCGGAAACTGGGCTCCAGAAACAGGTACTGGAGGTGGTAAAAACTCGCCAGAACATATTGTTTCCATTGGCTATTTAATAGCTGGCTGACTTAATAATTACGGGGACATCATTAACTTCCTATATGGGATGTTCACAGATGAAGTTTATTGTGAGTAAGAAGCCAAAGAAAGCTTAATGACTGGTCAATTTTATGGCATTACGTTACATACCTATTACTGAAGTTATGTTTGGTTGTCAAACTGTCCGAGTAAAAAATCGTAAATTGAGATGCTGTTTTGTTTTTTAATAATTCAGACGTATAAATTTGTGTTTCACTTAAAATAAAGAGCATGGTACCTAAAGAGATTTTTGTTTCATCTGGGTCTTTTTTGTTGTTGCAAAGGTTGGAGATAATTATCATACGTCAGGGGAATATTAATTTATTAAAAAAAATGTCTGCTTCAGCGAGAAGTCAGTAAGTTCACTGTACGTTCCCTCGAGTGTCCTGAAGATTTTAAAACAGAGGTTGATATCGAAAACAAATTTACACAATACCCTTACCCATTAAACTGTGAATTGCAGTTTAGTGATCAGAGTTTCACACAATGCGTCTCCTTACTAACAGGAATCCGTGGATGTCGATGAATTATGCCCCATCTGCTGCGCGGTCAAGATCTCTGTCAGGTTCATTCCATGTATGCACGTCTCATGCAGGTGGGTAACACGTGACAATTCAAAGCGGTCAAACCAGTGGCACGCGCGGAAAAAAGAACATGTAACCTGTGGCAAACGCAAGAAAATATGTAGCAAGCACTAAGCGTATCAAATAATGTCGCCAGTTGCAAGCACGCGAAAACATGTGACCTGTGGCAAGAGCGGGAAAACATGTAACCAGCGCCAAACGCGGTAAAACATGTAACCAGCTCCAAATGCGGAGAAACATGTTACCAACGCCAAGCATGGGAAAACATGTCGTTAGTGGCAAGCGCGGAAAAACACGGAACCGGCGCCAAAAGCGGGAAACATGTAACCAGCGCCAAATGCGGAGATACATGTTACCAACGCCAAGCATGGGAAAACATGTCGTTAGTGGCAAGCGCGGAAAAACACGGAACCGGCGCCAAAAGCGGGAAACATGTAACCAGTGGCAAGCGCGGTAAAACATGTAACCAGTGTCGAGCGTGGAGAAACATGTAGCCAGTGCGAAGCTTAGGGAAAATATGTTACCAGTAGCAAGCGCGGAAAAACATGCAACTGATGCCAAGCGTGGGAAAACATGTAACCAGTGGCAAGCGCAGGAAAACATGTAACCAGTACCAAACGCGGGAAAACATGTAACCTGTGCCAAGCGCGGGAACCTTTTCACGAGCACTTGTTCTCTTTGTTTGCAGATCCTGTATATCCCGCCACCTCATGAACAACAAGGAATGTTTCTTTTGCAAAAATATTGTGAACGAACTAGAGGAGATTTCTGGTGAAACTGCTGCTAAGAAACAGTGAAATTTTGAGCTTGCTAAATTAACTTAAACTGTATCTCGTTAATGACTTGAAGATGACTTGTAAATAATTTGCAACTGGTGGTAATTTTGAAGTTAACCAACCTTGTTAAAAGGCGATAAAATCCATTCCGGAAAAGTTAGATATGAAAACGACGCATTAAAGAGAAAATGAGCTGATTGATGAGTTCAGCTGCTGTTTACACAAGCGCACTTCGCGAAATATTTCTTTATAAATGGAAATTCCCCCCACCCCCCCCCCCCCCCCCCGCCCCCCGACGAGACGAGACTGCCATATAAACAGATATGCTCGTCGTCTCCTTAGGAGTGTAAATGACGGATTTTGGTTCCCCGACATACATCCTCTTTAGATTTTAGGACAGATTCAGATTCAGCCATTAAAGGTCACAGTTGCTCTTATTGGTCGGTTAAAACAAATCTAGCCATGTCCAGATTGGCATCTATAACGAAAAAGTAAAACTCAAAACAGCAACGGACCGCCAACGGTAATGCTGCTAACGTAAGATCTACAATCACCCGAAAAAAAAAACAAACAAACAAACAAAAAAAAAAACATTGCAAACAATACAGAAGACTGAAAAAGTAGATCTTGAGAGACACCAACACGGCAGCAGTGCACGGTTGCAGCCCTTCTTTATCGGTTCTGGTCGTGTTGGTGTCAAAGTCTACTTTTTCATCTAGTATCCGCCTTGCTGTATTGTTTGTAATGATATCCCTTGCGGGAATAGATATGTTCAGACAAAAATTCCCGCCCCATGATATAGTCATATTGGGATACTCCCAAAACAAACGTCACAGCGAAATTGGTTCAATATTGAAGAAAATATTTCCAATGCTGTTTTGCATAAGATCAATATAAATAAAAAAAATCGAAACACCCAATAATGAAATTCGTATTTCCAGTTATGGAATAGACCCATTAAGCATCTACCACTGGCCTTTTTTTGTCGTTAAGAATGTAAAACTGGCAATGTTTCGAATCAAAATTAATCATAACATTATTTGCACTAAAAATAAACTCGAAAAAGACAGGGGGAGGGGGGGGGGGGGGGGTGTAAAAAGGTCCGTTTAATTAATCGGGGAATGAGGGCTAAAATGACTTTCAGAATGGTGGAAATGTGGACTTGATGACTTCACTAAAAATTAAGCACCACGAAAATTACGGTGTGTATTCACGTGAAAGGTATAGCGGGGATATGAATCTCAGAGGCATGTTGCTGTTCGACTTCACCCGTGGGAATATAATCTGGGCATGGCACATCATCTTCAACGAGTTTTCTTTTGAAAACAACCAGACTACTCAGTGGTAACAGCAATGGAAACGACGCCAAACAAAAGGTTAAATCAGGCAGTTGCCTCAGCAATCCTCTGCAAAACAACAACATGAAGCAAACAATCTCCGTGGCTAATGCAGGATGGCCAATTTCGCGGAATTTTTCATACTTGCTCATACTTGTATTTGGGACGCTCTCGTTACATATTCAGTTAGGGAGAGTTGAACTTCTTAAACCGATAGACACACTAAACAGATCTAGATAACTGCAGTATTTGCTTAAGGTTACCGTATATCTTCAGATCGACAATTTTTCCCGAAATCGGATTTTTAGATCCAAGTAATAGTGCAAGTGTTATCTTTCATTTAACAAGAAAAAAAAAATAAATAAAAAGAGTGCATATCGGCGGAGAAAGGAGCATACAGTCGACTCCCAATAACTCGAACCCTCGCTAACTCGAACCTCGCGCTAACTCGAACCGAAATCAATCTCCCCTGGATTTCCGTCATACATTTACTGTAATTTTACCCTCGGTAACTCGAACCATCGATAACTCGAACCTCCCGCTAACTCGAACCAATTTTTGTTTCCCTTCAGGTCATTTTCCATATAATTTTACCCTCGATAACTCGAACCATGTTTGTCAATACGTGACAAGTCAAAGCAAACAGTGTACTGTAGACCAAAACATTGAATTTGTTTTGAAGCAGCCGCGTATTAATTCCTTCTCTCTCTTTTTTTGCATTACACAAAACGTGTTCAGTCTACTTTGGTTTAGGTTGATACCGATTCTTTCAAATCCAATGATAGAAAACTTTCAAGGATAATAGTAACAGATTAGTTGGGAAGCGTCAGGGCGTATTATGACTACACTGTATTTCTCGAAAAAGTAAATCACATGAACTCGGTAGCAATAGCTAGCCCAACATTGTTCTCTTTTAAACCTGCAAAGTTCCCAGTACCTGTACTTCTCCTGCTGCTTTGTTTTGTTTTGTTTCACGTTACGTTACGTTCTGATTTATACAGTAATCTCGGGAGAAATGTATTGTTCCATTTTTACTCGACTTCTATACAATTAAATTTGGTTAAGATGTACATTGTATGAATCAAATACAGTGAACACCGTTTTTTACATATTTTCGGTCATTTGTTCTCAACTCTCGATAACTCGAACTCCCGATAACTCGAACCATTTTCAATTTCCCTTGAAGGTTCGAGTTATCGGGAGTTGACTGTATTTCGTTTTTGACCGGAGGTAAAAACTCCTCTTTTGATTGACACCTATATGACGTGTATGCACTCAACCAAGACGGTTTTCGCGGGAATTAACACGAGAGCCGACATTCTCGCGCACTGATTGGCCTTCTTATTCGAGAAGGTGTTGCAAGCTTCATGTGGGCGGCGTTTGCATTGCAAGACATTTTTTTAGCCCTGTTTTCTGAAATCCATTTTTCGCTTTGGGGGGAGGTGTGAAGAGCAGGTCGAGTGAGGACGTGATTTTCGAAGCTCCGTCAACCGCCGTCCTATTTCCTATATTTCTGGCGTTTTA
The DNA here is from genome assembly GCA_963693305.1 of Meandrina meandrites. Lineage (NCBI taxonomy): Eukaryota > Metazoa > Cnidaria > Anthozoa > Scleractinia > Meandrinidae > Meandrina > Meandrina meandrites. The sequence goes on from OY855914.1 coordinate 15,212,847, forward strand.
TGGAGTCTTTGATATATTTTACACCAAAAAGAAAGTTTATTCCTAACAGCTCACTCGAAGAGTCGCCAGAAGAAAAAAGGATAAGAGAATCCACTTCTCCGGATGCCGCGACTCCAATGGACAAGGGCGAAGTGATGGCCGCCTCGAAATTAACAGAAGATTTTGGAGAGAAGTTGGATCGGCTTATCTTGGCAAGACTGTCCAGTTTAGATGTGAAAATGGAGAGCTTTAGGAAGGTTGTTTCTGGTAGATGGATATTGACGTGGAACATGAGGTAAGTTTTCTTTCTTTCCTTCTGTTCCAGCTCTGTGTTGTGTACGGTAAAGGCCATGGAAATATTTATTATTACTTATTATATGTACTGAGGAGTCATTATATTTTACAAGTAACCCAAACAGTAAGTTTAGTTTATTATTATTTAAATGTCGCAGAAGCCCTGAGCAAAGCGCTTTCTAATTAACACGTACAACTTCTTATATTCTCGTGCTTTCTTCTGTAATCCCAGAGTTAATCCATTTCTATGAAATAAGTGTTAGTGTGTGTAAATTAATTTCGCTAAATGCGAGGGGCATAGGGAACTTCAAGAAAAGGAGAACGATTTTCACTTGGTGCAGAAAGAGAGGGCAGACTTTATCTTCTTACAAGAAACTCGCTCAAAAAAAAGACTCAGAAACGTGTTGGAAAAAACGAATGGGGTGGAGAGGTCATTATGGCCCATAGTAGTTCAAATTCCCGTGGGGTGGTAATTCTTTTTTAAGAAGGGTGCTGATTGTAAAATTCGTTTCAAAATTCTTGACCCGTTGGGACGGTATGCCATTCTAAAAGCAGAGATTGAAGACAAAATATATGTTTGGATCAATATATATGCTCCCAGCAAAGACACGACTATCGAAAACTTTCTCAACAATTTGCTTATGACTTTGCAAAAAAAAAAAAAAAAATAGATAACTTAGACGAGGAAGAAAACATTGTGATAGGCGGGGACTTTAATTGCCCTCTAAATCCGACTATGGATAAAAAAGGAGGTCTATTGAACCCTAGAAAATCTGTTGTAACCACAATCCAAAGTTTACAAGAAGAACTTGATCTGATAGACATATGGAGAGTCAAGAACCCAATGGAAAAAAGTTTCACTTAGAGTCAAAACTCTCCCAGAGTCTTCTGTCGATTAGATTACTGGCTGATTTCAAACACCCTACATGATCTAGTTAAAACAACTGATATTATTCCAGCCATTAGAACAGATCATGCAGCAATCTCTCTTGAACTTGCTAACGGATGTAATGATAGCAAAGGTCCAGGGCCCGGTCGCATAAAACGTCCGTAACACTTACGGGTACACATAGGTGTACTCGTAACTTAAGTGAGTTGCATTAAATCACTTAAATGATCCACTTACGGAGTGCACGTAAGTGGCTGCACTTACGATTTTCGTAAGTGTGCACCTAAGTGTCGTTTATGCAACAGAAATTGCGGGTGTTGCATAAAACTTTTTTTACGTCAAAAACAGCCCGTAAGTTTACGGGACCTATATAGGTCCCGTATCTTTACTGAAGTTAACGCGAACTTTTTCTGACGGGTGAAAGGAAAAGGTATTTTCTTGTTTAAGTACTTATAATGCCCTTTATGATCCACTGCCCACGTTTTAAACTTGTCCTTAAAGGAACCCAAACATGTCAAATGGATATTAAAGTAAAAACGCGATTCATACTATAATTAAACAGAATTCAGCGGGCTTGATGAGTTCCACTCACTTGTTTACTCAAACTCAAATGTAGACTTTTCTCAAATCCACAAAGATACATCCCTTTAATCGAGTTACAAAATCTTTGAAAAACTTAACCCTCAAATATCGACACGTTTTTGTCGACCCCTTCAGTTTCATTGCCGTCTTGGTACATGCCATCGGTATCGTTGTCACCAGTGGCGTCTGCATCATCATTTTCAACTTCCTCGTGTTTGGAATCAATTTGAAAATCCATTGTTTAAGTCCCAAATATCAAAAAGCAAATTAAGGGCAACCTTACAATTACATTGCAGCTTTTCTCTGCCTTGAATCGGAGTTCTTCAAGAGGAACGCCCATCTTTTTTAGAATACCGATTTGTAAGCCTTATTGTAGCTCTTTTGCACTAAACGTGTTTACCAATGAGGGTCACGATCAATAAACTTGAGTTCCGTTTCATTAGCGTGTTCTTAAACTTCGGAGTTTTGCGAACGAGCAAACCGTATATCTCTGTCGTGTTCTTTTATCCTTTTTTTGCATCGCTCTCCCTGTTTCCCCAATATATACTTTTCCGCATTCACGTGGAATCTCACAGACAACACTGACTTGTTTAGTTGGTTCAGGGGCGTCTTTTGGTCGCACAAAGTGAGACCTAAGAGTTGTGTCTTTTATTTACGTTTATTGCGTTCCAAGCAGCGAAGCGCTATCGTCAATTGCTGTGCAGCTGTAAGGGCGTGGTTTCGTGTTGTGCCATACTCTAGCCCTATACACACCCTATTTACAAGCTCGTAAATTATGGGTCTTGTCCTTCGAGTCTCTTCTGAAACTTTTTAGTTAGGTAGCCGAAAAACATATGACTAGATCAATAATGAGTAGTTCAATACCAATTCAGGAATTAGCTAAAAAAGGAAACTCTTTGATTAAGTGTTTCAAAATAAAATGATGAAAAAACTTTCTTTTGATATTTAGCTTTATCTTAAAACAGACTTTTCCCTATTCATTTAAAAGAAGCTTAAAAGTGTTCTAATTAAACTACCAGACACTACTTTCGTTACTTATCAGTTGAAAAACAGAGTCGGAGTCATTAATAAAATGACCACAACAAAATCAAGTGTGACCTTAAGTAAACCCATAAGTTACCCCGTAAGGCAAATACTTAAGAGTGCACTAAGTATGTTTCATGCAACACCCGTAAGTGTACCCTTAACGGACTCGTAAGTGTCCTACTTAAGTTTGCACTTAAGTAGACGTTTTATGCAACCGGGCCCAGGTTTCTGGAAAATGAACTGTTCTCTCCTGGATGATGAAGAGTATGTAAATAATATCACAGAGAAGATACCAATTATTTTGGTTAGCTGAAGGTTGTAATGAGTTGTCGGACAATTGCGGTATTTGGGACTGGTTGAAATACAATATCAGGGTATACAAAATTCAGTTTTCGAAAAGAAAAGCACGGGAGCGAAATGAAAGAGAAAAAAAGTCTTCAAGAAGAATACGTTAAAGCAAAACATAACTTTGAAAAAGAACCGAACGATTCCAATGCGACTATTCTTAATTCAATTAAAGATACTTTGGAATTGTTTTATGAAGAAAACGTCAAAGGAACAATTATTCGTGCAAGAGCCCGCAGGCATGAACACGGTGAGAAAAGTACCAAATATTTTCTTAATCTTGAAAAAAGAAATCATATCAAGAGGCATATGAGAAAATTGAACATTAACGGTTCGACGACCACGGATCCATTCAAAATTTTGTCCGAACAGCGTCGCTTTTATCAGGAATTGTACACGAGTATAAATAAGGATAAGGATAACTCACAAATAATCAAAACCTTCTTTAAAGATCTGAACATTCCAAAACTTTCAGAAGAAGAAAAAATATTGTCTGAAGGCAAAATCACTTCAGAAGAATGTAAATTGCTTTTGATAGTTTTCAAAACAATAAAACTCCTGGGAATGATGGAATCCCCATAGAATTCTACAGAAAATTCTGGCTTTAATTGGCGAGCCTTTCATTAATTGTGCAAACGACTGCTTTGAAAAAGGTGAAATGTCTTCCTCTCAAAAACAAGCAGTCTGCTTTTTGTCAAAATTTTGTGTCTAACTTCCTATAATTTATGCTAATTTATGCACATTAATTAAAATATGGGCTTTTATGGCAATTTTTTTATTTTTTTTGAAAAGCTTATTTACTACCCTTTCTAAAGAGGTATAGTTTACCATACAATTATAAAAGGCTGCTGAGAAAATAAATAAAGAAGAAATGTGGTCAATTTTCACTGTTTTTTTTGCCAGCAGGAAAAGGTTAATTGTGCAAACGACTGCTTTGAAAAAGGTGAAATGTCTTCCTCTCAAAAACAAGCTGTCATAACTCTCATTGAGAAAAAGGAAAAGACCGCTCGCTTTTGGAAAACTGGCGACCGATCTTGCTCGATGCAAAAATTATGTCTAAAGTTATAGCTACTAGAATTAAAAATGCTCTGCCAAATATGATTCACCAAAATCAAACTGGGTTTATAAAAGATCGCTATATTGGCGTAACTGTACGCTCGATTCTTGACATAATGGACTTTACAGCCGAAGAAAATATTCCAGGTGTACTGATTTTTATTGATTTTCAGAAGGTATTTGACAGTTTGGAACGGAATTTTCTTCAAGAATGTCTGGTGTCATTTAATTTTGGTCCTGATATCATTCAATGGGTAAGGACCTTTTATAAAAACATTCAAAGCTGCGTTATTAACAACAGTGTTACCTCCGATTACTTTACAATTGAACGAGGAGTAAGGCAAGGAGATCCACATAAAATCCATGCTTATTCCAGAATTTGTTTATGTAGCATCATTATTGACCGTCCCCAATGGAGTGATCCAAGAACTGAATCGATTAATCTTTAAATTTCTATGGAAAGGTGTGGACAAAGTTACGCGTTTGTCAACAATGAATGATTTTCACAAAGGTGGTTTGAAAATGATCGATTTAGAAACAATGTGTAAATCTTTAAGACTAGCCTGGCTAAAAAAAGTTTTTATTGAAAATGGTGGCACTTGGAAATATTACTTAAATCACCTACTGAAAAGCTTCGGTGGCCTTTTTTTATTATTTCAATGTAATTATCATATAAAGGATGTTGCAATACCTTCTCTTTTTTATACTGAGTTGCTTCAGTGGTGGGCAGAATTTCGTGATGAGTTCTCTACCGAAAAACTATGGCAAAATGTAATTTGGAATAATCAAGACATTCGCATAAATAATGCACCGATATTTTATAAACATTTATTTGAGTCCGGCTTTATTAATGTACGGATCTTCGTTTTGACTTGAATACTACAGAATCCTATAATATTATTTCAAACAAGCTCAAAAAAGTAAACTTTTTAGTATGGGCAGGCCTCAGACATGCCATACCATCCCACCTCCATGAATTTAAATTAAAAGCAGACATCGACACCTCTTTGGCGACCTCACCCTCTCTAATAATTAAAAATAATGTTTTTGATATTATGATGAAAAAATCGAAAGACTATTATGCATTGCTAAAAAGCACAATTTCTCAATGTTTCGTCAGTTCTGAAATGCGATTTTAATTTAACATAAGATCCATGAGAAAAAGGTTTTTCTTTTACCACATACTGTGTGTTCCGAGCCCTATGTCATGTCAAGGCTTTTCAATACAAGGTCCTTAACTCAATACCATATACCAATACCAAATTATACAAAATAGGATACATTGCAGATGATAAATGCTCCTTCTGTAAGTTTGAGCCGACAACCCCGAGACATCTTCTTTTTGACTGTGTTTATTCAAAACTTTTTTCGAAAGATTTTGAACTTTACTTTTATTCTATATCAAATGAATATGTCCACCTGAGTTTTAAAGATGTGTTAATAGGCATTACAACTTCAGAAAGCCCTTTACTAAACTATTTCCTATTAATAGGCAAACTTTATTTATGGGATTGCAGAAGATCGCAAATTCTACCACGCCTAGTTGGGTTTAAAATAAAGATTAAAATAAAATTTCTAACGGAAAAATACATATCCACAAAGAATAAGACCTTAAAAAAGTTTAATAAAAAATGGACGACTTTTTGTCCTACTCTCGCATATTTTTTTGCCTCATTTAGTTTATTTCTGTTCTCTATTGCCCTTGTAATTGTTACCTTTTTTAACCGTAAGAGTGCAAAGTAATACGTGACACCGTTGTGATCAGTGTAAGTGGTGTCCTCATTATATTGCAGGTGGCTGTAGCATTGTAAGAAGTGTAAGTAGTGTAATCTAAGTATTTCGTATAGTGTGATCGTCCGGGTGAGAGTAGTTCTGAGAAGAACTGTTGTTGGTGACTGACGTTTCGACAACCTGTGCGGAAGTCATCTTCAGAGTCAAGATGACTTCCGCACAGGAACGGCAGTCACCAACAACAGTTCTTCTCAGAACTACTCTCACCCGGACGATCACACTATACGAACTACTGATACTCCTGGGTTCAAACCATTTACTAAATCTAAGTATTGTAAGTAATGTCCTCATTATATTGTAAGTAGTTGTAGCATTGTAAGTAGTGTAATGTAAGTATTGTAAGTAATGTAGTATTTCAAAATAATAATAATAAAAAATTCGCTTTGAACGCGAGGTCAAATTTGGCAAGCAGTTAGTTTAACATGTGAATAACAAAAACATATCGGCGATTTTTTTATTATATTTGTATACTTTTTCTATTGGAGCGATTTTTGTACGATCACTCCCCTGTGTTTTAGCTCTATCTGCTAAATGTCTTGTATCTTTTTATTGCAATTGGATATGACAAAACGTCCACACGTTTTTTAGCGCTCGGGGTCCGGAAACCAAAAACAAATCAAATTAGGGAAATTCTAAATTCGCTTTTTACTTGTAGCCTTCAAAAGACGGCTCAGGCGCTTGTGTTTCGAGGTTCCTAAAAGATTGACAATTCATTCTACTACAAAAAGGCTTTTATAGATTGAAAGCCAGCTCAATAAGCTTCAATTTGACATAGGGTTTTAGCTATCTACAATTTATTCGCACTAAAGAATGGAATCAGTTTATTTTACCTTTTACTGACTTTATTGCTTAAGCTACCTAATTATACTCCAGGGACATGTTGCACAGATATCTACATAAAGGGGGCATCGTATCCCTGCAAAATTTTGTCCCAGCCTCGAGTACCCTGCGAGCAGAGTCTTCTTCGATCTTCCTAGATTAGTTGGGAAGAGGAAGAAGACTCTGCCAACGGCCTCGAGTTTCTTTGAATTGCCGCTCATCCGAGGAAATGGATGAGTCAGACCAGTTTTGACCTAGTCAGACCGGTTTTCCACTAATGCGCATGATCAACCGTACGAATTGCTGACTTTTTATGCGCCTGCGGTAACTTGTTTACAGTCGATCGTTGAAAACGATGGCTGCTTCGCTTTCGTACAAAGTATTCGAAAAAGCAGCGAATTGTGCTCGCTGTAAACTTCAAATCTGGCAGATTTCAAGCCTCACGGAACCACAATCACGTCTCTGTTTAGTTTTCGAAGTGGCAAAGATACGTTTTTATCGCTTCCGACCGGACATGGCAAATAGTTGATTTAACAAATCTGCCCGATCGATGGTTGCAAAGGAACTCGCATCAATGGAAAACCAATTCCCAACTGAAGCAGTGCTCGTCGATATCTCTCCAATGAATTCCCTCATCGCCGACTAAACACAAGTTTTGAGCAGGTAGCAATCGATAAATTAATTTCAGACTCGTAATAATGCAGTGTATTTTCTTGCCGGTAATTTCGTTACAACTTGAGAGTGAGGCTGAGCGAGGCTTGGTTACATTTAATTTTGGAGCATGCTCAATATGAATTCTCGAGGCCGTTGGCAGAGTCTTCTTCCTCTTCCCGACTAATCTAGGAAGATCGAAGAAGACTCTGCTCGCAGGGTAAGCCTCGAGATGACCTCTGAGCAATTCATGTTGCTGGAGCTTAAAATAATCAGCACAGACGAGGGGATGTATACTTTCACTAGCTAGGACGTGTTCCCGTTACTTTTCCTTGTGTGTGTATACATTTTGATTCTGTCGCTATTACATGCCCTAGCTACATATCTCTGCTACATGTCTCCTGGTACGTCTTGCCAACACCTTTAGTTCCTTTTAAAATAAAAGGCTATCAAATAAATGACATCTCTATAAGTTTTGACTAAATTTTCCAATAAGAAAAGGACATTCTTGGAATTGTCTCATGACTTAATTGCAAACATCCTTGGAGCTTTGCCAACTTACAAGACTACCTAATAAGTGATGTTTTTATATTTTGATTCGATTTGCGGATGCAAAATACTGATAAGAGTCCTTTTTACTCCCCAGCCATGTTTTTGTGTTTATAGAGATACCCAGAAGTTGAATTGGCTGCCATATCCACCCCACCCCAGCCCCCGATGATGGGATCACGTTGCATCCCTTCCAAAGTTGTTTCTTACACCAAGAAGAACCTTTGTGCTAATTTTGGTGCTTTCTTCCACTCTGTAAATATTTCGCAAGAAAACAACAACAAAAAAACATCGTCAAATCAATTTCCAGTTTGTGGAGCGCAGGCCATGGTCAACGTTTACTGAGAACAAATCGCAAGAAAAAGTATCGAAAAGTTTTAAAACATGTTTAAACGAAATTGAACCTTGAAAGAAGTAATACAAACATTCTTTTTTTTAATTTAGTTTTTATTTAAGTTTTTATAGAGTGTTTTACACATTTAAATAATCACTACCAAATCTTCATAGCAAGCTGAGAAATTAAACCCTTACAATACGTCCTTGAGTGGCGAAGTTGTTCTGTACCAAGCAAAATGAATCGCTATGAGTAAGTGTTTTTTTTCCTAGCATGCATCTACAAAATGTCTATTTATGCAATAATACTGACTTGACCAGTTTACGGAAATTTAATTTTTTTTTTTGGTTTTTCTTTCAGCAGAATGATAAATATTGGGAACAAATCACATACGTGTGAGGCAAATGAGTACTTATGTCCTCGGTTCAATGAATATCGAGTAAATAAGGTAATTAAGGATAACACTTTCATCTAATCGAAGGTGCTATTAAATATCTAAGCAAAAACTTTTCTTTTCGTTTTCCTGGGGAAAACGTAATGGTGAGTCTTTTACATCTACAAAACGATTAATCAAACAGCAAATTTGATTTGTAAAATGCTACAGACCACTACATTAGTTATATTATAAATTCATCTTCCTGACTCGAAGATCCATTTAAAGAAAATTTAAGTTATGCGTTACTAGTAAGCGGTATAATAGTCACTATCAGTGACGTCGAAGCACCTCAAAGTATCCTCACACGCACAGAAACGTGTAGCTTTTTAACTTCCAATAACAACTCTAATATTAGATATATATCTTTTCTACGGTTTCCACTATCAAATAACTACAGTAACATTGACTCGACATCCTCTGGACGTTTCGTCGACACCATGTAACAGCTCAGTAACTCCTTGCCTCTAACTGAGTTTCGATGTTTCCAATTGCGTTAATGGCAAAGGCTTCAAACTACTTATGTCTTAACACAAAACAAAAGCTCTCTACGAAATAACAGTGTAGCTACCGGGCTCAAAATAGCAGTTAAACAACATATCGCATTACAGTTTTATCTGTAAACAATAAGACAACCTCATTAACATGGCTTCCGTGGTGTACCCACTTAATATGTAATTACTCCTTTCTTTCTGAATGTATCAGGACAGTTTAAACACATATTAGACTTATTTTGCATGACAGCCAGGGTAAAGATACACGCTAGGCGAAGCAAACTAAACACACGTTATTCTACTGACCATTCCCTACTTTAGCAATTCAGGTTTTAGCAATTCAGCTAAGGTTCAAGAATTCAGGTTTGGCTGTCTTATGAGCTGGAAAGGCTAGCTATATAGTGGGTCCTTTAATCTAGAGTGTTGTTTCTATTTCCTTTACCATTACTCTACTGGCTTTCTTGTCATCCAGTCTAAAGCCATGTATCTAATGCTGCACACGCCGATGCTCCTGCGCATGCGACTGCCCCTCCTTGCTCGGCCTGCGGTTCTCCTTCAGCCTGATCACCTCCAATATCTTCAACTTTTGCATATTTTTCAGAATTGTATT
>OY855914.1:15227698-15400198 GCA_963693305.1 Meandrina meandrites
ATATAATTGAAACTATGCGCTGTTTAGTAACACCGAGGGCTCAAATTTCCATTCAGACGGATAGAGGCAAACTTCTGAAAGAAACCAGGAGTGAGAGATGATTTCAAAACTATATGTATGGAAACATGGTTGTTCATGAGCGAAGTTGTCTCTCTGGCCGTTCTGTGGGTGGACTCCAGGACCTACCAAAGGCAATTTGGACGAGATTTGACTTCTAAAGAATGCAATCGGTGCAATATTTTGCCGGTAGAATTGGCTGGCTCGACACAAAAAAAAACACGTGAAATGGAGGTAGGTTGTGTTGCATGCCGCTGAAGTGTCTAATTGCCCAAGCATTGGTAATTGTTCAGTCCGTTGAAGGTTTGATGGCAAATTTTCTTACTTAACGAAAAGTAGAAGGCTTGACGTCTGCTGTAAATGCAACATTTTAGATTTAGAATTGTTTTTTTTTATTAAAAAAATTGAAGTCAAAGATGTGTTTTTTGTTGTTTTCGAATGAAGTAGAAAACGAGCATGTTTGGATTTCCTGCAGAACAAATAGCCATATGAAACGAAAAGCCAGAGCTGTAGCCAGTTAATTGGCTTTAAACGCTTCAGAATTTATCACTTTGTCGTAACAATAGATTATTACTATCATATCTCCAGATCTGTGAAAGCTGCAGATTTTCAAAACATTGCTGGTGCTTTTCGTACGAATTTGTACGATTGCCAGTTAAAGGGTTAATCAAACATACTTTTTGTCAGCCAATTCATGTTTCGAATTCGGAAATGCCTGGAACCTGCAAGGCTCATCAATGCTAGTTCCTCGGCAAATGTTAGTGTCAACTTGAGCAAAGGGGGGGGGGGGGGGGGGGGAGGGAGAGAGGGTGGATAGCACTAGCCCCCAAACCTGTACCATCACTCCACAGCATAAATTTGAAGTAATAGGAGTAAATAATTTGAATTTGTACCTTGAACATAAACTTTATTTGGGTCCATTGGATTCACCAGTCTATATTTACTTCATATAAGGTAATTACTTTTGGCAGGAGAGCTTGTCACGTGACTTACCGAGGCCCAAGCTGCAACCCCAACCTTAAATCTAACTCTAACTGCAACAACTCAACCCTAACCCTAATGCAAAAGCCCAAGCCCTGCAACTCTAATCAAAACACTGCGAAAGGTTAAGTGAGCCCCTAGCTTTCACTCCATGGTGCCATAAGTTCTGGTCACGTGACCTCTATTGTTCTCCTTAATATCACAGACGTTTCATTGTAATCCATCATGGGATAACGAAGTAGCGTTGGCCAATGGTCACGTGATCGTAATTCTTACACCCCGCCACATAATGATCAACCAGGGTGCTTTTAAGAAAGTAACCGGTGAAATACAGGACTGCCACAGATAGCCAATGGTTTGTTTGTTTGTCTGTTTGTTTTTGCCTAGCCGTGAGAATACTTTTAGTGTTATTTTTACAGTGTTTGAACAATCACAAGATTTCCATAAAACATTTATGTTTCCAGAACTGCCGGCCGGCTGCTGGATGGTTACTCTACTCAGAGCAATACTTAACCGACGGGTTATGTGGAATTAAAAGTTGTTCCTGCTGACTGAGCCAAAAAAATGGACCTCCCTATGTCGTGCATGCTCTATGTACACTCTTTCAGTAAGATTTCAGATCTTTCTGGTTCTTTTTCTTTTACCTGGGAAAAAGTTGTAACTGCTCGGAGGGTCCCTATATAAGTCTGTCATATACACTTAAAGGGATCTTTGATATGTAAAGGATTACTCACCGATGGTGAAAATTTCGTAGAGGACGATTCCATAGGACCACCTGTGGGGTTTTGATGTAATTTAAAAGGTTTGTTAATTTAACATTTTATTATTTTATGACCGTAATAGTTTCGAATAAAGACAGACACAAAAACGCAGTCAATATTCTTATATCTACACTGTATTTCCACTGAATTCGAACAACAGCGGAAGTCTCGAACGTATTTTATTAACAACAAAAATGAAACGACAAAAACAAATTAACAACAACAACGACGACGACAACAGTATTAATGGCAAGTACAACAACAACTGGACGAATAAGTTGCTAACAGTTATTAGCAGGGATAAAATAAGGCTCTTTCATGGTGTCTCTGGGGCAGGTGGCTATTTTTACGTGTAGCTGATGTTACTTTATTATCCAGCTGCGCATCGTGGAGGATAATTAACGCCCGACACGAGTGCAAATATTCAATAATTATTGTGCGAGGTTGAAAAAAATATCGTGATTTGTCAGTGGCCAAAGCCGAAGCCTGAGGCAAATAATTGATCTGCGAAACACTGACAAATCACTATGTTTTACGAAAACCGAGTTCATGTAATAGGCTGTACGTCCATTTTCAAGGAAATCAAACTCATTTTCATTTGGATGGTTTCGCACGAGGACTCGTTTTCGTTTTGAAAATGAAGCAAAGGGCAACTCAGAAATGGCATATTGTTTTGTCATTCGATCACTGAAAGTATTTTACACAATTGCCTTAAGGAACGGGGACCATTTCTTTCAGAGGTAATACAGAAGAAAACCATTACATCGCCTTAGATGGTTATTGGTTGTACAAGCTGGTTTTCATCCAATTCAATTCTGGAAACAAGCTGCCATTTTTCTTAGAATTGGACGCAACTACGCATGAGTAGATTATCATTTGCAGCAAAATAACTTTTGGACGGTAATCCGCAGGATCAGATCATTGTTTTAGGCAGTTATTTTCAGATCACGTGACAGGCCGTCGGCCAGTGAAAAGAAAGAGAAAAATACATAGAATGATAATTAACAATTAGTACCAGTAATCACATGATTTCGAGTGCAATTTTGAATAAATAAGCACGAGTAAATTTCTAAAAGGCTAACAAAATTGCACGAGCCCGAAGGGCGAGTGCAATTTGTAGTCTAATTTATGAGTGCTTATTTATTCCAAATTGCACGAGAAAAATCATGTGATTACTTGCTGATAATATACAAGAAACCATTTCTGTCACTCTTTGGTAATTTTCGTGACAAGTTCATGTGTCAGCGCCTGGCTGTAAATTTGACGTGTAAATTCATGCGTAAATATTCACTTCATACACTCTCTGCCGGTGTGCCATTCTCCTCCCAAGGAACGCAGGCTTACAAAACGGCTGGAAATTAAGCCTAGGGTAACGAACGATCAAGTTAAATAAGTTGGATTGGATTGTCAGTACATTATCAATTGGATTGGTCAGTACAAAACACACAGTGGAATAAGGACTGTGCAGAAAAATGTTTTTCACCTGGTTATTTATTTTTATGCAATGTGTTTCAATGCACGATGTCTTTCAAATTGTCACGTGCCTATCGCGCGAGCCAGACATGATGAAATCAACGTCAGGCAGTCACTAACAAGCACGCATAAAGCAGCGTGAAGGAGCTCAGGGAATCCAAGACTGATCTGTGGAGCAGCATTGAAATATTCGCTTCAGAAATGGAAATTTGAAGCGAGGAAAAAAAAATCAATTTGCCTGTTCCTCACCCTTGGGAAGAAGCTTTCGGCTGTTTTGACTGAAAGACAAGCTTACTTTGCCGAGTTACCTCGGAATTTTAACTGCCTTGGTTATCCCTTAATACTCAGTTCGCGTTAATTCGCAGTCAGTACGCATTTTAATATCATACCCGTATTTTATACCCCAGACCGTATTACATACATAGTCAGATACATAGTCCGATCCGCAGTCCGATGTCCACGTTTTATACCTCAGTTCATGCCCGATTCGTGAATAAATGGCACTACTGAGAGTCAATCAGATTGCAAGGATCACCAGTGATTTCACGTGCGAAGATATCGATTTCGTCCCGTTTGCTGACGAGAATTTGCCGTGTTTCAAAATAAATCGATATTAAGTCGAAACATCTTCGGACCGTCCTCGGCAATCTTCGGAAAAGTTCGGAAAATGTTAGGAAACATTCGTATGACCACCGGACAACGTTTTGAAAATCATCGGAAATCTTCGGAAAATGGTCGGAAATCTTCGGAAAATCGTAAAAAAAACCCTCGTTATTAGTGTTATTAGTAGGTTAATAAAATAAACAAAATAATGCATGGCTGCTTGGAGATATGAAATTTCTCTTGTCGTGTTCAACTCGATATCTCACAGTTGAACACTCGAAGATAAATTTCATATCTCCGCGCAACCATGTAGTATTCTCTATTAGCTGAAGCTCATTTAAGCGCCCAACAAAAATATTTTCTATTGTAACTTGCAACCAATGCAATGATGTTTTAATCGGTGTGATTTAGCGACTATGCCTTCCCACTTGCCTAGCAAGGACAGCAGGTTCCGGCGGAATAATAATTTTTTTTTACATCGGTAACAATATAAGAATATGACATAAACCCCATAAGGTAGCGACTAGTAACGGCGCGCTCTTTTCCTTCGATCCCACGCCCTGGATTCATTTGTCAATTTTAAAATCAAGGGGAAGCGATATCTAAGCGATATCTATCTCTTCTACTTCCACCCTCTGTTTTTCTGATACATCACTTTCTTTAGCCCAATAGGAAAAAAAAAACAAGAGAATAAAGCAGAAGAAAAAATAAACCACAAAACAAAAAACAACAGTTGGGGACTACAAAAACAGTTGGTTGTATTTACAAGGTGGTGGAATGAATAGATTTTGTAGATAAGAAATTTATGTACGGAAGTGCAGACATCAGCCATGGTAGCAAGGTTAATGGAATTTCATAGAAATAGTCCTTTTTGTTATTTCTTAGTCGTCGGTATAAAAACAGACCAACCAATTAATAGACAGAGGACGTTAACGGTTGAAAGATGGCGATCGATAGAAAAATTAGGTTCACTGAAGCTGACATAAAATTGTTCACTAAGGTACAAACATGAAGAAGGAAACTTCACGACTTAAAACAATTCAAGGACTGTTTCTTGCAAAGTAGACCAAGGGCGAGATATTTAAGAAATTCCAGCCACCGAGTTGCAAGAGTTTACGTACTAAAGGTTTGTGCTTTCGACTCGCTTCTCTAGTGTTTGTCTATATAAGAAAAAGAACATTACACGTTGGCTAAGATATGAATTTTACGTTCTCATGGCAAAAACAATATCTCACTCGTGAGATGCTGTTTTTCTCACTAGAACATAAAATTCATATCTTTGACCCACGGCGTTTGACAACGTTTGGCAGCAGTACAATGGCGCGAAATGACGTCATTGATATCCTCACCAGTTCGGATATGGAAAATACGCCACTACGGTTCCGGATGTAATTTCGTATAAATTTTATCAGTGTTCTATTTTCTAGTAAAACACTCGCATCTATGTTAATAATAAAGTGTACTTCTGTTAAAAGCCTCGTGTGTGTCGCCTGCGCGCTCCACTGAGCCCAAATGAACGCAAATACAGTGTACCCACTAACGTTTTCCTTGCAGCTAAAGAGAGGAATTGACATCGCATTCCTGTTATCTGTTTTGACACCTCCACGGATCTGGAGTCAGCTCAGAGTGAACCACAGTCGAAAATCAGCAAGCCTTCTCAACATTACTGACTACCCACTGCCTTCCGTTAGATGGAAAACGTAACCAATTAAAGTAACAAAATTTGCAGTGTGGACATTCCGCTTTGGAATTCTAAAAACCTGTGAAACTCACCATTGACGCAAAGCAAAGAACAAAGAACTTCGAAACAATACAGAGTAGGAAAACAAGAACTCTAAAACAAAGAAAAATGTCACAGTCTTTTACATCTAGGTATGGAACCCGATCAGGGACGAATGTGAACTTTAATATATTGCATTTTTTAGGTAAAGTAAATACTGTAAATTACTTGCATTCGCGTTGTGAGCGACAGCTGTTGTAAACACGGTGCTTACCCGACTTGTTGCTCATTTGTCAATTCCATGAAGGAAATTAGTTTTTTGTCAATGGAGGTCGTCAGACGATTTTCAGACGTCAAAGCGGCATTCATGTTTCTACTAAACGCCAAGAAACCAAAAATATTCTACAAACTATAAGGATACATTTGTCAGTGAAGCCATTTCTAGGGAAACAAATTAAAAAAAGCACTTTTCCAACTTGTTAACACCTGTACCTTGCTTTATTATCTTCTTGAAGCCGGACAAAATGTCTTCTCCCCACGATGAAATATACACGCTTTTCTGAATTTAAGTAATTGAATTATCACTCCATCACGAATGTTGCGAAGCAGTTAGATGATGGCAAAAACAAAAGAAGCTTTACCATCGCTCACAAATATTAGGGTAGCCGCACACGTACTAAAAATCCCTTATAAAAAGCTAGGTATCGCCGTGTGTAAAGTCGGGACTTTATAGAAAACTCTTCCTAGGGTTCTTCGTAACAATGAAATGGACTTGGATCTGACTACGATGTATGGCAAGCGAATCAAAGACAACGTGTGCAGAAGAAAAAACAAGATAAACAACAGAACACGAATTTTCGAAAACGTTAGAAATTGTTCTTGGTATCAGAATTTTCCTAACAAGCCTCCATCCGTCTAGTAAGCAGTCGCCTTAGCACCAAACGACCCCCTCCCCACCCCCCACCTTTCTGATACCCAGTCCACTCGCAAGGTTTCATGTAGTGAACGGTCCCGACGAAGTTCATTTTGCTGTCATTTTGTCAACGGTTGTGCAAATGTCATCCACCTCTTATGCAACTTATTATTCGTTCCATGTACAGAAATTGTACGACGAATAAACGGACATAAACTAAGCCTCAAAAGGTGACGGAAGTCAGTGGAAATGTCCGTACATTTTACATACCAACGACAGTCTTACACGGAGATCAACATTATTTTATCTGCTGTCTACTGGATTTGGAACTCGCTTATAGGATATCTTAAAGCTATTTATGAGTTTGGATCACGTATTCAAGAAGAAAAGATATCATTCTGTTCATCTACGTGGACGCTTTGGCATTGGTGGCCACGCTGAAAGAAACGTGTTGATCTGCTGTCACGCAATCCCCAGTATACATTTACTTCAGGGTCGTAACCAGGTATATGGGATGAGGGATCACAGCCTCGGGATCGGGATCATGCACCCGGGATCCCGGGTCACAAGCGATGGGATCGGGATCAGCCAATTTTTTAATGTCTTGGAGGGGATCAAGGATCAATCGCTTTTTAGATACCTTAATCTTTATTAGAAGCAAGAATATTCCGTTTTGCAAAGAACAAGCAATGAAAAAGACCTCTTTTCAGGACTATTGAAAAAGCTTTTAACCTTTATACCTCAATTACTGTACGTTTCCGTCACGCAACCAGCTGTTTAAAGCTTGTATTTCATATTGCATAATTTTGCGGTTTCCGATGTGTCGGACTCTCTAAGAAATCGGATACTCGCTTATCGGTACCATGCGTTCATGATGCGAGATTGACTATGGACAAGGCAAGGAAAAGAAGTCGAGAACGACGGTATGAAAATTTAACTTCTATTTTGCAATTAATACCATACTCTTACCGTATTGATCTGCTGTTATCATGGTTGTAAAATGCTGCGCGCAAATTGAAGGCCACTGTTCTTCATATTTCTAGATCACGTTCCTATTCCTGGTCGCCAGCTAGAGAACGGTCACGGCGATCAGAAAGCCGAAGACGATCATCAAGTCGGTCAGTTAACTGTTCTTTTGTGTTTTATCCAGCACTAATTCCTTTATAAAGCTTGGTAGATATATGTTGCTTTATCTAATAACTACCGATGTATTGCAATGCGCAACAGTATCAAAGGATTAAAAAGTAAATAATTTCAGTGATAGAGAACAATGCACCAGAATTGGTCAGATACATATTGTCCTTGACACTTCTTAAGATCCCGTTTTCTTTACTTAGATCTCAGAAATCTCGAAAAGATCCAGGTCTCGTTCGCCGAATCGTCCAGATATGAATTGCAAGAACGACAAAGGTAAAGCTTCAGTTTATTGTAGACCTGACACCCTGTTGTGTGATGGCTACTGTAACAACAAGTCACGCTGGCCATTAATACCACTTGTACTATCACAGCGAGCGAACAAGCGAAAATATTGCGGGCAGAGAGAGAAATGAAATATTTTTAAGATACGGAGCAACAGAAAAATGATGAAAAATTATAGCGCAGGTGCGGGAATTCGAGAATTTTTTTTGTTGATTTCTTGCATGAATATTTTTTCAAACGTTTGGAAAGGCAATGCATATATGTTATTTTCCGGCTGGGAGGTCCGTATCGTGAAAAACTGTGACCGAGGTCTTGAAAATGCTGCCCGAGGCCGCAGGCCGAGGGCAGCATTTTCAAGACCGAGGTCACAGTTTTTCACGATACGGACCGACCCAAAGCCGGTAAATAACTTATTTATCTTTTTTCTTACTTGGTTCAAAAAAATCTAAAAAGATTGTCTTGCAAAATATAATTGTATTATACGCGCGCATCCAATGTGCATGTTGAATCGATCGCTAAAAGCTGCGGCTAAAGTGAAGAATGATTTGTTTTCCGCCAAACAAAATAAATTCGCTAAACTGAACAGTACTCACGGAAAAGGTCATCAGAAAAAAAGAGAAAAGTAACTTTAATAATAAAAAAGAAGCTCAATGTAGCAGCAAAAGAGAGCAAAAAAAAAATCTCGAGTCACGAAAGTGAAATTGAATGAAGTTTGTTTGTGTAGTTTGGTCGTCTGCACACGGCACAATTTTGCGAGAATTAATTTGACTGTTTTTAATCAAAACATCTCATTTTCTTGAATGGTGATAAGCAGTATTCGGTTTTGGGGAAAAGTAGCAGAAAGGCAAAGCGTTTAAAAGGATAAATCGAGTCTGTAAACCAGCGACTTGCAGTAAATCGCATTACGGCGTGAAAATCAGTGCGAATGCATAAACAACGATCGACAAACTATAACTTGATTTTGTCAATAAATACAAAAAATACCCGCCTATTGGAGAATTTCAAAGCCTTTAATTCCGTTACTAAGTTAGGTTTTGAAAGAATCAATCGGGTATGTAAGTAATAAGCCGGCGACTTGCAGGTAAGTGCAATGGCGTGAAAATCAGTGTAAATAATGCACAAACAACGATCGACAAACTACGGCCATAAAACTTGTACAACTTGATTTTGTCAATAAAGAGAATCAATACTCGCCTTTTGGAGAACTTCAAGGCCTTTAATTCAACTGCTTACTTTTCCTTTCACATTTACAACGGTTGGTGAGCAATTACATTAACTTTGGAGAGCAAAACTTTCGAGGGCTCGTTCGCCTCGCCGCCAAATCAAACTGACGAAAGCGTTACCGTGGCCCGTGGGCAGATATAGGAAAATCTTGCCCGCGCTAAGAACCAATCAGATTGCAGGATTCGTTACCGTGCCCTCTGAAAAAAAGATAAATGATTTTATTATATAAACTGCAGTGGTATAGCGAGTGGTAGCAAATCGAGAAAAATGGTATCACACATGTGTGGATAAAAATGGTACCCACACATGTGTGATATCATTTTTTACCAATCAGCTCACAGAGTTTGCCATGTTACAATGCTCAATGGGCCAAGGTTTATCGATATTAAGTGGAAACATCTTCGGATCTTCCTCGGCAATCTTCGGGAATCTTCGGAAATTTTCGGAAAACTTCGGAAATGTTCGGAAACATTCGTATGACCACCGGACAACATTTTCAAAATCTTCGGAAATCTTCGGAAAATGGTCGGAAATCTTCGGAAAATCTTCAAAAACCTCGTTATTAGTAGGTTTATAAAATAAACAGAACAATACATGGTTGCTTGGAGATATGAAATTTATCTTCTCGTGTTCAAATCGATATCTCACTCGTTCGCTGCGCTCACTCGTGAGATATCGAGTTGAACACTCGAAGATAAATTTCATATCTCCGCGCAACCATGTATTATCCTCTATTTATTATTACGTTTTTTTTAGGGGGTACTCGCTGCATAATTTGTTTTTGTTCCCAACAATAGCAAGACGATCTTACCACGATGACAAGTCCTATGTTAAGGTGGCTCATAACAGTTTAGCCAGAATTAGACATGCCCGTTTTAGGTGTTCTATCGCGGCTATACCAATAGTTGTTAAGAAATTCTTTTAGACCAAACTTGTACAAGTTTTATCAATGAACAAATTGACGTCATTGTGACGTCAAAAATCGTTGCCATGGCAACGTCATATGAGGTCAAAGATACTCTATATTGGACCTTTTGAGGCTAGTAACTAAAAAACTACTCGGTGAAAGTTCTTGATTTTGATATATTTTTGTCCAACTGACAAAAGAAAAATTTTTGCAAATTTTAAAAAAAATCTGTAGGTAGGATTCAAAGCTACGTCACTTTTTCACTAATTTAAGGTGGCTCTGAACCCTACCTACAGAATTTTTTTAAACATTGTTAGATTGTTTGTTTTGCCCAGTAGGCAAACATATATGAAAAACAAAAACTTTCACCGTCTAGTTTTTAAGTTATTAGCCTCAAACGGTAAAAAATAAGGTATCTTTGACCTCATATGACGTTGCCATGGCAACGAATTTTGACGTCATAGCAACTGTAATTTGTTCGTTGGCAAAACCTTTACAAAGTTGTACTAAAAGTTTAACCTCAACGTTATTGGTGTAGCTGCAATAGAATACCAAAGACGGGAATATCTAAACCCCTTCGAGCCACCTTAACACTGAAATCAAAATTGTTGTAGCATTTCTCTTACAGGTCCCAGCGCCGCAAGAGATCCCAGTCACCAAGAAGTTATCATCACGAGAGGTCAAGGAAAATAATAATCATTTTATTCTTTAGTTAATCATTTTTATTCTTAAATTGCTGGAGGAATTCGAGAACTTTTTGGTAAGGTCTCACATGAGTGGCTGAGAGCTAGAACAATAGAACAAACAACAAGAACAATGCCCCTAGCCCCCAAAACAATAGCAGCTGCTACACTAGAAGACCAGTAGAATTACAAGCTTACGAGAGCTGCTACACAACTGAACTTTTTGTTTGATTTCTTACATGAATATTTTTTATCTTGGTTAAACGTTTGAAAAGGCAATGCATAAAATTTTTCCCCAACAAACAACAGCAAAAGAATCTTACGACGATGACATCTCCCTTACAGGTCCCAGCGCCGCTCGAGATCCCAGTCCCCAAGAAGTTATCATCACGATGGGTCAAGGTAAATAATAATCATTTTTATTCTTTAATTGCATGTATCGCACGCGTCCTGCATGGGTGCTCTACATGTATAGCATCCAGACAGTGTGTGAATATTCTTGGGATAGTATAAAGACGTTTAGTGTCACTAGTTAGTGTGAGCCATGGACGCAACGTGTACCATATCTGGCATATGCATTATTTGGCACATACGTCTATGTTTTTATATCGAGTATCCATAAATGTAAAAAGAAAACCAGAACACCAAAGGATTGAAGCAAATTTAGCCATTCCTCTTGGAAAAAAGGACTTTGAAATTGTCCTTATTGCTTGCGTTTTCTTGTTAATAGTTGAAGTAATGAATATGATACCTCTTTTTCGTTCACTAAGAAGAAATGCCAAATGTCCTTGGAAGAGTTTAGCGTTCGCAAAAACTGTGAAAAGGAACCCTCTGACCTAAATGCAGGGTAGGAGCAGTTTAATTCTATTTCCCATAATTTTCAATTGTGAATAACTAATATCATTGCACTGCACTGCACAGCACTACACTACACTACACTGCACTGCACTGCACTGCACTGCACTGCACTGCACTGCACTGCACTGCACTGCACTGCACTGCACTGCACTGCACTGCACTGCACTGCACTGCACTGCACTGCACTACACTACACACTGCAAAAACCCAAGAAAGATCTGGGACACTACCTTTGGCTATTTCCATGATGAAAAGAATCACTGCGCCAGAAACTCGAAATTTAAACATGCTTGAAGAACTCCAGGGCCTCGAGGAACAAACTGGTGATCACCTGGATGCCAGGACGTCAGTGGAAAAGAACAGAGTTGTTTTTTTCAAAAGGAGAAGTTGTCGCTCTTAAGCATAACTACAGGACGTACCTGGAGCCCTTTTTTCTGGCAATTCTCTGTGAAGATATCCACAGCAGGAATGATTGTTTCCTGGAGGAAAAGCTCGAAATAAATTGGCTGGAGCAATCAGAGGAAGATCCCTTAGTCTACAACAAAGGAACCTTTGACGAACAAAATTCACCGAAATGCATCACGGATCGAGTCTCTGTTGATCGGGAAGCTGAACAGTTTATTCTAAGAAGAAACGAAGAACGGCGCTTAAGAAATTTGGCTCACGGGCATGTAGACAACGTGTCAGACGACAGTGGCGATGAAAGTCAGGAAGAGGAGAATCTAGCAGAGGTGGAAGACGAAGAGCCTTCAAGTAGTAGCAGATCCCGGTTCGAGGCTGGACATAGTAGATCTGGGAGAAGAGTCACCAGATATCTTCTTTAACATTAATTTTTCAGTCACAATTTCGATATTGCTATAAAATGAAAAAAGCTTAAAATAACAACAATCATGCTGAAAGTTGTCACCAAACACTTCCAGTGCTCGAGTGGAGTTCCTTAATAAGCCTTTCTCTAAGTTCATCGTGATTGCAGGTGGTTCGTTTTTTTTCCTTGCAGCCAAATCGCGACTGTAGGTATTTTTGTTTAATCCACAATATTTCAAAAATCAAACAATAGAACGTTGATCTACATTTGACAGTTTTTTAAAATTAAAAGATCCTTTTGCTTTCACCTTCAAAGTGCATTTCGCGTCTTGTATATATTTTTTTGCAACATATTTAGATTCAGTCTTTTTATTCACTTTTTACTTGACGTCAACCAAGTCGAATCAGGGAGTTTTAATTTAAAAAAAAATGTCTTTAATCTTGCCAGTTTTATCAATTTTTTTTAGCGTTTTCTAGTTTTCATACGAATCTTAAATTTCTCAACCAAGAAAGATTTTCTTCAAAAGTACACTAATCAAGTAATGTGCAATGGACTGCGAATTTTTCACAAGCAAGCAACAGAATTCCAGTTATTCCTCAATACACCATGGAAGAGAAGATGACAACTTGACTCATAATGAGTAAATGAAGATCTACTTGAGGTAAATACACTTTATTGTTATTAATAAATGATAAATCGACGTCGGGGAAACTTAACTTGATCAAATCTCTCTACGGGATCATAAAATTCTTGTAGGATCAGGGATCAAATATTGCCACGTTTTGGGGATCAGGGATCCAAATTTAGGGCTAAAATTTGGGATCAGCGATGAAAAAATATACCTGGTTACGACCCTGTTTACTTGTCTCTCGTTTGAACTAAATCCGTTCTTCAGCGAAATCATAAATAATATGACAAGAAGCCATACCTGTTGGTTGTTCATACCTGTCAGGGACGCTTTCAAGGCGAAATTCGGATAATACGATCGACAGCAGCATGAAAGCCGTAAATGTACAGAATTTGCTTGGGTGAATGAAAGTCGTCGAAGTGGTAAAACAGTGAACCGTTAAAAGAATTCAAATTCCCTGGCCCAATTTTAACACTGGCTTAAAACATTCTCCTATATGTGGTGAGTAACTTGCAATTAGTTTGATATTTGTATCTTCCCGGACCCTCGAGAAACAGGAATTTTAAAATGCCTAGTTTTGCGATTTTTGAAAACGTCGCGAAGTGTGCCTTCTAAGATTGCATGCAGAACTTGATAGATGTATAGTAAACATTTGTTCTTGTATGCATTTAAACCACCAAAGGATAAGGGTTATGTTGATGTAAAATTAAATCTGTTGCTTGAAAAAGTTCCGAGATACATACTGTTAAATTTGGCCCAAAATCACAACTTTTGTCACGCCATTGAGGCAATTTTTGGGGGGGGTGGTCTGATCTCTGAGACAATGAAGTCAATCAACAAAAAAATGTTGCCATGGTTACTAGTTAGGTAAGACCTGTATGCAACATAAATATGGTGGAGATCGGCCGACCCCCTTCTTCCGACCCCTGCCCGGATTATTCAGTCAGAGACTCTTAAGTTAAAAAATAACACTTTGTAGCGGAAAACTGAAACTGGGTATTTCTACCACATTGGGTATTTGCTACGAAATATACCTTACAGAATAAGTGGACAAAAATGTCATAAATGGAATTATTCGAGATTGGAGGCAATTCCTCTTTCAAAGTGCCAGCCATACGTGAAAAAAAGGCATTTTAGGAGGGAAAAATTCCCATATCTTGAAAAAAATCTTCAACTTGTAGGTCTAGAATACCTCAAAGCTCAATTATTTTGTTTGAGACGAAAGAGGGCATTTTATGGGGAAAAAAATTCTCATACCTCGAAAAAAATTCTTCAACTTTTAGGTGTAGGTTACGTCATAGCTTAAGAAAGGATTTTGTTCCAAAATTGAGTCGTCCAAGAATCAGAAACATTTCAGATTGTCGGGGGGGTCTATCAGTTCCAACATGACCGTCGGAATCTGCTAAAATCGATGATTTATATATTATTTTTGGTCCTTGTATCTACGATTGATTATTTGCTACGCACACGCGCGTTATTACCGTCATAATGCTGTACTTTCCCTCCAATTTGGCATAGTCGTTAAAAGACGAGTATAAGTATTTGTAACGATTACAAATTTAGAGGTAGAATAAGCAGCAATTATGCACCCGAGGATCGAGAGAAAGAAATAAATAAAGAACCAAAGAAACAAAGAAAAGAAATAAGAAGTTTCTGTTGTAAGAAATGGCAACTGGCTGGCATAAAAACGTCTTGAACATCCTTTTAAAGCCCACAAATTTTATTGCTACAATGTAGCTACAGTTAAAGCTATAGTGTTGAACACACTGTGAAGCATCCACTGAGACTATAGATGAATAGGTAAGTAACAGGTTTAAACGTGTAACATAGCTAAGCTAATTAATTGAGCAAAAATGTATCGTCATTTGGTTGTTCTTTAAAAGCAGAAAGCGGTTATAAAACAAACGTAATCCTAATCAGGCTATGAAAAAGGCCAGAAATGACGGTCACTTCTGACTATATGCTACAGCAACTAAGTCGTACCAAATGCGATTCTGTAATCTGCAACGGCTCTATAACATATTACTAAACGGTTATAAAGATCAAAGCTTAAAGTGTAACTAATACCCAAAATTTGTATCCGCTAATGTAAAAATACTTGCTATAACGTAATGACGATAAAGGCTGAGTTTTATAGTGATGGCCTTATCATAACTTACCATCGATTGGTTGTTTAAACTATTAACCCTCGGACATGCAAGGAGGAGCAGGTTGGATCCCTCTCCCTTCAGAGGATTTTTATGAGTTTTGAAAGGAGGCTTTACTTTATGTCATCCAAACTCGCAATCAGCCAATCAGAAGCCGTGTCTACTGTCCTGATATCCTGTGATATCAAGCCACTGACCTGGTATGGCTACGATAGCTTGGTCAATTTCAATCGAATAAATTTTCCGTGAGTCAAAGTGAAAGGAGGTTTTAAAATAAAATCAAAATTTTGAGCGTTTGTTTTTTGGGGTTAAAAGGCGTCGAAACTTTCCCGTCAAAAGTAAACTGGAGGGCGCTCGTCAAATGGCCGCTGTTTTGTGACAGTCCTGATTTTTTTTGTTTCTAACATGGAGCCGGGGTTTTCAGATCTCTCGTTTCTGAGTTTCTGCGAAAATAGTAAAATCTAAGATCGCAGATTCAAGAGGCTGGCAGACTTAACAACCTCATGTGACGCCAGATGACGTCACGAACAACAAAAAAATTACTGATCTTGCAGAGCAGGCCAGGGGCTATCTATTCATAATAAAACGATTTTTAAAAATGTCCTATTGAAACGAGACCGCAGGGGAAGGGCTCCATTTACCCCTCCTTTCTACCACGGTGGACGTATGAGTTTATATGTACGTCCAAGGGTTTAAGGCCCTAACTAACAGCCTTAAAATAACTAACAGATTCCAAAAATGATCCCGATTCGGAGACAGCAAGGTTTTTTCTGCCCAGTGGGTCGTGGGTAGTGTGCAAGGCGACGATTTGTTTATACATAGGTTGCGTTCATAAACCGTTTCGCCATTGCCATGCGGTACTTGACACCTAAAGCAGCTAGGGCTATCACTGCAACCAGGCCAAATCCACCAACTGCCGCCACGCCACCAATTAGAGCAGTATGTTTGTCGTGATCAGAATCTGTGGATATCAAAACAAATGAACACGTTTCAGACAAGCAAGCAAAGATTTTAAACGTATTTTAAAGCGTTTCGGCCAGAGACGGGTTGCAAAGAAACGACTCTTTCAGCAAAGCATGATCAGCATTGTCAGTAAATGGGTTCTACATTTATTTTCCGTTCTAAAAGAGGCTTCAAATTTATTTTGAGCGCTGTGCATTCCTTAATTTTTCCAGCAGAAATAATAAAGAATATCAGGGTACAAGATACCTTTCGCAGTCGACAAATGGCTAAGGTTAAATGTATAGAGGACCAAAATGTCCGTTATAATCAAATCAGATTATCTTGTCATTCATCCTATTTGAACCGTTTCTAGTTCTTGTTTGTTTTTTTTTTTTTTATTATTATTATTTTTTTACTAGTTGAGGGACTATAATCCCGCCAAAAGCCAATAACCTACAAGCAATTCTCTTTCATGCGTATTACTGACCAAACCTCATGCCAGTTGTTGGGAGTATTCTCTTGGTACCCAGTGTCGTCATCTTTGATCAAACGTTCCGAAAGAAATGGTATGGTAGCGCGTACTTTCTATTTCATTAATTGCTGGGGAATGAGTGAGTAAAAGAAGCGCGCTGGTACTCTGTGCACCGTACACAAGAATGGAATCGCGCAATCTGACCTTTTCAACGAATGGTACAACAGCATTTTTTTTAGTGCGACTACTCGTAGCGGGCCACTTGGAAAAGAGTTAACCAATGAGAACGTTACTTGAGGAGGAGGAGAAGGAGGAGAAGGAGAAGAAGGAGAAGAAGGAGAAGAAGGAGAAGAAGGAGAAGAAGAAGAAGAAGAAGAAGAAGAAGAAGAAGAAGAAGAAGAAGAAGAAGAAGAAGAAGAAGAAGAAGAAGAAGAAGAAGAAGAAGAAGAAGAAGATATCGCAAACTGACTTTTCAAGCTAATTTTTTTTAAGCCAGATTTATAATTATGATAAATCGCCATCAAGGAAAAAGACTCTCTAATGGTATATATAACGCAGATAAGTATCACCCAACTAATGGACTGATGCAAATCCTTCATTTTAATTGGCTATGCTACTAGAGGACTATTAGTAATAGTAATAGTCCTCGAGTAGCGAAATTCGCGCAATCGAGCGTGACGCTTTCTTTCGTTTTATTCCCAAATAAATATTTCTTCAACTTGCATTTGCTGACTTTGTTATTGCCTTTTCTGTCCGACTAGTTGGGTGATACTTAAACAATTAGACCAACGGTCTAATTTGACCACGGGTCAATAGCTTCGCCTCATGGGTTACTGACCCGTAGCCCGCAATTGTTAAGTAGTCCTTAGTGTTTATGTATTCATCTCAAACAGACCTTTAATACTTGCCTTCACGAGAAAGCTGCCAGTTCATTGTTCTCAGTTTACGTTTTGATTGGTTAGTTTTCGTTTAGGTAGCCCCGTTCGATTACTCGCGCTGGTCATCTTAAGCAGCCTTTTTTCAATGTTAGAACTAGTCCAGTCGCTGACTATAGAGCGGGGACGGGAGAGCCTAGGGACTGGACTATGTTAGAACAAACAAAATCCAAATACTATTGAAAAAGCTTCTTTGTTCCTGATGCAGAAATATTGACCTTATTCATTTGTTTTTTCGTTTAACAGTTGACCTCGACTTTAATTTCTGTCAGTTGTAATTAATTGACCAAGAAAATACTCGATTGGTCGAGATTTCTACATTTGGACCTCATGCTCAGTACGTAACAACGTAACTTCTTCTAATAATTAATTAACCTTCTCGATTAGAAGCTTGGCCTTCTTTTTCTTTAATCAACAAGGGTCCGCGTGTGAGAATGACCTTTGATGTGCTTTCTTTACGTCCTATGTCGTCACGTGTCACATCTCTTCTCTTTATCTTGTTACCGCTTAAACAACCTTTGCTGCACCTGTAAGTTGATGGATTGTCGATTGTCAAGGCTGTTCACTGAACTATAGTCAACTGACACAAAATAATAAAAGAACTTGTGATCTTTTGAAGTTATTGACATGCAGTCAGTACATCAGAGGATGGCGCTGGAAAGAAACATTAAGCTCACGTGACATGAGTGGAAGTAGAGAACCTTTGCTCCTGTTTAAAATTACGAAAAGCACGAGGGACATATGGGTTTTTAGAAGAACCGAGGTACTATTTTTTACAAACTAAATGACAAGAACTTTTCAAATCGCAGAGCCACGCAACACTAAAGAACAGCTACAAAGCAAAAGCTCAGAGGAAGGAAAACCGAACTTCTCCTAAAAGAAGAAAACGAAACCCTTTGAAAGTCAACTTGTACCCGCTAAGAATGACCAGTTAACAATTAGATTATGAGCTCTAGATTTCTATGAGGTAAAAGTTGATTCGGCCGCATCAACTATCGCCTTATAGAAATCGAGATTGAATAACTGAATTATTTAGTAGAATTCTAACTAAAATTTGCTTGAAATAACGATTCCAGTTATTTTAATTTCACGCTTTAGAAAATTCGCGCTGACTGAATTGTTTATTTGACATTTGCAGTTGATTCTTTTAAAAATTTCGAGTTTTTTTCTTAATTCAAGAAACCGTGAATGTCTTTCTTTTAGTTTTCTCAGGAGTTTAATTATCCATTTGAGTGTTTCAAATGTTCTTTCAAAACTTCGGTGAAACGAGAAAACGTCGCAATTTTGTAGACTACACCAAGGAACTCCAAACTAATGGCAGATAGTGTGCAATGGCTAAGCCAATCAGATTACAGCATTTGCATTAATATACTAATTGAGTTCTACCAGTGTCAGTTAGAACTCACCTGGAATTAGTGGAAGTTTTATGACAGGCGAACAACTCACAATGGACGAAAACGGTGTCATAGTCGTTGAAAAACCGAAACGTTTTGATTTTAAGCTGCTGAAAACTTCGGGTTGGATCATAGCTGTAATCCAGTGTTGTATCTCGCGGGCATCTATAAAAAGAAAAGTGAGAACAAAATTAACGTACTGTACTTTGCAAAAGTAATGGAAAAGAAAGTAAAAAACATTCAAAATTTTTTGTGACTTTCGGTGAAAAAATGGCGAGGTATAACTTTAGGGCAACCTAAAACTAACGTTCGCTGATATTTCGAGGAATTTCATTTGGTTGAAACCAAACTTTCATTAGGTAAGAGGTAAATTTTTCGTCAGTTTGGGTAATCAAAAGTTTCTTTGCGCGAAACACAAATTCATCGTCGTTTACTGTTAGCGAAACCTCATCTATCCTAAGTGTCATTTATCTCCATTGAAATTGCATTTCTGGTGACCTTCAGTGACGAAGATTTCTTTTCGCTTTTCCGAGGGTGAACTCGAACACCGCAACCGGTATATGTACTTACCTTTATATTTGTTCCAGTATTTCCTTAACTTGGCCTATTTTAAACAAGGAGGCTATGCTGCAGCATATGTCAAGAATAACTTTCCCAGACGCTAATTCGTGCCGTTGGTCCTTATACAAGCTAAGTACAGTCGCCTCAACTCTCTCAGGCTCCCAAAAGCTACGTTCTAATTTGCCTGAATTACTTACGTTCCTCTCAGCTGTGCGTTGTTCAAAGAGGCAACCGGATTCAGCAGTGAATCAATCGTTCAAAACGAAAATGCTGCTCAGCCGCTACCAAAATTTGTTTGTGACGAGAGTTAAAGCAACCACAAAAGAAAGGAAGAAATTTAGAATTCTGTTTAAGGACGTAACTTGCTCTCCTCGTAGTATTTATAACTTGACTTTAACACGTGCCAAGAGAAGAACACATTTTAATTGTTGCTGCCATCCATAGCGCTGGAAGTGCACCTACCCATTTTCCATAATGGTGTATTGAGGCAAGGAGTAAAAACTTCCGTCTTTAGTGGCCTTACAGTTCACAGCCATTATCACCAGTTCAGCACTTGATTCCACGCTGTAGCCCAAATTCATATAATCGTCGAGAGACATTTCCAGTGGGTAGTCCTTCTGAGTGTAAGCCGTGGAAAATGATGAACTATCGTAAAAGTCCATTTGAAAGGTAAAGTTACCGTATCCCGCTAAAAGAAAGGAGATAACAATTTTAAAGGAACCTCCACTGGTGGGACAAGCTGACGTATCAAAATTTAGAGGAAACTGAAATATTGTAAGAAAATACGTAAGAAAAAACAAACCCGAAAAAAATTTGTTTAAAAAAAGAGATCCCTCCATTACCTTCATGCCCAAAGAAAATACTCTGAGGTGTGAATCCAAGGCTTTGTAAGGTCTTTCTGGAGTAGCGGCAGGAAAATGGTAACTTTACGTCATGAGTTCGAGTGATGACATTGTCGATAATCAGGGCATCAGCTTGCACTTCATTCCGGAAGATAATACCGTCCTCTGTCTCGTTCACTAATGTCCCGCAGTCATCTAAAGGTGTACTGATCACGAAGTGTGTTGAATTCTCTGTGGCTCTACATGAAGCATATCGGAGGTGTAGTTGGCTGACGTTAAGGAAATAATATCTTTCTTTTTTCAACGTCACCGTCATGTTGTTGCGTGTGCATGTGAGACTACTTGGCTCTGAAATGAAACAGAGTTTAAGAAATTAAGGAGGTTGAATTCAGTTTTGAAAAACTAAAAGAGTTCAACTTTTCACTCTGAAGTAAAATTTTCCAACGTGGTTTTTCTTTCTATAATTAATTTATGTTAAGCATCATACGCAAAGGGAAGACTGGGCTCTAGTAGCTTAAATGATGTTCTTCTCAAAATTGACCGTTACAAACCTGTGTCAAGATTTCAGGAATTGGCTCCGATTAAACATTCATGTAAAATGAATTAAAATATGCACGACAGATTTTGAGCTATTCTTGAAATTTCAAAATGTTGAAATCAAATGTTCAATTGTTGTTGTTAATAGTGGTCAATGCGTTTAGCTACACCTAGCTAGTTACCAGGCATGCTGCTTAAAATAAAAATATATATATATATTTCAAATTAACATAATAGGCTTGAAAAACCCAACTGGCGGGAGGCAGACTAGTTGGCTATTTACAAACATGACCGAGGAATTGAACTGGGCTCTACCGAGAAACAACTCCAGCTTAGTGGTCAAAGCTGAACTTGAACCTGCGACCTCCAGAATTCACGTCCAGCGCCCTAACCACTCGGCCACGCTGCCTCCTTTTCTTTACGAAAAATACGTCTTGTGGATTTCATTTTTTGCTATTCTTCTTCTTCTTGTTCTTGTTCTTGTTCTTGTTCTTATTATTATTATTATAATTATCATTAATATTTATTATTGTTGTTATTATTATAAGTATTTTCATTACTTTTTTGCATGAATGTTTGTCAGAGTCAATACCTAGCTTCTAAAATTTTAGGGTAAACGTTGTTCAAATTGTTAGGACCAACTGGATCGTTCATTTTGGCTATTTATGAACGTTTTTATTGTTTGTTCTAGTGTCGCATATCGATGGTTAAAGACTAAAAGAAAGAGTAATGAGAAAAACATAAATAGAGACTGTGGAAAACTTTTACGAAAGAGGTAAAAGCTGGACCGTTTTACTTCATCTAAATTGTGACTAGCCACCTTAAATTGCTCTGTAACAACATGTATAGAACAAAATAGGATGCAATACTCGAAATACGATAAACAGAGATTCTACGCGTGCGCTCATTGGCCGATATGTGTGTTTAGATGAGAGTATGTAAACACGGTTGTTACGAGAAATATTTTATTAAAGCAACGGAGGACTTTTTCCGTGTTTTCATCGCGTCGTCTAAACACCAAGGGGGTTGCGAGAATTCTCGAAGATTGTGCAAACCGTCGAATGCGTCTAGTGTTTGCATAACTGTCACGAATTCTCCTAGCGCCATTCGCGTATGTAAACACGGAAAAAGTCCTCCATTGTTTTCTTACATAATAGAGCTGTCAAAAAATCTTATTATTGAATAAAGATGGTGAATTTTAGGCTCGGTAATGAAATTTGAAAAGTGAACTGATCAACATGACACGAGCGCGGACGAAGAAAAACTCTGAGTCCCCGACAGCAATCGATCCCATGAACTCCCTCACGACGACTTCGACAGTGCTGAACCTAGCAGTATGTAGGACGCCTGCCACATGAACTCAGTTAAACGACCTTGCTCTCCACGAGTTCTCGTAACTCAGTGGATAGAGCGCCCGCCCGGTGTTCGGGAGGTCATGGGTTCGATTCCTGTCGGAATCAGATTGTTTCTTTGTCCCACGCTCGTGTCATGCTGTTCAGTTCACTTTTCACAATCTTATTATTATTTCTTAGTAAGTGCTATCAGGTTATCACAACTACCTGAAGTTCTTGCGCCGGCGTTCCGTGAGGAGAGAATTAGTTGCCTGCTCGCGAACTCAAAAAGAAGTTTATGCGTGTGCATTGTGTTTCGACTGTACCGCGTACACTTACCATCACAGGTCAAATTGTTGGAACTCATGGGTATCCCCTCAGGACATCCACAGTAGAACGACCCAGGGATGTTAAAGCAATCGTGACTGCAGCCGCCATTTCTGTTAGAGCATTCGTCAGTATCTATAGAGAATATAGTCTTGTGGTTAAAATGTATTCCTGGCCAGTCATTTTTTTAACAAGAGTTCAGTCCTTTAAATGTGCCCATTGAAAGATTCCGATAAAAGAAGATTTCGTAAAACATGTTGAAATAAACAGTAGCGATATCTAAAGATGACGCTTCGGCGAAGACATGTCACCATTATCAAATGCCGATAAGTTTGGTAACGTTATATATAGAAATGAAAGTGTGAAACTACGTTAGAATGAAGTAAGAAAAAACACTAATCTTTGTGAGTAATCCACCATCCTGAAGAAATGCCATTTAAAGTTTGAGTGCCTTATTCACGACACGCTCCCAATCAGCACATATGTCCGGGCGCCCGTTTCTCGACGGTCCGGAAAAGTTTTCGCACCCGGAAAGCCATAGCAAAATCTCGAAGGTTATGATTACAGAGCTATTTTATTCACGTATTCTTAATATGAACAGAGTACTCGCGAACAGGTACTCAGGAGTCGTACACAATTAATTGTTAGATTTATGAGACTTCGAACTCTTGAATAACTTCATGGCTGAATTGAGAAAATATTAATAACGGTAATTGAACTGAGTGGAGTGCAGTTTGGTCGGAAACCATACGATTTGAAATCACAAGTACGATTTCAGACCAAAATTGCACGACACGAAGTTGAATTGCCATTTTATTACATCCATTTTGAAATCGCATAATTTTATCAGCGTAAGGGAGTTCTTTACCGTCATTCAGTAGCTGTGAATAATTAGATTGGTCAATTGTTTAAAAAACCAAACAAACAAACAAACAAAGCTTTGGTTAATGTTCCTAACCCATAACCCTTATTATAACTATATATAAAGAAACAACACAACCAGAATATTTGTGGGGAAAAGGGGTAAGGGATGAAGCTCTCCAATTAAGAATTGTAGGTCACTTTTCCTAGGATTTCCCTGGGAGTGATAATCCCCCAGGGTACTCAGTACGAGGTGCTAATCCTCAAGAGGGGGTGATAATCCCCCAAGGGTACTGAGTGAGAGGTGATCATCCTCTCAAGGGGGTGATAATCCCCCAGGCTACTCAGTACGAGGTGCTAATCCTCAAGAGTGGGTGATAATCCCCCAAGGGTACTGAGTGAGAGGTGATCATCCTCTCTAGGGGGTGATAATCCCCCAGGGTACTCAGTGAGAGGTGATAATCCTCTCTAGGGGGTAATAATCCCCCAGGGTATATAGAGTTGATAATCCTCTCTAGGGGTCGAATCCCCCGGGTTAAGGAGTAATAAGAGTCTATGGGGTAAAGGGTGACCTCTATGGGAGCACTTCATCCCGAAACCCATCTTTATTAAACTGAATAATACAATAAAGCTCGATACTTTAAACTGAAAGTAGCACTGTAATGAGGAAAAAATAACCTCACAATTCTTAATTATTTATAAGACCTCCACAAACTACTACAATGACATGAGACAAGTAGATATGTGTTCCTTGAAATACAAGTAGCTCTGGTACATGTATTAGAATACAAAGGTATTGCAGTGAGAACTAAGGTGTAGGAAGTAACTTCAAAGAACGACTTTATACATTATGGCAATAAAATATTATACCATAACAATAAACCAGCAGAGAGGGATAAAACAGGGAAGGGTGGGGGGGAAATTTTGGTTCTGCGATTGAGGAAAGTGCAAGAACTGTGTTGTGCACGGCTGAGCATGTGATTATAAAGTGCGAGATTGCACGTGCGTGGTAGATGCTGATTGGCTGAGGAGGATCACCCGACATATCACCGGACATGGGTAACTCATATGTGGGAAGTGATCCATGACCGGAAGTGACCTGATTTATTCTCTCTACTGGGGTGTATGGTTAGACATTAACTATAATTTATATTTTGGTATAAATTGGCTTTAATGTTCCTAACCCATAACCCTTATTATAACTATATATAAAGAAACAACACAACCAGAATATTTGTGGGGAAAAGGGGTAAGGGATGAAGCTCTCCAATTAAGAATTGTAGGTCACTTTTCCTAGGATTTCCCTGGGGGTGATAATCCCCCAGGGTACTCAGTACGAGGTGCTAATCCTCAAGAGGGGGTGATAATCCCCCAAGGGTACTGAGTGAGAGGTGATCATCCTCTCAAGGGGGTGATAATCCCCCAGGCTACTCAGTACGAGGTGCTAATCCTCAAGAGGGGGTGATAATCCCCCAAGGGTACTGAGTGAGAGGTGATCATCCTCTCTAGGGGGTGATAATCCCCCAGGGTACTCAGTGAGAGGTGATAATCCTCTCTAGGGGGTAATAATCCCCCAGGGTATATAGAGTTGATAATCCTCTCTAGGGGTCGAATCCCCCGGGTTAAGGAGTAATAAGAGTCTATGGGGTAAAGGGTGACCTCTATGGGAGCACTTCATCCCCACCAAATACACAAAACGTGTATTCCCCATAGACGGTAAAAACAGTACATTCATGTAATTGTTTCGAATAAGATCAAATCTCGAAACTTTGTTGCTTAGAAATATATGCAGCTACTTCAACCCTTTGAGCACCACTGGGACCAACGTCTAATGTCTCCTCACATTATACATGATGGGAATGAATCGCATGATCTCCTCATCGAAGGCTGAGTGCACTACCCCTGGAGATGGGGCCAATCAGATACCGGATTAATATAATCTAAGTTTATGTATGTGTCCGTTCCACAATATTGTTCAGACGTGCAAGTGTCCATGGAGGGTCATGACCTGAGTTGTGCCACTGAATGAGCTCCACCAAGGCGTGTCAGAGGTAATTGAACAATTGATAGCAGGATAGACAATCATCTCCGAGTAAGCTCACCCATGCAAAAACAGAAAAGTAGTGAAACAATAAATGAGAGAGGGTAAAAATGGTGACGATCTTCTGGGTGGGTTAGAGGAATCTTGCGTGACCGCTGTGGCGGATTTCAAAAACGCCAGTACCCGATACAATGCCCAATATTGAATACCCGTACACTATAGACAACCTGACCAATATGATTTAATTACAACCCTAAGATCCGGGGCTTGGACAATTCTCCTGGAAAGAGCAGCAGCGACGGTCCGTGGAGACATTTCGTCGAACAAAAAACGTCTGTGACTGCGAGCGTAAGTTCAACTGTAATAATTGATTTGATTTGAGCGAGTTGGACGCTGTTAAAGGTAGCATCTTGACCATCTTGTCCTTGGCTGTTGAGCCATCGACGGTGAGTGGGATTGCCTGACTTGCTTGCGTCTGTTTACGTTTTCTCGCCCCACCGACGGCCGGGGCGCTCTTTTGGGCCGCTCTCGTAGCTAACTGCTTTCGTGGAGCTTTTCCATCGGTTGGTTTGCGAGTTGTTCGCTTTGTAAGAGCCATTTTCACAATTAAAACAAGTAAATTTTGGTTCTGCGATTGAGGAAAGTGCAAGAACTGTGTTGTGCACGGCTGAGCATGTGATTATACAGTGCGAGATTGCACGTGCGTGGTAGATGCTGATTGGCTGAGGAGGATCACCCGACATATCACCGGACATGGGTAACTCATATGTGGGAAGTGATCCATGACCGGAAGTGACCTGATTTATTCTCTCTACTGGGGTGTATGGTTAGACATTAACTATAATTTATATTTTGGTATAAATTGGCTTAATAAAAGTTGCAAAACTCGCCATACAATGGCTTTTTTGTCTTTCATTTTCCTGAAATTTTATTGGTTACTTTAAACTAACCTTGAAATCTGGTTGTTTTGTTTTACTGTCCCATTCTCATAGGCTGAGAAAAAGGATGCACTTTAAAGCAAAAATAGTGCGATTCGTGAATAAATCGCACCACTGGGAGCTAATCAGAATGCAAGGACATCAGTGATATCAAAATGGATTTAAAAAATTCCTTAGCCACAATTTTATATATAATTAGTTGCGAACTCCAAGCTCTGAACTCTAGTTCTGTTAGCATAATTTTTGAACTTGAACTAACCAGATAGCAAATACACGACATTGATCAGAACAATTCTGTTTATGATGTGTTATTTCGTATATATATTGATAAGTGTAAAATTAATTATTTTTGGAAAGAATGAGTGAAATTGAATTATTCATGTTTCGTACCAATGCAAGACTTTTCATCAGAATCCAGTTCATATCCACTGTGACATGCGCAGCTATAACTGCCTGGGTTGTTAAGGCAGGTATAATCGCAGTCCGCTGGTATATGCAACTCGAAGTCCAAAGGACTTTCCAGGGAGGCAGAAAGGTTAGCGGCCTTAGCAACAGCTGTATGTAAAAAAAGGAACTGTAATAGATTAATATGTAAATGTTAATTAATTTAATTGACCCACACGCCGGTAGCAAGGAAGAGCTCTCGTAAACTTGTTAAGAAGCATTCGAGCATGAACATCGAATCTGCATTTGGAGTGTTGGTTTTTGTGGAGGAAGGAAAACCGGAGAACCCAGACAAAAACCCTGTGGAAGACGAGGATCAAGAACAAACTCAACCCAGTTATGACGACAGGCTCAGTATTCGATCACAGGACACGTTGATGGGAACCGGCAGCTCTCCATTGCGTCATGTGCCACCCTAGCTCCCCTCAATGGCAGCATTTACTAATGTTAAAAAATGGCATTAAAACCGTATCGCATACAAACATGGATGCAGTTTTTAATCATTTCAATGATTTCAACATAACACTTTGATTTAATGAATGAATTATCCTGCTTATATTGAGAAGTATATGATCTTAGTGGAACAGTATTTTAGTTCGAACTTCTTTATGTGCTCTTCCTGACGTGACGCTATTAGACACCCATCTCCGAAGCGCTCGCTCAACTTAGATACTGCCCTGGTACAAGCGGGAAACTTAAAGCTGGATCTCAAGGGGAAATGAGTCGCAAACGAAAGTTCCTTCGGGAATAATATCTACGCTTTATCGAAATATGAGAACCATAAAACAACGACAACTGTAGGCTACATAATTATGTTAGAGTTCAGGGCACTTACTGGATCTTGAGGGAGCTTCACACTCGTTTATGTCTGCAAACGAAAATTTATCATAAATGTGAAATTATAGATTTAACAATAAATTCCACTAAGATATAACGATCTTTGCTAACGTCATTGTTTACAATTTTCCTCATTAATATACGAATTTCGCAGAGAAGGCATCATTTGGCTCTTTGGTTGTAATAATCAAGGAGAAATTGACTTTTAAAAACTGCAAACTTACTAGGTGGCAAAAGCACTTACACCTCATATATTTTTGTGTAATTTTGAGTTTTAAGCCCGCGTCGCACAAAACATGTACAATCCATCAGGGTCAAATTCGTTAGGACAGTTAATAA
This sequence comes from Meandrina meandrites, assembly GCA_963693305.1. Lineage (NCBI taxonomy): Eukaryota > Metazoa > Cnidaria > Anthozoa > Scleractinia > Meandrinidae > Meandrina > Meandrina meandrites. The sequence goes on from OY855914.1 coordinate 15,255,679, forward strand.
AACTGTACCCTTCCAATCATCCGAACTGACATATATTTTTGTAGCCTGATCACAAACTGGATTAACTCTGCTATTGTGGGAAATATTGTTGACAAAGATTCGCTCTGTAGCGATTAGACTTCCTACATCACACATTTCGGATACGTTACGTGAACTTGCATTCCTGCAATCATGGCATGTATTGGAATCAATGTCCTGTACGCTGCCTGGTCGCTAAGCACATCTTAATTTGCTTTTAGTTTTACATTTTTTCTCTGCATTGTATATTTTCCTTGTTGACGTGGTAATTCAATCAGTAAAAAAGTTTGTAAATAGACAAATCATAAAAATCTCAATCTAACGGCCTCTTATATTCACAAGTTATAAATATGATAAATGACGTCATATCTTGCTTTGTTTGATGATAAACCCGTTTATGGCCTTGCCAATGAAGCTGTTGTTGTCGTTTTTGTTATTGCTGTTGTTGTTTTTGCCCTCTAGAGGCGGTAAGGCTAATCCCGGAGAGCTTTACACACCTTTATCAGATTCCAACCACTTAATTAACCTAGCTAACTTAACTGGTCTCTTGATTCCGTTCAGAATAGCTTCACTGGTTACTCGCTCGATCGTCATTAAGCAAAAGTATCCATTATTATTATCATAACATTATACATACCAACGCAGCTGGTAAATTTTGGAGGGCCAAGGTAGTACCCAAATGGACAAACACCGTCTACGATGAATTGCCAGTCCCTCAGAGATTCTATGCCTGGTGTGGGTGGTCCATCATACGCGCAGCCTTGTCCAACCACTGCACCTTTATCTATTGAGATGGCGTATGATCCACTCATGCTGAATGCTGCTTTGGGTATTTCAAAATACAGCATAGTGTCATTTGAACCGATTTCGACGTATTGAGAAAGTGTGTCCACTTTGTACATTGTGTGTCCACTGGGCAGCAAGACAAGTCTGATGTAAGAGGAGGTACGTGGCTTCTTTATCTACATAAAGCAACATAAAAAAAATATCAATAATAGTTGAATCAAGTACCATGTGTGACTGGGAGATCTGTATTAACCAGGTTTTTTTCCCCCTGCGGTTTAATTAAGCGAGGAACTGTCCGGTTATTTAGTATAGCAAGATAATAACGCAATGTAATAACACATAAATTCCGATTTTTCAGTATCCAAGGAAATATTCACGCATTGTGTGTGGTAAAATTTTTCCGGAAAGACCTGGGTACCAACTTTAAAGAAAATTCGAAAACAGTCCTAAGAAAATACGCGCGCTGATTGATTGAAAATCGTTTTTCTATAAGTCGATAGAAACACAGAACTAGCACGAGCTGTGACGTAATGATGGCGCGAGCAAAGAGAATTTACATTTTAATAATCAAAGTTAACAAGTTGTTTTCCTTTTCTTCGTCGCGCTGTTTCCTAGAAGAAATAGAAAACATGTTCTCCGTGTTTCTATTGAGTTATAGAAACACTCGTAAAAGTTTGGGAGAACTCGAAAAAGCTGTGAAAACACTCGCCTGCGGCTCGTGTTCCCACAGCATTTCCCGTTCTCCCAAACTTCCACTCGTGTTTTTATAGCGGAGCTTCAGCGCGCGAAGCGCGCCAGCGGAGCACCATGGGTAAGAAAATTTGGTAAACCACCAAGCCGAGAAAATTTGGTAATCACGTGACCGTACGTCCGTCCGTCTGTCCGTCCGTCCGTACAGACTCTGGGGGAGGGGGAGGGGAGTCACAGGACAATTACCGCTTTGGTTACTGTTAAATCTTTGATATTGAACTTCCATGTCATGGTCAATTGACAGCTGTCAAAACAAGGTATCCGCTGACCAGTATCACATGACCATATCGCGGGCTCAGCCGTAGAGCTAATCGAGGGGACGTCTTTTTTGGACCGCTGACCAGGTAATGGTTTTCCAACTGATCGCGGGCTCAAGTACTCAGTTTTTACTTAGCCTGATAATTTTATCATCGCGTAAATTCAGATTTAAATAAAGGGCAAGGTAAATAACCCACAAGCTCTGCTTTTAGGCTTAGCTAAATCTATTTTAGAAATACAGTATTTAGTTTAGTTTTTTTTCTCATGTTAAATAAATGATCTGGACATTTCATTTCAACTTAAACGAAGCGATTGTTCGAAAAGGCGGTAAATCTTTGGTACGCTGTTCACCTTTAAAGCTGAATGAAAGATGCGAAGAAAGCTGCTGACGAACATCAATTTTCGCGAGTATTTCTCGCTTTATTTACTCATGCACATCATGGAAACTTATGCCAAATGATTTAGGACAACCTCTTAACGGGAAGATCCGAAATAATTGCCGATTTGAACATGATATACTGGATAACAAGTCAAAAGAGCGCGATGTCCAGGGTTCGACCTGCGGCTGAGCAAGGCTGAATATCACTGAATTGAGCTCAAACAAAAGTGAATTCAGAGCCGATCAAGTTCACTGAAGTGAAGGATAAAAGACTGTTAAAGGCTACACCGATGGAAAGGAAGAAATTGTTGTTCGGTGATAATTCATCTAATGAATATGTCGCTGGTGTTGGACTAAGCTTGCAACGAGACTACCGTGTTCGTGTCCGATATTATTGGGCTGGTTTGAAAGCTTTGCCCTGCAGAATTTATAAGCCTTCTTCAATAATGAGGTAACAAACGTAAACATGTATGCACTAAGCATAAGCCTAATTTCATATTGAGAGAATTATACTTCATTAATGAATGAATTTGAAGTTGTGTAGGTTTTCAGATCTTCACGTAAATATTTATCAAGCCTGTTCATGTTTGTACATTTTACACATTAATTTTGTTGAGTAAATATTTTGTTTAGACTAATTATTTTCAGTTTTAGTTAGTTGAGTTAACTGTGATGTTCATTATTGGATTTTGAAAACAAATTATTTAGCTTCACCGATCAAAATCACGATTTCGGCTTGCTTGCATTTGTTTTGTTTCTCTTATCTCTGCTTATTAGTGAGTGTGTTGAATTTGCCGGTTTCGTTTCGAGTTACCTGTGCTAGGCTGCGTGGGTTCAGACTTAACCTACCGCATATTTACTTACCAGAAATGAAGAAAATTCATTCAGTTCTCTACATAAAATTCTCTTAGGCATTTTAATAGCAACGCGTACGATGAAACAGAATTAGTAAATCATGCAACCAAACCGCAACGAAAAGAAGACAGTTCAAAACAGTCAAAACAACATTGTAAGCTTATTCTAAGTTAGCGTGCACCAGTTTCCAAATCACAAACTGCCACAATTCTTACACAAAAACTGCTTTAAAATGACTTACATAACCGGCACCATCAATTTGCAGAGTTTGTTTTGCCGCCGTGATTTTCTCAGTTTGCCGTGCCGTGAGTTCATTTTGTTTACTGTGTTAAGCAGCGAGTTCACTTTGTTTTCTGTTTTTGCCTTGAGTTCATTTTCTTGCTCTGATGGTTTTGTAGTAATAAAAACAAGGTCAAGGTGCTTTTTACATTGAATAACTCATAGAGGTCCTAGAGGTGTATTACGAATTAGTGTACAGTAAACGTTGTAAAAAGTTTTACTAAGATTTGTTTTGCACCTACGTGCATACGTGAGGAACCCAATAAAGTGCACTCGTCAATTTCAATTTTAGAACCTGTCACTAAAGGCGGGAAAATTCATACGGGTTAACCACGAAATACATTGACGTCGCTTTCGTCAACAAAATCATGAGAGGTTTTTTGTACCTATATGGGCCACCGTATAAGCTTAGAAATATAGTGTGGTTTCTTATTTGGTAACACTGTAATTTACTCGAGGAAAAAAATGATAAATGCATGGGAGCTCCGCTTTTAGGCCTGTCTAAATGTATATATTAACTTGATAGAAACACGGTACATGTTTTCTATTTCTTAAACGTGAGAGGGATTAGCCTGGCAATAAAGCCTATACATGTGTTTATAATATAGATAGGACCCTGCGCACGCTCTGATTGGTCAAAAACCCATGTTTTATCAGAGTATAAAACATAGTAAAAGCGTACTTTATTGTTTTTCGCCACATTACCTCTATATATCATAAAGCAAATGAAGAAGCCTAAGCCGTGTATTACACTGTAATGAAACACTCTGGACATTTGAGAACACTCGAGAAATGTAGAAAACACTCGCCTGCGGCTCGTATTTTCTACATTTCCCTTATGTTCTCAAATGCCCGTCGTTTTTTATCACAGTGTAATACACAGCTTAGGCTTCTCCGGGAAGATATGAACGCAATTAAGTGACCTCGCTCCCAATGTGTGGCTTCATATCTCAGTTGGTAGAGCATCGCACCGGTATCGTGGAGGTCACGGGTTCGAATCCCGTTGAAGCCCTGATTTTTTTCAGGCTTCTTCTTTCCAATTGCTTAAATTGGAAAATATACTGCGATGATCATTCTTCACTTTCATCTACAACCGCAGTTCATATATGAATTATTTCATATAAAATTCACATCCTTAGGCTTCTTTATTTGTTAAATATATATGGGTTATTGACCAAGCTTGTTCGATCAAGGTGGTTGGATATTGGCCAAGTTTATTTTATTTATTTGTTTGTTTATTTATTTATTTTGCGTGATTATGGACCGAGACAGAGTCAAGGTCCATAAACACGCGAAAAAAAAACATATAAAATAAAATAATAATAATAATAATAATAATAATAATAATAATAATAATAATAATAATAATAATAATAATAATAATAATAATAATTACCAGATACATGTAAGATTCAAGTTTGTATGGAAAAGTGCTCAAAAAAAGTTTGTTATTATATTATATAATGATGATGATAATAATAATAATAACAACAACAACAACAACAACAAAAATCCGAGGCCAATTTCCAGCCATCTTGACCGAACAAGCTTAGTCAATAAAGGATTTATTGTACGACTTTCGAGAAAATTTTCCTTGAAGGACACATCGGGCAAGATAGCGCCATCGTCCCGCTCGGATAGCCAATCGCAGCACAGGATTTGGTTTCTCCCGTCCTCTCACGTAGCTAGTCATATAATAAGGAGGATGAACTCTCTTTCACTTCATCCTCTCTTGAGGCTACTGAGGATAAAAGATATTTATTAGTGTGACTGTGATGAGGTGAAGTGCAAACCAGGCATTACGATCATTAAGAACGCTGACGGCATAATATACTGGTCTTACCACTCGGTCAAACTTGATGCCCAACTGGACAAAGCCTGGTCCTCTTGTACTGTTTGGAGTTCTTGGACTGCGACTTCCTATAATCACTCGTGGAGTGTTACCTAGGAAATAAACCGTGTCATTCAATTGTTACCCTCTTTTGTTTGGTCTGTTAGAAATAGTTGGGCAAAAGTAGTCTATCACATCGCAATACAGGGGTTGCAATTGGCAAATCGGAAAAAGGTACTTAAAGTAAGGAAAAAATCGATAGAATTGGAGAAAAGTTGTTTCTTGTTGCTGGAAAATGTATCTTCTATCTATTTACCGCTAGAGGTTTGTTGCCCCATCTTTTGGTAAAGATATTAACGTAGTGAATGGTTTGAACCCAGGAGTATCAGTAGGTCGTATAGTGTGATCGTCCGGGTGAGGGTAGTTCTGAAAAGAACTTTTGACAGTTCTTTTCAGAACTACGCTCCCCCGGACGATCACACTATATAAACTAAAGATATGAAAATTTAATAAAAAACAAAAGAATTGGATGTTAGGATGAACGAGACATCCTAAAGTGATAAAGAAGTTGTATGAAAATTGTTTCTTTCGCTTTTCGTTAATCCTACGAGGCCTGATGGAGAGGGGAGGGGCGCTGGAGTGAAACGTTGAAGCGTTGATTTCGTACTTTCCTAACCTAAACAATATTGAACGAACGACAATAGGGCTATTGACTATTTGTTAAGAGATATTAAAAACACCCTGCGTTAAATTGTGCGCTAAGCACCGTAATTTCGTAACTCAATAGAAACAGAAGTAGCACGAACTACGAAGTGGTGATGGCCAACCTCGTTCCCAAGGTCTCTCTTCGTCCCATTCTCTAGAAGAAAGACTTTGGTAACGAAGTTGAATGATGGCGCGAGCAGAAAGAATTTTCTTTTCGATAGAGAAATAACCACTGATTTCTTTATGTTTTTTTTTTTGTTGCCCAGTGTTTCCTAAGAGATATAGGGGTGTTCTCCTTGTTTCTATGTACTTGAGGGAACGCTTTTGAAAGTTTGAGATAGTTCTCGCTCTCCCAAATTTCCACTCGTGTTTCAAACACTAAATGTAGATAGAAACATCAAAAAAGGTTTTCCACTTCTCTTTACTACTTTGTCTTCTGTCATCTAAATCGCATTTTACGAGGTTAAAACTTTACGATGCGGATCGATAGCAAAATTATTCTACAATTTCTTTTAGTTAGTACTCACTTTGACCTACGAGGATCGTGACGCATCGCTGTTCAGTTCCAAATCTGTGGCCAAGAAAACAGAACATTATACATTAAATGTTAACGAATCATGTGATGGTCAGTTTCACCCTTTGTCTCTTTTTTCCCTCTCGGCACAGTCGTACCTCGCACGGGAAGCTTCGATTTCCAGAGTTATCGCCCTTCGGTAAACGACCAATTTTCGCGGATTAGGATTTCAAGTACAGCCGTATATAAAGAACAGTGATTCGAATCAACAACAGACCGATTTCGCGCTGTAAATGTACAGTGAATTTAAGACCAAATACGGTCAAAAAAATTCTTTTGCTTCCTGTGCGTTAAGTTGATGAGACTTATTAGTAACCAGTCTTACCCCGCCGAGTCCACCGCTTTAAAGCAGAACACCTGTTGTCCTATTTGTTGCTGGTTTGGGTACCACGTGACATTTCTTTGGTAAAACCCTCCACGGCTGCTTAAAGTAGTTAGTTGCATTCCCACTGGAGAAGATGTGACTATCTCGGCAATCCTAAGAAAAGTTGTTATCTTAATCAATAATGAGACAATAAAAGTGAAAACGATACATAATTCGTTTCTGTGTCTTAACAATAAGTATTTACAAAAAAAAAAAAAAACTTAATTGAGAATTTTTACAGACGAAACGGGACAGGCATTTTTTCCACAAAAATGGTTAAAAGAAAAGAGAAGAGTATACAGCTATCTCCTAAATGGACCTTTTTCGATAAAATTTATATGAATTCTTTTTGTCTTAGGCTGTGTGACATTTTAGAGTCGACAGGTGATTGAATTGGACTATTTTCGTCAACTTTATTGTAAAGAGAGACCGCTCCGTGTTGAGGATGCCTAAAAATAATCCGGCACAAGCTATAAACAATAGACCATTTTACAGTTTTCTATTCAGTGACCTGGCCTTTGAATGGCAGCCAGACTGGAGGTGACCTTGCTTTGATAAAGACCTCACTGTTTTTGTTGTGTAAATCAAGTTGTTCTTATGCTAATTATTGGTATTTACACGAAAAAAGCAGGGAGGTCTGTATCAAAGCAAGGTCACCTCCAGCCTCGCTTGCATTCATAGGCCAGGTAACTAAGCACACAACTGTAAAACGGCTTATTTGTGATAATCAGTGGTCGTGTCCCCCATTAACGTGTCGCGATATGTTTAGCTACAGCCTAATAACTTGCACAGATCTCAGAAACTTACTGCTTTGAGACGTCTGAAGCAGACGCCTGAATGACTGCTCTATACACCGAGCCAACCTGCACTTCGGAACATTCGCCATCTTGGGGAGTGTTTCCAGCAAATACGGGAGTATCATTACAAGAACCAGAATGACCGGTGACTATGACAAGAAACTGTAACCCCACAGCGCTGAATGGTTTGACGTTACTCAAGTCTGTAGTTCCTGCCGGGAAATCTTCTAAAGTCATCGCTACAGCGTAAGTGCCAACTGTCCTTTTCCGACCTTCGTACTTTATTACACAGGATTTCTGCAATGTTATTTAGAAAGTTGTCTCTTCATACTGGTCTTGTCATTAATGGAAATTGTACTCGTATACTAATATAAATGCTGTAATCTGATTGGCTAAGCTATCGTAATCTATCGGCCATTCCAAATGAATTCGCGGATTTCTAGTACATTTACAACACGCTAATTGGTTAAAAGAAGTTTATTTAAGGTGATTCCTTAGTATTGCATTGCGCATCCCTACTACGCACCATTTTCGCGTCATTAGCGCGTGCACATGAGCGTGTGCGCGTACAAAACGTAAGAGATGTCCCTCAAACTAAGTTCGATAGCGAAATAAATGCTCCTTTTCTCTTAAACGAGCACGGTGACCTCCACTTTTTATTTCATAATTTCAATGAGAACAATATCCTCAATAACTGAGAAAAAAATTAGCAGAAATCTACGGCTACTTTTTTGGGAATGAAATAAATACTACAGAGAGGGACATAACGGTCTCAACAGCGCATGTCCAAATCATGTTTACTATAAAGGATAAAAAAAAATGCAGGGTATTTGAACACATTTTTTTTCTGGGACGTAGATGAATAAACAATCAAAGAAAGTGAAACTCTGTGTGATATAACACGCTGCATTGAAAAATAATCGAGCTTATTTGTTGCGCACGGAGATTACCAAAAGTGGCCTAAAAAGCCGTATTTGTCAGCATTGTGGCGTGAAAACAAGCACGGTGACCCCCCCTCTTTTTACCACGTTTTTAATATCTCCTTGTCCTGCATCAACAGCATACCAAGTTTTAACAGGAATCTACGGCGGGTTCTTTTACTAGGGAATCACCTTAAATCAAAACTTAGGATTGACTGAAGATGATCACAGCAACATTCTTGCTCCTCCAAGTGGCCAATTAACCCAGTGCATATTATATATTTTAACATGGTCAGAAATCTAATGTTTGCAGAAACCCAACCGTAAACCCATTTACCTCATCAAGTACACCGTAAGGAAAACTGTCATTGTTAAATTGAGACTCTGAGAAAGTTGAATAACGACACTTAACGACATCACCATCCGGGTCTTCAACAGGGATTCTTAGAGACTGGGGACAACCCTCTCTAAATCGGACAATTGCAGCGCTCCTTGATATTGGAGATGAGTTAATTCTTCCATTATCGGATCTTCTGGCAAGGTTGACGCTTGTGGACACCCTCCAATTACGACCACCACGAGACAATGAAATCCAGCAGCAGCCAGAAAAACTAATTACCGAAAACAAGATAAATATTTCATATTAAAATTAGACAACAACAGCAACAAATTCAAAGACAAGTTATATGTGCAACTTAACGGATGGTGTACTATTATCAACGAAAACATTTAAAATATTCAGAGGTTAAAATATAAAGCTTAGTCTTCTAAAGAGCTGCGAAGCAGGAGTTTTATGCAAGCTTAAGACTCGTCTTGTGACAAGACCCGAAAGCAATGCAAGGATAAACTTGCTAGCTAGACTGACAAAAATACGAGAAAATGAAGGACAAGCTGTGCTGCGATCTTTAAAAGGGCCTTAAGAGGAGTAATAACCTTATTTAAACATTATCCGACACTTCAAGGAGCAAAGCTATAGGGAAAAAATACTAATAAAAAATAAAGAGCGGCGATGGTTACGTTTTCAACGGCATTGCTGTAACACTTCCCCGATGTTTTGTGCAAAAAGATGAATTTCCCGCGTAAACTGGAAGTTGTCTACTGTGTACCTTAGTTATTTATTGCTGTATAACCAGCTTTTCCCTAGGCTTTTTTGAAGTTTAAAAGTTACCTAGTTATGGTTAGCAATAACCGCAGTAAGCCTCTCTCGTGAAAATTCAGCATAAATAACCGAAAAATTGTCACTTGCTTCAAAGAAAAATCTATCCATTTGTTTATTTTATTAAAGTGCTACTAACCCCAAAATTGTTTTTCGGTAATATAAATCTCCTTCTTTTCCTGATCATCACTGCGAAAAATTATTGTGCAGCTATTTTTGTTAATTTCCTAAGAATTTTCAAAGTCTGTAAAATTGTCCTTTTCCATGTTCACGATCGAGGACTAGCGGAGAATGGGACGAATGGGACGAATGGGACGTCATTTCGGGAATAACAATGCTTTGCTTCTGAGAAGAATATTATTTTGCGAAGACGCGATAGTGCGAGTTTAAATCTTTGCGGAATGCAAGGAAGATTTGTTTTTGGAGACTGTAGTAATACAGGAATCTTAGGATAGAGTATTCCTCTTCATTCAATACCTCTCTCTCGATGACACTCGACCAAAAGCGAGAAAAAGACCAAAAGAAGTGGGCTGATCTGTGCGGAGAGTGATCTGTGATCTCTCCATCGATAGATTTCTTCGATGACGGGTTCAACGCTTTTGTAAAAATCTAGAGATTTTCAAGGCCTGTATATCCTTCTCTAGCTTCTGGTGGAAGGCTCAACATTTTCAAGGTACTGCATAAGACACGAATTTGGTATAAGCTGGGAGCAATCTGACCACTGCGAACCCCGCAAACGATCCCCCGAGTCCCAAACCAAAACAATGGAGTCTAAAGGTGAGAAAATCATACGGCAAATTAATTAAAACGCACCGCGTTTTTTGTACTCGAAATAGAGACCTATCTTAACGAATAGTGAACAAAACCTACGTCCTACAACGAGGCGATTAAGATTTTTGAGGCTTTGAAATGGTGAACTAGCCATGTATTTGTCTATTTTATATAAAACCATACGCTTGCCGGACTTCGTAATATAGCTCTGTTTCTCAAAGGTCATTCCGCATACACAATTGTTTTGTTCTTTGAGCTTCGTTTTTGAGGAACAAAATATATCTTAATTAAAAACTTAAAATGAATTAAACATTTATAAATTTATGGGGAAAGTAAAACAAATGGTTTAAATTCGACTCTGTAGCTTTCGGTGGAGATTGCCGTGTTGAAAGAAGAATGCGTTTGTCAGTCAACCGAAACGCAAAATAATAGGTCGATAACTCCCAGGTTATTAGCGTACGTAAAATGGAATTTTCAAAATAACATTTAACTGATACTATTCGAAACCTTTTTTCAAGATCTTGTCGAACGATTTTCCATAATTTACTAATGCCACTGAATATGCAAATTTTTGCGTAGCTTGCTATGTGCGTACACAGTAATTAACTATGCATATAAATACCACGGTCGGTCGACAATAACGAAGTGAAAAGTTACCTCACATTTGGAAATTGTTTGCCGACATCTCTGCTTATCTCTTATGTTAAAAATTCTTTTCAATCATTGATCTGGAGAAGTAGGTAGGAGTGGACTTCGACTCTATCGCATTTTAAGCTTGTATTTCGGGGAAAATTAATGTTGAGGTTGAAAATGTTTCGACACTCCGAAATCCGCACTTTCCGAAAAGTTAAATTATATTACCAACTCTTCGTGTTCATTGACAACTCTTTAAGAGCTGTAAGTTAACTCTTCCGCCCTTACTTGTACCTTTATAACCCAAATGGACCAACAAATTGTCGATCCTGCCCTAAATTACAACGCGGCGCTCTCGACTGGCGACCCGCACCTCGGAATGAAAAAAACATATATTTGCAGTTATCGCAGCCGTCCAAATCGTAGTTAGTCTCTGAATTGTAATGCTAAATGTTATAGTTCTTTTACTGAAAAATCGTGTCCGTTTTTGATAAAATATGAATCACAAATAACCCAAATATGTTTTGATAACGCTCGGTTCCGGCAGTGACATCACTAGTAGCCCGACCCAGATCCCACTTTGCGCGGTCGCGAACATAGAAATTACAAATTCAAACGCCTGCAGTAACGTAGCAATTTTTACCAATCGTGATGATTTCTTCGCTGAAGTAGTTGGTGAAACTAATGGATTTTATTAACAGAAAAAAAGTGAGGGTTAGTAACACTTTAAAAGGCTTCCGTAATTCGTCTCTATACAAAAGAACATACCTTACAGACCATTCCTTACTGGTAGCAGGAAACGTATAAGTGAATGTATTTCCACCCATGGTCCAATCTTCGCTTGAACTATAGTCGGTACAAAAGAAGTCTGCGTTACCAACTGTTATCTCAGACGAATTGCATGGTGGATTGGAAGCGCTTATACACTGTGCCTTCCATGAACCCACCCTGATAAGTTTACCCTGGCTTATTGTATTCTGGTCACAGTTTTGGGATGATCTTCGAAAAGCCAGACGGAAGTTAAAACGTATCTGTGGAGAAAACAATAGACGATATAAGAGAAATACTTTTAACGCACAAAAATGTAAATCATTTCCTATCTGATCGACAACATTTCTAAATTAGTTCTGAAACTTATGCAGTGTACCATGACTACTGTACGTTTTCTTTATGTTCCTGTAACTAGTTGCTTTTTAAAATCATAGTTTCGGTGATAATTTAGAACAAATCTTATAACACGCCAAATTAAAGAGTGTCTACCAAACCACTTAGCAAGCTTAAGTTGGATGTATAAAATAGTTCTCAAAGGTTTCCTCAGTCTCAGATATGCTGCGCGTGATCACCTAGTGGAAGGTTGCCAATTTTCTGGCCCTCTCTCTGTCACGTAGCGTCGGGAGAGAGGTCCAGAGATAGTTGTCTGCCCATGCTCCGGCTTACCCAATCACAGAGTAGGAGGTCGTTTTCACCTGACTGAAAAACGTTTAGGTTAGCAATAGGTCCTTTACAGCTAGGCCACCACGTGATCTACTTTTCATAAAATTATGGGCTAAAATTATGCCAAAAAAGGACAAAGAATCTGTGTGTTGGCAATTTTGTTACTTTCGATACGTTCTTTCCATTTCTGGCATTCTTTAAGTTTTAGCCTATAATATGCTTTTTTTAAGCCAAAAAATTGCCACCTGACCCCAGCTGCATAGTTACTTTAATTACTTCAAGTTCATAACTTAACGGATTGGAAAGTCTGTGGCATGTCTACGCTGTCATTAATTTCATTTGATCCAGTGTGATCAACAGGAGATGAAATAAATAAGAGAAGGCAACATCACTGATGTTTGCGTTCTCCGCTACGTGCGAGAGACCAAAGCTACAGAGATAGCAAGCGTTCTTGAGCTTTCCTGGGGGTAGGCAAATGCCCGGTCCCCGGCAATAATAGAATTTCAAATGCTCTGCCCTTGGGATTTAGACGTGAGCAAATGCCCTGCTATGCCCAACCTATAACAGATACGAGATGGGGTTATTACCTTCTTGGGCAATTTGTCCATCAAAGTCAAGGGAACGTCTTTCTGCGTTGATATGCGGGCGTTCCCCGCACAATTGCGGCTTCGGCTGATATCACTTATCTCGACCTTGATTATTCCGGATATCACAAAAACCTCATCCAATATTTTTTTTTATTAGTTGTCGTCGTCATTGTATTGTGTTGTCCTGTTTTGTTTCAGCGAATGCCCAGTAAAAGTGCGCATATACTTTGAAATATGAAATTCGACTACAGAATGAATTAATAAGGCATATAGTAAAACTTTTTATACATTTCTTCTCGCTTATTGTCGCCGTTGCAATTATTGTGAAGCTTTATTTTGAGAAACCAGTAATTTTGCACACCGACCAAAAGTGACAGATAATACAGCGCTTAAACTGCCTGTACATGGAAATGCAAATCAGTCAGATCTTATCTTGTCACTCAATCAGGTTTACTCGCCTATGGATTAATCGTGAATGACACCGTTGTCAAAAGTCACAGTTTCAATTACACGTCATTAGTAAGAGCCCTGGAGCTATAAGTCTAGCGGTCAAGCGTCTGAGAAGGCTTGTCAGTGTGAGTAGCGTCTTTTGTTTGTGATGAGGAAAAAAAATATTGTTATTAAAAAAAAAAAGGAAAAAAAAACCTTCCTACGGTAAAATGAACTCACGCAAGCCATATCCCGGTAAGTGATTCAAGCCGTCCAGTTTATTTATTTATTTATTTATTTTTTTTTTCTGCCACGAAGCTTCATGCACAAATCACACAAAGCATTTTATTGCCTAATGAGCTCCCCCTTCCTGCGGATTCAATGTTGACTCTCATAATTTTCTAAATACCGAGCAAGCCCTTTTAAAGAGGCAATAACCATGACGACTGAAATGAAAGAAGATAGCTTGGACTGAAGATCATGAATTAAACCAGAAACCCCATCGACACGGAATGCATTTCCGTATGTAACTATGAACCACCAGATCTTAATGCATGAGCCATTCGGGAGTTCTGAACTCTTTATAACTTCAGTAAAGTCATCAATAAATTTACCACTGCAGAGTTTGTAATGGGCTAGACTGATCGGCAGCAAACTTTCACATACTTAGGCTTGTTGCAATATTTATCAGAATGAGTTGTATGGCATTTGCATATTGCAGACAACATTCAAGCCTAAAAAGCGCTCGGGATAGCTTGAATATCATTCAGGTTAGCCAGAATAGCGCTCAGGTTATGCTTTTTTAATAGCTTTCGGTAATATAATGGAAATGGGAGTATGATATTAGTTAAATATGTCTGCAGTCTGCGGTCTTTTGTGTGCAGTCCTGCAAATGTCGAATACGGATTAGAATATAACAAACTGAATTTGTTTAATTTAAGTTTTACTATAACAAACATGATGTTGCTCTTTATTCACTCAAAGGAGGCACGATGGCCTCATATTTGTGCGCTCGAATACGGATCTAGCTTCCCGGTTCGATCCCTGGCCGGGGACATTGTGTTGTGTTCTTGGACAAGATACTTAATTCTCACTGTGTCTTTGAAATGCGTACCGGTGAATTTATTACTATTATAACCCTGAGAGGCACTCGCATCTCATCCTGGCTATAGTAGAAATACTTCTAATCACTTCATGATACAAAACCCGGAAATAAGCGCCGGCCTGGTGGGCAACTTGGCTCACATGCAGACTTTAAATCGACTGTAGAAGTTTTAGATCTTTGATCTAAACCTCAGTTCCATGTTAAAATTCATGTTAACAGTGTTCAATGCGCTTTGCAACACCAAGCTACTTCCCAGGCCTAGGCATGCCACTTAAACTAAAAGGAACAAACATGTTAACACTGAAAGCACTAATCAAACATCGACTATCGTCGAAATAATTGGAATATAAAATTAATGCATGGAACATTCTTCGCTCCTTACTAGTGACAATTAGATTGGACTACGAGCACGAGATTGAGTACGAGCACGATTTTCGAATTTCAAACCAGTGACGTTTCCACAGCCCTCGCTGTTCATGGTGGTGTTAGGTAGAGAGGTACATTGTAGCTCATGGGATGAGATGGGTAATTGATCATGTGGAGTGTGAAAACTAGAATTGAAACGTCGTTCTCGTACTCGATTTCGTACTCGAACTCAAATCTAAAGTCCGTTACTGATTCAATGGTGTGCAGCCCGGGAGATTCTTGCAAATGTAGCACTTTAAAAAAAAAATTCTCTTCAAAAAACTTCTAACTCCGCGAATAAGCACTTGGGAAATAAGGGAAAATGTCGTAGAGGATTTCGCAAGTGATTGAAATAAAAGATTCAAGCGTATAATTCATATTGTCTCTTCAAAGACAAGGTGGCAGTATGTAACAACGAGGCTGCTTGAACAATGATCTTCAGTCACAAAATATGAACAGTCAAAAGATGCTGAAAAATACAAAAGTGGTGCTGATGACAATTATTGATTTACGAATGATGAAAGTCAAAAGTACGATAAAAAAAAAATGAGCTCGCAAATGGTCTTGAGAATGCTCACAAAAGAGCAGCGCTCAATTTCCTGTGGATACATGTTAAGATCCACTCATACATGGACAGTTTGTTAAGGGCCCGTATGATAGCAGTTGAAAACTCAAATAAATACATCAAGTCATAAGTAGGCGATAAACATTTGAACAACCACAGCATGCGTGGTAGAAAACCCCTCCTACGACAACAATAGTGAGCGTGCTGAATGATTTGCTCTTACCGTGTTACTGTTAGAGTCTGTAGGAGCCCACATGATACTGGCATGCCGAAAGTGAGATCCTTCCACTGGCGGTAACCATTGGAGAATCAGAAGAGTAAGAAGGTAAGCCGTTATCCTGCAATCCATCCTTTCGTCGAAGTGTAGTTGTTCTGGAGGGTTCCAGGAATGTATTACGATATGTCGCGCTTCGACGATTTTGTGACTGGCAGCGTGCCTTAGTTGGTAGTCAAAAGAAAGCAATTTCATCAGTCGTTGCTTCGCACTGATAGCATTTCTCTTCACCGACCCGCGAAACATGGTGTCAGAATTGGTATTGACAGCGGATCCTCCAATAGCGTCGGGCATAGTTTCTAAAAATAGATGACATCACCATAGACCCCCAAATGACTCGTACACGAATTATAGTCCGGTAGAAGTTTTTGTATGAGCGCGTTGTCTTCTGGACCACAAAATCAGGCAAAAAAGAAAAGATTGCTGCTCGAGATCTAGCGGGTTTTTTTTTTGTTAACTTAAACAATGTTAGAAAGCAAACACTGCTGCTGTGGGAAATGTAAAACGGACTCAAGGAGTCCAGGAAAGAGCCTAAATATCACAAATGGCACGAAGATCTTACAAAGCCGTAGTGATAGTCTGACAGATTCCAAAACCTTCAGAAATTGGAAGACTTGGAAGTCAAGAACTTAAAGCGCGGTGGTTGCGTCTAGCCGATCAGAATACTTAACATAGAAACGCATTACGAAGGAACGTATCTGCTATTTATCAAGGTCTTGAACAAAAGACTTGTTGCCAGAAATATCCAAATTTGATAACCCGAGCCGTCCACTCAAACGAATGCGACAGACCATGCAAGAGGATATCATTTTCATAATAAGGATCCCTGAGACAATTCCAAGCGCATGGTAGAATAAATGTAGTATGTAATTTAATAGAGCCATTTATCCGACCAGATAAACAAATCTGTGACTGTGACAAGATCGTAACTGCATATTTTTCATAGATATATTTGCCGTGATACGTGCACGTGTAATAGGCCTACTCTGGGACCTAAAGTCGCGTTAAGTTGCCTTAAGTCGCCTTAAGTCGCCTTAAGTCGCCCTAAGTCGCCTAAAGTCGCCTTAAGTTGCTATCGGTTACGCAATGTTAAAAAGGTTTCAACACAATCAAATTGCCCCTGTAGAACGGGTTATTAGACTTATAACTGTCATGTTAGGGTAAACTCCACTGTACTCTATGGAGGAGGAGGCACGATGGCCCAATGGTTGGTGCAATGGACCCCTATTGGGGATCATTGCATTGTGTGCGTACTCTCATAGTGCCTCTCCTCACCCAGATGTATAAATGGGTACTGGTTACGGAACAGGGGGCAGGGTGCAGCAAAGGCAACCTCAATAGGTGTGTTTTTAATTTTGTTTTTTTTAACACTCGTTCCCAATGCATTGGAGCCATCTAAACCTCCCCTTAAAGGGTCCTAGTCAGCCACACCTTTGTTTTTGTTTACATACAAGAGTTTGGCTTTTGTGTTTTATTCGGAGTATGTCAAAGC
Organism: Meandrina meandrites; assembly: GCA_963693305.1. NCBI lineage: Eukaryota > Metazoa > Cnidaria > Anthozoa > Scleractinia > Meandrinidae > Meandrina > Meandrina meandrites. The sequence goes on from OY855914.1 coordinate 15,273,046, forward strand.
AAAGAAAATCACTGTGAAACTACTAAAGATAAAGGGACATACTTTCAGGAACACAACTTAATTGAGCAAGCCAAGCGAAGCCTTGACTTGTTGCTATGTGACGTCACACTGGCAGTGATGAGTCGGTCACCGACAGATATTCGAAAACAATATTTGGTGACAGGCTTGTTGCTGTATGATTTAAGAGTGAATGCCTATAAAAATGGACCTAAATCGTCTATCAATGGCACAAGTCGAAAAATTAATTTCGCTTGTATTTTGTCCATAGATAGGTCCTAGTAAGAATAGAAACGGACCATAGTTAGTTTCTGCTAATACAGCTTTCTCTGGTAGAAATACGCCAAAAACGATTTCAACCCGATTGGGCTCAAAATCTACTTCCGGTTTTGCTGAATTTTTCGAATATTTGATTGCTTCGCGCTCCGCAGAACAGCTACTTGAGAATCTTTCAATGGATTTTATATTCAGTTCAGGTCTTCGTGTTATGACTGAGCGAAAAATAAAATAAATCAAAGTTAGTTTTGAGCCCGAAAAGAGATCAAACTGACACGCAAAATTTTACAGTGTGTCGCAAGAGAATTATTGCATAAAAACATCGCCATATTTTTCTATGGGCTGTAACTTTAAATACCATAAAAACACTTTCTACGGGTTAAATATACACCCACCTATTAGGATATCCAAAAATATATCTGGGCAAATGGTTTCAAGTCGCCCGCCTTGGCCTGTGTTTCTCATAGATTTTGCCCAAAATCCGCAGTTGGAATGTAAACAATTGCGTGACGCGGATAGCCACTCTCGAGTAAATATTCGTTTCCAGCAATCCGATGAAAGAAATTTTTGAAAAGTTGTGTGGATAAAATAATGGAATTTTTTTGTTGTTTAAGTTAGTATAAATATATATGTTTTTTCACTTGCATTGCAACACCCACGACATCCCTGATAAAGAACGTTACTACAGTACTCCGGGAAATGATTTTAACACTTGTTTATTTTATTGATTTCACTGATAACTTACAATACAGTGGTAGTTTTAAAGATATACTTAACCAATCCTCTATGGTTTATGGCAATTGAATCATTGACTGACAAATAAAGTCAAGTGGAAATACCATAATTTCTATAAACTACTAACTGCGTGACGGCATCTCAGCTCTTCTAGCTGTGTAGAACATTTGTACCCACACAATATGCTCAAACTCAGCTAGAAAACCCGGAATTTCTTGAATTGAATTAGCCGAGGAAGAAATTGCGTTTAAGTTTCAATCAAACTGGGGAAAAAATACATCTTTTCTACTTTGGTTGTTTGATCAATTAACTGAAATTTGCAGATCATAACACTGGTAGACAAATAAACATTACAGTGGTCGATCTAGGACTAGGTTTACACTAAAGGAGTTGTTTTGGATTCGTAAAAGTTCCCGGATTCATCAATTTTAGAGTATTCGGATTAGTAGGGGTTTACAGTTAAAGGATATTCGGATTCTCAACCGTTTGCACACGACGATAACTCCGGGAACATTCATGATGGAATGGTTAACAAGCAGTTTGTTGCCTAGACAACGAGAAACAAAATGCTTCCGAAAATAACGCTAAGGGTAGGTTGAGACAGTCTGAAGTTTTCTTTCAACTCGCTAACCACGGTACTGTTGTCCATCATGTCAGGTCCCTCCAGGTATTTATTCTGGTCTTTACTTAATATCTAGAACCGTCGAGGTTTTCGATCATGCCATCGTCGTCATCTGCGCAGGAAAGTATAAATTGGGTTTCTGAGGAGTATGGCATTACCCATTACAAAAGTGATTACCTACACCTGAAAGAGCACGAGGTAATCACCCAGTGACCGCCATCAAATGGCCATCAATGTGCCTACGACTCGACTACGACTAGATCATGTAACCCGCCATTTTCGTTCCACCCCAAACGCAAAAGATCACAGGCGAAAACATATCCGGATTCGAGATAAAATCGTTTACACGACAAAACTCTCCGGATTCAAAAGTTTTCGGATTCAAAGTTTCCACTTAAAATTCCGGATTCAAAATCTCCGGAGACACGACCAAACCGGGGAGTTTTTATTTCGGATTCGTCCACTTTTGTGTAAACGGCAAAATCAATCCGGCACTAAAACGTTCCGGATTCATCACGAGTCCGGAACAATTTCCTCTAGTGTAAACCTACAATCCTGGCCATAAGTTGTTGGGACACCTCCCCCTTTTTGCGCGCTAAAACCCACGATTTCAACTACGTCCTTAACGTTTTAGAACAAAAGATGAATAGAAGAAAGTACAATTAACCCCCCCCCCCCCCCCCCCCCCTACCCCCTAGCAATGTTGCATGAAAATGAAGCTATTCTGAAGACTAGGTCGGGTGTGGGAAAAAAGGAACAAGGAACAATAGAAAGTGGTTAGACAGTTGTGTTGGAACCAAACGCGATTGCTGAAAAATCGCTATTATTGGAATAAGACGTGAATATCTATCTTATCGTTTCTTTATTTCGAGAATACTGTTCTAGGAAGCGAACAATTCTTGAAACGTGGCTATTCTGAAGCTATTGTCAAGGATTTTTTTTTTCTTCAAGATTTTTATCAACATTGACAGGGAGGAGGGGGGTAGGCGGGCTTGCGCGGTTTAATTTTGGTCTTAAGAGAGGCTGCCTGTGAAGTCATCTGCCGTAACTGTCCCAACACTTTTGACCTGCATTGTAGTCTTTAATGAACAGTTAACATCCATCTTGTTTTGTTCGCGGAAGTCGGTCACGGAAGAGCGAATTTCAATGAAATAGATATATAATTTGATTAAGCAATTAGCCAAAAATAGGTTGGCCGCCAAAACAGTTTAGGGTTTAGCCTGACTCTAACCTTAAGTTTTAAGACTGAGGTAAGCAATCCGTCCAGCTCAGTAATTGTTCAAATTAACAGCTTACCGAGACTCTCGCGCCGTCGATGCCTCTTATTTATGATTTAAACTTTTAGGATTTGTTTACTTTACTTTTTCCGACTTTTTAGCAAGAGAAAAGGCAGTAAATGTGCTGGTACAAATAAAAAGGTTTAACCGAAAATCGATCCGTCGAAATCAACAAATACAAATTTAATCGGTGTAGCGTTCTTTCAGATCACGTAAGGCTACAAACCAACAATATCAACTTGTCATTACGCTTAACAAATGAACTTAGAACGATTTTCTTTCTAGAACTCGCTCTTGTAATTAAAATGATCAAAGAAAGAACGACAGCTTAAGGTATCAGCCACGGTTAAAAAAGTTCCATTTTCGAAGTTTGGGATTTTGTAATGTTGAGATAAAGCTCTTCAAGAGCGTTCTTTTAAAAAAAATTCCACAAAAAAATTTTAATTCTGCGCGGAGTTATTAAGCGTAATAGCTTTAACTAGGTAAATTATGTTAATTGGCCGTTGACAAGTCTTGTCATACTGGATAACTTGTCTGTCAACGCGTCACGAAACAAGTCACATGATCTCTCAGCTCCATTGTATCACGCAAGAAATTTGTGAGTTCGCGGCGTCTGTTTCAGTTCAGTAACGAAGAAAAAAAGGTAGAAGAACGGGATAATGATGAAGCAGGCGAGACATGGCAGAAGCTCAGTGGCCGTTCCATAATAGCTTGCGAAAGGCTACAGGAAAAGTTCGACGAAGCGGTGACTTGTCGATTTTGCCAAGGAAATGTCAAACTCTTTGAAAATGTCGGCAAAAAAAATGGCCTTGGTTCGACTTGGATGCTCCAGTGTCGAAGCGAAAGCTGCCCGTCGCACGAGAGAAATCTTGCATTTTCCACGACTGAAAAGGCAGGGTATTTGAGATAAATCGAGCATCAGCTCTCGGCTTTCGATCCATCGGTGGCGGACATGCGGCGGCTTCCAAGCCATTCAGTGTTCTTGGTTTTTCTCCCATAAACAAAAACGTCACGAACGTAGGAGTCATGTAGGCCTGTCACCTTTATTATACCAAGTTTTTATGGATTGAGCTGAATAGAAGTGGGAACAAGCGCGAGTATAAACATGTAAATATTAAACTAAACTGCGGCACGGTACTGACCGCGTTGTAACATTACTGTATACACGGCGCCTTGCTTACAATCGACCCAGCTTGTCTCATTTCGGCCAGCATGGCATCTTTTGTGTTGACCGACCGTTGTTCATTCTCCATTTCGTTGCGCGGAGTCAGAATTTTGAATTTATTTACCTGTGCCAATGCGATCTGTGACCGAACGAAGAAAAGAGTATTTCCCGCAACGTTCCGCGTAAACTTGAAATCGCCTGCTGTATGTTACCTGTCATGTACCTATTGTTATAGTAAGATGATTCCTTTCTGGTATTCATCAACTTTGACGCTTAGGCGTCGTAATCCCTTTACGGGTAGGACGCCGCGGAAAATATGTTTTGCTATTTTTCTCGGAAAGAAGATTTCGATAAAATGAGCGTACGTTTTTAGCTCCAAGTCGGCAGCCCCTCGATCGATTTGGCTGAAATTTGGCCAGCTGCTAGTCAGATGGTTTTCCTCCAAAACCGTGTCTGCGATTTTTGTTTTCTTTTTTCGTTTTCGAGTAATCTCTATTTGTCCACAGGAAGTGCTGGTGATTTGTCTTCCCTAACTTTATCTGTTCATTAAAAAAGAACAAACCCACTTGTCAAAAATCTGAGACACGGTTTTTTAGTGGAACTTGTTGAGAGGCAAATGCGGTGTTAATCGTTTTTTTTCCGCTTATTTTCGGCGGACCTGGAGCTTGATTTGCACAGACACATACTTTTGCAAAAAAGTATCGCTATCGCATTTTTTTTTAGGTTTTTGTTAACTTTGAAGGAAAAATCCATAATCTGGAACTATTAAGCTTTCAGAAAATGTATGGTTTGTCGGGGTTTGTATTAAAAACAAAAGCGCTAAAGTGATCGGCGCGCGGACGGTCCTGAAGGGTGGCTGATACCTTAAAACGACATAGCAGTAACACCCGAACTCCAAGTAAATTGCTTTTAATTGGCGTTTTTAATTAACGAAATTTCCAAAGCGATGACTTTAAAAATATCAAAGTTAAAAGTGGTCCATTTTGTTTTTCTTTTTTCACCCAAATGTTCTAAGATAGCCATCTGCGGTTTGTTGGAAACGAATCATGCATTCAGGGTGACCGCCAGCGTCACGCAATTGTCTACATTCTCACGGCGGTTCAAGGCAAAATTTATGAGAAGCACAGGCCAAGGCGGGCGACTTAAAACCATTTGCCCAGAGATATTTTTTGATTTTCAAACAAGTGGGTGTACAGTTAACTCGTAGAAAGTGTTTTCATGGCATTTAAAGTTATAGCCCATAGAAAAATATGGCGATATTTTAGTGCTATAATTCGTTTGCAACACATCGTAATATTTTGCGTTTCTGTTCGATCTCGTTTCGGGCTCAAACGAAACCTCGATTTATTTTATTTTTCGCTCAGTCATACCATGAAGACCTGAGCTGAATGTAAAGACCATTGAAAGATTCTTAAGTAGCTGCTGTGTGACCCGAAAAGCAATCAAATTTTCAGAAAATTTAGCATAACAGGAAGTAAATTTTGAGCTCAATCTGAGCGAAATCGTTTTTCACAAATTTCTCCCCAAAAAAGCTGCATTAGCAGAAACTAACTATGGTCCGTTTGTTTTCTAGCTAGGGCCAATCTATGGGGAAAAAATGAGCGAAATCGATTCTTCGACTTGTGCCGTTGTTTGGTCTATAGTTTATGGGCACTGGCTCTTAATATTTGACATTTCTTGGCTTTTTAGCCCACAAGTTCATTATATTGTGCTTCTTGTGATGGCTGCCCTGCGTGCTCATGCTGTGTTAGCAGTCACCGTCGCTTACTTTCCCAAGCCTTTCGAAACTGCCATGTTCCCTCTATATCCCTTCAAAATCTTATGAGGAAAAAATAACTCACTCCCCTTGGGCATTACATGTACATGATTTGTTCCTCAGTCAAAATATGGATGTGCCAAAAATGGTAGTCTCTTTCATATTGCCTATTTTTTTAATACAGTTCAAAGTAAGGCTTTTCCAAAACGTTTACATATCAAACCTCTTTATTTCTATTTTAGCCTTGACATGTATTATCATTACACTTACTTTCCTGTTTTACTGGAATGTACTGTACAGGTTTTGCTTAAGGCTAATGGTTAAGTACAATACATTGTTAAATTGGGTGCTGGAGATATTGCTATTCGCTGCTGTTATTATTTTGAGAGTATTTTTATCTTTGCTTGATCCACTTTATAAAGTTTTGTTACACATAAAGCCACAAGTCAAATTCTCACTGGTACAATATTTCTGACATAAAAAGTCAAAGTGTTTTCTTTCCAGTCTAATTACAACATGCCTTCTTGTTTTTCATGGTATTTTGTTCAATCTTGGTACAACCCATAATTTAGTATTAGACTGCGAGCTTCATTCCGCTCCTGTTTACTTGTTGGCTGTTGCTATTATTTTGACCATATCAGCCCTACCATATCCATTTCTTGTGGGATCATATGTTGTGTCTGTAATGGCACTGGGGGAGAGCTTTGATGCTAACTCTAGACACTGTTTAGAATTGCCACTGTTTTTTTCCCATTTTGTATCTTTGCTTTGGTGTACTGTTAAGTTATCCCTGTGCAAAAATGGTTGAATTACACCATCCAGGTTTTCTATTCAGCATGGTGATAAGGCCAAAAAGGTTTGTGACAACCATCTCAGTAATTGGTATAACAGGTAAAGCCCGCATATTTACTTTTGCACCATATGGAACTGTGAGAGATTTAAGATCTCAAGTAAATAGCAAATTCAAGATAACAAGTGATCTTTATTGGTTGTCATGTCGTGGCAAGCCATTGCTTGATTGTTTACCTTTGAATGAAATAACTGGAGCAATGATCATGCATGGACGGTTGATTGGAGGTAAACAATGCTGTTTTAAGGGATGTGAAAATGCGGCTGGTTCTCGTAAATTTGATAGTGTGATTGGGCAGTATGAAATGAAATGTACCCCTGAGGACATAAAATCTGATTTTGAAATTGTCAAGAATCTTAGAGTATGTGATAAACATTATGGCAGTTTACCACCTAGAGGGCAGAAGCCTGCAAAGGGAAAAAGTTCCTCAAGATCACGCAGTGATGCCCAGCGAGGTATTCTGAAATCAACACCATGCGTTGTGGCATGCTCACAATGTAACAATAATTAAGGTTTGCCTAACCAGTGATGTTCCCTGCAAGAAACATAACATAATTACTTTTAATAACCAGTTTTCGGTGGCTTGCAACTTTTTGGATGAAATAAATGATAATAAGACAGATTTACACAATGACTTGTATACATGCATAGATCCTTGCAATGGATCTAGTATAGACTATATATGTATGTCATGTCAGCCTTTCTTTTTAAAATCCATTAAAATAGAGAATGAATACAAAAAAGCTCAAAACATGTTTCAACAAAAACAAGGATGTGCAACTTCCACAACCCAGTCACATTCAGACAATTCTCAAAAGCAGGATTTATCTGAAGATATTATTGACTCAATCCCACATCTATATGATTCTTTTTCAAAACAAGATAAGCAAGGTAATATAGCAGATGACAAACAGTATTATAAAAGAGAAGTTACAGTGTCTGACTCAAAATTAATTCAAAATTAAAACCAGGTATTTTCACAGAAGTGTTAACTGAGATTCTGCAAAATAATTCACAAGAAACATCAGGTGAATACAATGAATGTGGGGCAGTGGCACCTATGCCATTGTATATACAATCTTCCAAACAGTTATGTCAGATATATGTCCATGGACAGTGTCATTCACACACCTGAAATCAACAGAGAACACCATGAAGGTTACTCTTTCTACCCCTAACATTGCAAAAGGTGTCGAAATAACCAAGTGGAAAGAATTGACATTTTTTCTTCCTTCGGAACTTAGAAGAATTTCAGCAAAGGATTTCCGTCCATTTACACTGCAATTCTTGGGTAACAGAGTTGACTATGGTGAAGTCCCACACAGCATCTTCCACCCAAACATATTCAAATCTGCTCTTGGTGGTATGCTTGAAATAATTGAACACTTACCAGTTTGCCCAGGTATCAATGACCCAGCCCTCATTGAAACTGCAGAAAGAAAGAACAAAAGCCAGTCATATTTTGTAGACACCACAGGAACAGTTGTAAATGGGCAAGTTGTGAAATGCATTAGAAGTACAGGTTGTGCCTATAAACTATCTTTGCATTCAAAAATAAGATGCAGCAATTGTCAGGATGTCCTACGGGCTTACTTACGTTGGCAGACAACACCTTCATCTAGTACATTTGAATCCAAAACTGCCCATGATTCACGTACTAAACTCAACACCCTTTCCCGTGCTGAACTCATAGCCAGAGCCAAAAATCTACACAAAATGGTTGCCCAAGGTCAAAGAAAAGCAAAAAAATATTACAGATTATATCAAAAAGAAAAACAAAAAAACCTAAAAGCACCCCAAAATTACAACCCCAAATCATCTGACCTTGCAAAGTTAATGGACATTGCTATTGAGAATCAGTGGCTTGCTGAAAATTCTGTCCTCTATGCGCTCCTCATTGACACATTGACATCATTAAAGAAACAGGAAGCGGAATTTGCAAAGCATGGAAATCTTACTGAAAATAAACAAAAACCACACCCAAAAGGGATGAGATACAATCCTCTTGTAATTAAGTGGAGCTGCATGATAGCCAGTAAGTGCCACAAAAAAGGCTATGAAATAGTAAGAAGCATCATTCCCATTCCAAACTGGGAAACAGTTAAACAATATCGACAAGCAGCAAGTACAACAAACCCAATATCCCAGGAGAAACTAACACTCATGATTCAAGAAATGACACGAAGGGGATGTAAGGGGATTGGAGGTATTCACTGGGATGAGATGGCCATAAAGGAAGGGATTGTGCTATGTAAACGGACTGAAGAATTGGTTGGATTTGAAGACTTAAACATCGATGATGACCTCAATACTAGACCAGAAGATCTAAATGATAATGACGAAGAACACAGTGACATTTCCTCTGAATCAGCAGATTCCGACTCATTGTCTATTGCATCTGACCAGGAGTATGACTCCAGTCCTGAAACTGCATTGCCCAGCATTAAACAAACCCCATCATCTAAAAAAGCTAAACTTGTTTGTCAGTTCTTATTTTCATCTTTAGAAGGGGACTTTTCTTGGCCAGTTGCCTCTTTACCCTTACACAAAATCAACCATAAAATTCTTTGTACTCTCGTTTGGCAAGTAGGCGAGGCAATTGGTGGTCTTAAATTTGATGATCGAAAGAAAATAGAAGTTCTCTATGGTGTATCTGATGGCTCGACATGCTCTCATGCCTTTTTTAGTAGAGTGGGTGCACAGAACTGGCCGGTTACATACAATCCCTTTAATGACAACAAACCAATTTGGTGGCTTTCAGATTACCCCCATATGATAAAAAAGCTGAGAAACTTTATTGTTAATCCTGATGGTCAACTTCAAACACGGGGGAAAAAGGTAACAGTGAACCATTTGATACCTGTTGCTCAAGGTCAACTAACAAAGTTGAACTGGAAACACATAAAATCGACGCCCCGAACAAAAATGAGTGTCAAAAGAGCTGTCACTGTTTACTCTCTTGATGTTGCATTAGACATCCTTAAGGGTCCATTACCTCCTGAAGATACAGTTGGAACCCACACTTACTTAAAGCAATACCACAAATTATTTCAAATTTCCAACAAAAATTCAGAAGTGGATCCTACATGCTACAAGCAATTGCTATCTATCATGATTTGGTTTGACAATTGGCGTGGAAAAGTGAAGCAAAACAGTTGGCAAGCAGCAAGTGGTTTGAAAGACCACTGGAAACAATTCATACCACGTATAGCTTACAAAGATCTAAAAAGAAGTATCAGGGCTTTCCTAGGAGTTGTCCAGTATGTGCAAATGCACCATCCAGAAATACATATCATACCAAAAACCATGTGTCAAGATGATGTCGAAAATTATTTTTCTTTACCGCGGGCCAGGGTAGCAGGGGGAAAACCAACAACTTTACAGTTTTTTGAATCATCTGCCTCTCTTGAAACTGAACTCCTTCTGACTTCAGAAATGAAAGGCCTACAAAGTAATATTGGCTCTTACGATTTGGCAGCTCTACCTAATCTTGTTTCCATTCCACTATCTAAACAGAAGCTGTCATCCGATGAAACTACAAAACATTTCAGTGAAAAAGAAGGGTGGGAATTATGTGCTCACCAGCTTAACTCAGACAGTTTTATTGAGAAAAGGTGAGGATTTGACGAAACCTTCCACAATGCTGCCGACAAGCAACAGCTGTCAAGACATGTCAAACAAACAGTAGAATATGTAGATCTTTTTTCATCAACTACTATTTTAAGAACTTCACAACCCATACTAACTGCCATACATGCTAGACAGAATCACCATCATGTGTTATTATTTTCTAGGAAACTTGACTACCACGTAAGGACAAATTTTTTCACTGGAAACTAGTCTCCAAACTCTCTTCAGGAAGCACTAACAAAACTTAAGGGTGATAGTGCACCATGTTTCTACTGGAGAGAACTACTGCGAGTACTGCATATTTCAAATTCTCTAATTAGTTTGTCATGCAATGTTCTTTCTGCATTTGTTCGGAAATTTACAAAGCGCAGGTGTGTTGCGTATTTAGCAAAAGATGGGCTTGCACCACAACATGAGGAGGATGAATCTGCGATTAGGCAAATGTTGAAGAAATTTCACATAAAACAGGATACAGGAAATTTGACAAAAGCACAACCATCAGATACCTGTTTCCGTTGCCAAAGGCTAGGTCACTGGGCTGCTGAGTGCCCAGAGGGCCATGAACCGGAGTGGCTGGCGCAACAAAAGTGCTTCTTGTGTGGTGGTCAAGGCCACATACAAACAGCATGTCCCAAGAAAAGTGGAAAAAACCCCAAATTGAAATCCAAAATCATGCAGAATAGACCTCCAGCTGTTAAGCACACATGGTATTCTGCTAGTGCATCTCTTACAAAAATGTTAGGTACTTTAACAGCAAAAAAACTTAAAGACTTTAAATGCTATGAACCAATTCCTGCATCATCTAGTGGCAACGATGACCCTAGGTTTTACAAACAAAGGAGTGATAAATGGTTCAATGCAAGTAAGGGAAAAATAAATGGAAGTAAGGCTGCAATTGCCCTTGGATGGTATGGCAAAAAGGCAATGCTTGACTACTGGAATCAACTTTCTGGTGATATGCATGGCTTACAAACTGAATCAAATGAATCAAATCTTGCTATGTTATGGGGATCGATTAATGAGGACATTGCTCTTGTCACTTACCTTAAAAAATTTTTCTCACAAAGTAAAGAGAGGGTGGTAAAGGAAACTGGAATTTGGTTTTTAAATCATGCCGATATGAAATAAAATCAACGCAACCTGGATCACAGATCTATGTTACAATCGATCGCTACTTATTGGCCATTATTATCTTTAAATGAAAAAAGCCGAAACAATCTAGTTACCAGTTCGAGAAACGGAGCAATGCATGCCGGGAAGGGTCTTTACACCTCGTGCGCGGGAAAACATGGCGGTCGATACAAGACAAATTTTATAAGTCAAAAACCAGTTCTCGCTTTCCAAACTTTGACACTAGCAACGCTTGGCAAATGGACCACAACTCACGAGAGGGTATTTTTCTTGGGCAAGAACAGCTCTTGGACTTTGCTGCCTGGCTCGATCTGACTTCGAACGCCGATAACACGATTACGGTATATCAGCTACCTTCGAAGTTTCAGAACACATTTTGATTCTTTAAAACGTGCTGATGACTTACGGGTTTCTCGAGGCTTTATGATGCCTCTCAACCACCAGGCAGGCACACGAAGTACTTTAACACAATGCTTAAGATATTAGTTGACAGAGCTCTAATGCGGCACATCTCTTTTTTGTTCGATGGTATTTCGTTTGCCGCTCGATCGATTCACGTGTTGTGCTCACGTCACAATAACCGATGTAAACAATCTGTTCCCAGATTTCCGCTCTATATACTATTTTCCTTTGACTTTAAGACAGCTAAGATTCAGTGGAATACACTAGAAACAGTCTGCCTGTTTGCTGTTCAACAAAATAATAAGGTTTCTTTTGTTTTTTGTTAAACAAAAGATCTCCAAAAGATGCCACTTGGAAAACTGAGCTTTTTACATACGTTATTTCTCGAGAACGAAGAGCGCCCCAGCCAAAAAAAATTCACAGCAATATTTCTCAAGTAAAACGAAGCCTACATGCCAAAATTCAGCTATTTTTGAACACTTTCAAAATGACCAAAAAATGTAGGGGACGTTCTTGCACGCGGCAATTATCTCATGTGATCTGCAAGATGGAAAAGCCTATATCACTGAAGGAAACCATAGTCTCTGGGTGGCCCTCAAAGAAGAAATACCATTTATGCCATCTCGTGTGATTCCTCACTGGTTGCCACTTCATGGGTCCTACATAAACCTTGATACTGATGTTGCCAATCTTAAGTCCAAGAAAGTGATTCTTCCAGAACATCTGGGATTACTTGTTGCACAAATTGTGTTCAATTAAAAAATTACTTTCAAATAATTATTCTGAATAGTAATAATTCTATAATTTTGTAAACAAGTTTTCAATTCTCATTCAGTGAACTGCAAGCATATGACAGTATAATTTATTTATCCAGTTTCGTGACTAGTAGCGTACATATGCCATTTTAGACAAGACTCACGCAAAGGAACTGCCGTCAAAAGTATTGCTGACAGTGTACATGTACTACACCTGTTGTTGTTGTTGTTTGTGAGCCACAGAAATCAGTTATCCAAATAAATTATTTCTCAGACTTTTCTTGACCAGATATTGTCGTCATTTTATTTTATTATTGTACTGTCACTGTAACTGTCATCAAGTTATCGAATTTAAGTTAAAAAATAACACTTTGTAGCGGAAAACTGAAACTGGGTATTTCTACCACATTGGGTATTTGCTACAAAATATACCTTACAGAATAAGTGGACAAAAATGTCATAAATGGAATTATTCGAGATTGGAGGCAATTCCTCTTTCAAAGTGCCAGCCATACGTGAAAAAAATCTGGAAAAAAATCTTCAACTTCTAGGTCTAGAATACCTCAAAGCTCAATTATTTTGTTTGAGACGAAAAAGGGCATTTTATGGGGAAAAAATTCTCATACCTCGAAAAAAATTCTTCAACTTTTAGGTGTAGGTTACGTCATGGCTTAAGAAAGGATTTTGTTCCAAAATTGAGTCGTCCAAGAATCAGAAACATTTCAGATTGTCGGGGGGGGGGGGGGGGGGGGGGGGGGTCTATCAGTTCCAACATGACCGTCGGAATCTGCTAAAATCGATGATTTATATATTATTTTTGGTCCTTGTATCTACGATTGATTATTTGCTACGCACACGCGCGTTATTACCGTCATAATGCTGTACTTTCCCTCCAATTTGGCATAGTCGTTAAAAGACGAGTATAAGTATTTTTAACGATTACAAATTTAGAGGTAGAATAAGCAGCAATTATGCACCCGAGGATCGAGAGAAATAAATAAATAAAGAACCAAACAAACAAAGAAAAGAAATAAGAAGTTTCTGTTGTAAGAAATGGCAACTGGCTGGCATAAAAACGTCTTGAACATCCTTTTAAAGCCCACAAATTTTATTGCTACAATGTAGCTACAGTTAAAGCTATAGTGTTGAACACACTGTGAAGCATCCACTGAGACTATAGATGAATAGGTAAGTAACAGGTTTAAACGTGTAACATAGCTAAGCTAATTAATTGAGCAAAAATGTATCGTCATTTGGTTGTTCTTTAAAAGCAGAAAGCGGTTATAAAACAAACGTAATCCTAATCAGGCTATGAAAAAGGCCAGAAATGACGGTCACTTCTGACTATATGCTACAGCAACTAAGTCGTACCAAATGCGATTCTGTAATCTGCAACGGCTCTATAACATATTACTAAACGGTTATAAAGATCAAAGCTTAAAGTGTAACTAATACCCAAAATTTTTACCCGCTAAAGTAAAAATACTTGTTATAACGTAATGACGGTAAAGGCTGAGTTTTATAGTGATGGCCTTATCATAACTTACCATCGATTGGTTGTTTAAACTATTAACCCTCGGACATGCAAGGAGGAGCAGGTTGGATCCCTCTCCCTTCAGAGGATTTTTATGAGTTTTGAAAGGAGGCTTTACTTTATGTCATCCAAACTCGCAATCAGCCAATCAGAAGCCGTGTCTACTGTCCTGATATCCTGTGATATCAAGCCACTGACCTGGTATGGCTACGATAGCTTGGTCAATTTCAATCGAATAAATTTTCCGTGAGTCAAAGTGAAAGGAGGTTTTAAAATAAAATCAAAATTTTGAGCGTTTGTTTTTTGGGGTTAAAAGGCGTCGAAACTTTCCCGTCAAAAGTAAACTGGAGGGCGCTCGTCAAATGGTCGCTGTTTTGTGACAGTCCTGATTTTTTTTGTTTCTAACATGGAGCCGGGGTTTTCAGATCTCTCGTTTCTGAGTTTCTGCGAAAATAGTAAAATCTAAGATCGCAGATTCAAGAGGCTGGCAGACTTAACAACCTCATGTGACGCCAGATGACGTCACGAACAACAAAAAAATTACTGATCTTGCAGAGCAGGCCAGGGGCTATCTATTCATAGTAAAACGATTTTTAAAAATGTCCTATTGAAACAAGACCGCAGGGGAAGGGCTCCATTTACTCCTCCTTTCTACCACGGTGGACGTATGAGTTTATATGTACGTCCAAGGGCTTAAGGCCCTAACTAACAGCCTTAAAATAACTAACAGATTCCAAAAATGATCCCGATTCGGAGACAGCAAGGTTTTTTCTGCCCAGTGGGTCGTGGGTAGTGTGCAAGGCGACGATTTGTTTATACATAGGTTGCGTTCATAAACCGTTTCGCCATTGCCATGCGGTACTTGACACCTAAAGCAGCTAGGGCTATCACTGCAACCAGGCCAAATCCACCAACTGCCGCCACGCCACCAATTAGAGCAGTATGTTTGTCGTGATCAGAATCTGTGGATATCAAAACAAATGAACACGTTTCAGACAAGCAAGCAAAGATTTTAAACGTATTTTAAAGCATTTCGGCCAGAGACGGGTTGCAAAGAAACGACTCTTTCAGCAAAGCATGATCAGCATTGTCAGTAAATGGGTTCTACATTTATTTTCCGTTCTAAAAGAGGCTTCAAATTTATTTTGAGCGCTGTGCATTCCTTAATTTTTCCAGCAGAAATAATAAAGAATATCAGGGTACAAGATACCTTTCGCAGTCGACAAATGGCTAAGGTTAAATGTATAGAGGACCAAAATGTCTGTTATAATCAAATCAGATTATCTTGTCATTCATCCTATTTGAACCGTTTCTAGTTCTTGTTTTTTTTTTTTTATTTTATTATTATTTTTTTACTAGTTGAGGGACTATAATGCCGCCAAAAGGCAATAACCTACAAGCAATTCTCTTTCATGCGTATTACTGACCAAACCTCATGCCACTTGTTGGGAGTATTCTCTTGGTACCCAGTGTCGTCATCTTTGATCAAACGTTCCGAAAGAAATGGTATGGTAGCGCGCACTTTCTATTTCATTAATTGCTGGGGAATGAGTGAGTAAAAGAAGCGCGCTGGTACTCTGTGCACCGTACACAAGAATGGAATCGCGCAATCTGACCTTTTCAACGAATAGTACAACAGCATTTTTTTTTAGTGCGACTACTCGTAGCGGGCCACTTGGAAAAGAGTTAACCAATGAGAACGTTACTTGAGGAGGAGGAGAAGAAGAAGAAGAAGAAGAAGAAGAAGAAGAAGAAGAAGAAGAAGAAGAAGAAGAAGAAGAAGAAGAAGAAGAAGAAGAAGAAGAAGAAGAAGAAGAAGAAGAAGAAGAAGATATCGCAAACTGACTTTTCAAGCTAATTTTTTTTAAGCCAGATTTATAATTATGATAAATCGCCGTCAAGGAAAAAGACTCTCTAAGGGTATATATAACGCAGATAAGTATCACCCAACTAATGGACTGATGCAAATCCTTCATTTTAATTGGCTATGCTACTAGAGGACTATTAGTAATAGTAATAGTCCTCGAGTAGCGAAATTCGCGCAATCGAGCGTGACGCTTTCTTTCGTTTTATTCCCAAATAAATATTTCTTCAACTTGCATTTGCTGACTTTGTTATTGCATTTTCTGTCCGACTAGTTGGGTGATACTTAAACAATTAGACCAACGGTCTAATTTGACCACGGGTCAATAGCTTCGCCTCATGGGCTAGTGACCCGTAGCCCGCAATTGTTAAGTAGTCCTTAGTGTTTATGTATTCATCTCAAACAGACCCTTAATACTTGCCTTCACGAGAAAGCTGCCAGTTCATTGTTCTCAGTTTACGTTTTGATTGGTTAGTTTTCGTTTAGGTAGCCCCGTTCGATTACTCGCGCTGGTCATCTTAAGCAGCCTTTTTTCAATGTTAGAACTAGTCCAGTCGCTGACTATAGAGCGGGGACGAGAGAGCCTAGGGACTGGACTATGTTAGAACAAACAAAATCCAAATACTATTGAAAAAGCTTCTTTGTTCCTGATGCAGAAATATTGACCTTATTCATTTGTTTTTTCGTTTAACAGTTGACCTCGACTTTAATTTCTGTCAGTCGTAATTAATTGACCAAGAAAATACTCGATTGGTCGAGATTTCTACATTTGGACCTCATGCTCAGTACGTAACAACGTAACTTCTTCTAATAATTAATTAACCTTCTCGATTAGAAGCTTGGCTTTCTTTTTCTTTAATCAACAAGGGTCCGCGTGTGAGAATGACCTTTGATGTGCTTTCTTCACGTCCTATTTCGTCACGTGTCACATCTCTTCTCTTTATCTTGTTACCGCTTAAACAACCTTTGCTGCACCTGTAAGTTGATGGATTGTCGATTGTCAAGGCTGTTCACTGAACTATAGTCAACTGACACAAAATAATAAAAGAACTTGTGATCTTTTGAAGTTATTGACATGCAGTCAGTACATCAGAGGATGGCGCTGGAAAGAAACATTAAGCTCACGTGACATGAGTGGAAGTAGAGAACCTTTGCTCCTGTTTAAAATTACGAAAAGCACGAGGGACATATGAGTTTTTAGAAGAACCGAGGTACTATTTTTTACAAACTAAATGACAAGAACTTTTCAAATCGCAGAGCCATGCAACACTAAAGAACAGCTACAAAGCAAAAGCTCAGAGGAAGGAAAACCGAACTTCTCCTAAAAGAAGAAAACGAAACCCTTTGAAAGTCAACTTGTACCCGCTAAGAATGACCAGTTAACAATTAGATTATGAGCTCTAGATTTCTATGAGGTAAAAGTTGATTCGGCCGCATCAACTATCGCCTTATAGAAATCGAGATTGAATAACTGAATTATTTAGTAGAATTCTAACTAAAATTTGCTTGAAATAACGATTCCAGTTATTTTAATTTCACGCTTTAGAAAATTCGCGCTGACTGAATTGTTTATTTGACATTTGCAGTTGATTCTTTTAAAAATTTCGAGTTTTTTTCTTAATTCAAGAAACCGTGAATGTCTTTCTTTTAGTTTTCTCAGGAGTTTAATTATCCATTTGAGTGTTTCAAATGTTCTTTCAAAACTTCGGTGAAACGAGAAAACGTCGCAATTTTGTAGACTACACCAAGCAACTGCAAACTAATGGCAGATAGTGTGCAATGGCTAAGCCAATCAGATTACAGCATTTGCATTAATATACTAATTGAGTTCTACCAGTGTCAGTTAGAACTCACCTGGAAGTAGTGGAAGTTTTATGACAGGCGAACAACTCACAATGGACGAAAACGGTGTCATAATCGTTGAAAAACCGAAACGTTTTGATTTTAAGCTGCTGAAAACTTCGGGTTGGATCATAGCTGTAATCCAGTGTTGTATCTCGCGGGCATCTATAAAAAGTGAGAAGTGAGAACTAAAGTGAGAACAAAATTAACGTACTGTACTTTGCAAAAGTAATGGAAAAGAAAGTCAAAAACATTCAAAATTTTTTGCGAATTTCGGTGAAAAAATGGCGAGGTATAACTTTAGGGCAACCTAAAACTAACGTTCGCTTATATTTCGAGGAATTTCATTTGGTTGAAACCAAACTTTCATTAGGTAAGACGTACATTTTTCGTCAGTTTGGGTAATCAAAAGTTTCTTTGCGCGAAACACAAATTCATCGTCGTTTACTGTTAGCGAAACCTCATCTATCCTAAGTGTCATTTATCTCCATTGAAATTGCATTTCTGGTGACCTTCAGTGACGAAGATTTCTTTTCGCTTTTCCGAGGGTGAACTCGAACACCGCAACCGGTATATGTACTTACCTTTATATTTGTTCCAGTATTTCCTTAACTTGGCCTATTTTAAACAAGGAGGCTATGCTGCAGCATATGTCAAGAATAACTTTCCCAGACGCTAATTCGTGCTGTTGGTCCTTATACAAGCTAAGTACAGTCGCCTCAACTCTCTCAGGCTCCCTAAAGCTACGTTCTAATTTGCCTGAATTACTTACGTTCCTCTCAGCTGTGCGTTGTTCAAAGAGGCAACCGGATTCAGCAGTGAATCAATCGTTCAAAACGAAAATGCTGCTCAGCCGCTACCAAAATTTGTTTGTGACGAGAGTTAAAGCAACCGCAAAAGAAAGGAAGAAATTTAGAATTCTGTTTAAGGACGTAATTTGCTCTCGTCGTAGTATTTATAACTTGACTTTAACACGCGCCAAGAGAAGAACACATTTTAATTGTTGCCGCCATCCATAGCGCTGGAAGTGCACCTACCCATTTTCCATAATGGTGTATTGAGGCAAGGAGTAAAAACTTCCGTCTTTAGTGGCCTTACAGTTCACAGCCATTATCACCAGTTCAGCACTTGATTCCACGCTGTAGCCCAAATACATATAATCGTCGAGAGACATTTCCAGTGGGTAGTCCTTCTGAGTGTAAGCCGTGGAAAATGATGAACTATCGTAAAAGTCCATTTGAAAGGTAAAGTTACCGTATCCCGCTAAAAGAAAGGAGATAACAATTTTAAAGGACCCTCCACTGGTGGGACAAGCTGACGTATCAAAATTTAGAGGAAACTGAAATATTGTAAGAAAATACGTAAGAAAAAACAAACCCGAAAAAAATTTGTTTAAAAAAAGAGATCCCTCCATTACCTTCATGCCCAAAGAAAATACTCTGAGGTGTGAATCCAAGGCTTTGTAAGGTCTTTCTGGAGTAGCGGCAGGAAAATGGTAACTTTACGTCATGAGTTCGAGTGATGACATTGTCGATAATCAAGGCATCCGCTTGCACTTCATTCCGGAAGATAATACCGTCCTCTGTCTCGTTCACTAATGTCCCGCAGTCATCTAAAGGTGTGCTGATCACGAAGTGTGTTGAATTCTCTGTGGCTCTACATGAAGCATATCGGAGGTGCAGCTGGCTGACGTTAAGGAAATAATATCTTTCTTTTTTCAACGTCACCGTCATGTTGTTGCGTGTGCATGTGAGACTACTTGGCTCTGGAATGAAACAGAGTTTAAGAAATTAAGGAGGTGTCAGGAGAGATTTATCGATGTTAAGTGCAATTATGATAAAATAGGACTTCTGTATCTTTAGAATTTGCTTCGCCGAGAATCTGTACAAATATAAGTTGTGTAAGCAAACAGCAGTTTCCACACATTAACTGAGTAGCTTTTGTGCTCAAGTAAATAACCACGCGTGTAAGTTGTCGCTGTTTAAACTAGGGTTGTATTCATGAGAAAATATAAAAGAGAAGTTAATTTTAATTTTCGTTTTTCCATTACCGAAAACAATTCGAATTTAGGCAGCTTTCTAGGTTGAATACACATTTGACAGATGTATCTTTCTGTTTTAGCTTCTGTTCGTAATTGAGTTTGGTTAGTTTACGATTTCAAACAATCCGACTCTATTCAATCTTGTTTTTAGTTTAAAATACTTCTAATTGAATCTTATGTAGCTGCACTTAACACTAACAACTCGTCAGCTGAACGTATGCGCTTTACCTTAAGGTTTGTAAGCTGACTTTGTTCAGCCTTCTTTCTATTGTAACGTGTATGATGCAACTTCGTAAATTGTTAGGTATAAATAGAGTGCTCTTATTCTTGTGAAAAGGATTTACATCGATTTACACCGGCGATTTACATCAGCGATTTACGCCGAGACGAAGAATAAACGTGTGAAGTCCAAGTTCTTGTGTCCTGTTCCAGTTGTTAGCAGATCCGACGGTACTTGGAACCAGTGACGGGTTCCTTTCCCGTAGCAAGCGAGGTTGCTCTGAGCTATCCCCGTTCAGTCCAGTTTAGTCGAGTCGAGTTAAGCGCATTCAGTTTCCAGCCGAAAAGGCCTCTCATTGTCCGTTTTCCGTTATTAGAGTTCAGAGCGACAAAACCCGTCGTCACAGAGGCTGAATTCAGTTTTGAAAAACTAAAAGAGTTCAACTTTTCACTCTGAAGTAAAATTTTCCAACGTGGTTTTTCTTTCTATAATTAATTTATGTTAAGCATCATACGCAAAGGGAAGACTGGGCTCTAGTACCTTAAATGATGTTCTTCTCAAAATTGACCGTTACAAACCTGTGTCAAGATTTCAGGAATTGGCTCCGATTAAACATTCATGTAAAATGAATTAAAATATGCACGACAGATTTTGAGCTATTCTTGAAATTTCAAAGTGTTGAAATCAAATGTTCAATTGTTGTTGTTAATAGTGGTCAATGCGTTTAGCTACACCTAGCTAGTTCCCACGCATGCTGCTTAAAATAATATATATATATATATATATATATATATATATATATATATATATATATATATATATATATATATATATATTTCAAATTAACATAATATGCTTAAAAAACCCACCTGGCGGGAGGCAGACTAGGTGGCTATTTACAAACATGACCGAGGTGTTGAACTGGTCTCTACCGAGAAACAACTCCAGCTCAGTGGTCAAAGCTGGACTTGAACCTGCGACCTCCGGAATTCACGTCCAGCGCCCTAACCACTCGGCCATGCTGCCTCCTTTTCTTTACGAAAAACTTCGTCTTGTGGATTTCATTTTTTGCTATTCTTCTTCTTCTTCTTCTTCTTCTTCTTCTTCTTCTTCTTCTTGTTATTATTATGATCATTAATATTTATTATCGTTGTCATTATTATAAGTATTTTCATTACTTTTTTGCATGAATGTTTGTCAGAGTCAGTTCCTAGCTTCTAAAATTTTAGGGTAAACGTTGTTAAAACTGTTAGGACCGACTGGATCGTTCATTTTGGCCATTTATGAACGTTTTTATTGTTTGTTCTAGTGTCGCATATCGATGGTTAAAGACTAAACGAAAGAGTAATGAAAAAAAGATAAATAGAAACTGTGGAAAACGTTTACGAAAGAGTTTAAAGCTGGACCGTTTTACTCCATCTAAATTGTGACTAGCCACCTTAAACTGCTCTGTAACAACATGTATAGAACAAAATAGGATGCAATACTCGAAATACGATAAACAGAGATTCTACGCGTGCGCTCATTGGCCGATATGTGTGTTTAGATGAGAGTATGTAAACACGGTTGTTACGAGAAATATTTTATTAAAGCAACGGAGGACTTTTTCCGTGTTTTCATCGCGTCGTCTAAACACCAAGGGGGTTGCGAGAATTCTCGAAGATTGTGCAAACCGTCGAATGTGTCTAGTGTTTGCATAACTGTCTCGAATTCTCCTAGCGCCACTCGCGTATGTAAACACGGAAAAAGTCCTCTATTGTTTTCTTACATGATATGGCTGCCAAAAAATCTTATTATTGAATAAAGATACTTATAAGATTAAATTTAGAAATACAGTTAACAATAAAGATTAGCGAAAAAACTGAGGAACGACGTTTCGGTGTCATCCTGGCACCATTTTCAAGTTAAAAAATTATTTGAGCGAAGAGTAAACTAATTTATACCAATGGTAGAGGTGCGAAATTGAATAAATTAAGATTAAAAATAGCTGTTCACTGTTCATGTTCATTCCAGTGAGGTGTCAAACACTGGTAATGAGTGCAGTGTCTGTTCAAAGCCTAAACAAATACTTTTGCGCGAATGGAGTCTGACTGAGTGTTAAGGCTTGGTTTCTTCTTGCGGATCCACAACATTTCGTGGATCAAGCAATCGAACTTTCCCTGACATTTCTTTAGGATCTTAAAGTTGTTAGTCAGGTCACCAACTGTATCAACTCAGTGTTCATTTTTAAGGTGTTTTCCGATGGCGGTAAATCGGTGTTCCTCAATGCGCTTGTAAAGATGACGGCTAGTGTAACCGACGTATTCTGCATCACACAGATCACATATATAGTTATAAACAACACACTGTTGATTGATCAAAGGTGGTTTTGGCTCTTGTACTTTGAGATCATCGCCAATTTTACGGCTTCTGAACACCGGCTATAGTTTGTGATCAAGTTTATTACTCAAGTCCGAGAGATGTTTTTTCACTATGTCCGCTGATTTCTGGTCTTTAAAAGGCAGGACAATGCGGTAGATATTTTCTGTTGGAGGCGTCGATCTTGTGTCTGGTGACATCACTGAATTAACGAAACGGGTGATGGTGGAGTTCACAAGAAAATCTGAGTACTTGAGGTTAGAAAAGATCAGTTTAAGGCGTTCGCATTCTGTTGAGAATAGTTCCCATGTTGAGGACAAGCGGTAAGCACGGTTTAACATGGTTTTAACTAAAGATCTTTTATAGCGGTTGTCGACATGACTTTGGTGGTGTAAGAGGAGACCAGTGTTTGTGGGTTTACGGTAAACGCTTGTTACCAGCTTGCAGCCCTTCTTGCATATTTCAATGCCGACAAATGGTAGCTTACCGTTAGATGCGATCTCCATGGTGAAGGATATGGATGGATGACAGTTGTTCAAAGTGTTCAGAAAGGCTTCTGCGGTTGGTATGTCTTTCATTGTGGCTAGTGTATCATCCACGTAGCGTCTATAGAAGTCTGGCAACTTGTTCTCGTTTTGTAGCTTTTCCTCGATAGAACAAAGAAAAGTGTTGGCCATTAGGGGAACCAAGGGAGAGCCCATCGCTACTCCATCAATTTGTTGGTAGAGTTGACCGTTGAATTGAAATAGCTGGTCCTACGAGAAAATGATGAGCGGCCATATCAACAAAATCATGAAGCTGCTAAACAAAGATCACGACGTCGAGAAACATATCCAGAACATTTCCTCCTACAAGCTTTCATTCTTCCAGAAGCTTGTTCTGTGTCGAGGTTTGAAGTTTTCCTTGCCGCAACGCATCTCTTCAATGGACATTCAAGCTAGCTTCGAGAAAGCCTTCTGGCAACTGGAGCCTTCATTATCCGATGATAAGAAGGAATTAGCTGCGGCGACCCTTCGATCGATTGCGCTTAACTACATCGAGTGTAAAGCCCCCAAACCACCAAAAGCGTTACAAAGAGCTATTGAGCAACTAAAACGAAGAGATGACATCGTAATCACGAAACCAGATAAAGGTACAGGAGTAGTTGTTATGGACAAGGCAGAATATGTTCGCCTTTTGAGTGAATCTTCCATCAACGATACAGCTAAATTTACCGCCGTAAGTTCGGAGAGACCCAAGACGCGTGGACGACCGCCCAAAAACTACCACCCTTTACTGCAGAAAGAGAAACACCTTGAATCTGTCGTGCGCAAAATTCTCCCAAAACAGATTGCCGACTCAGTGTGCCCGAAAGGATCACGACTCGCCCATCTTTATGGTCTGCCAAAGACTCATAAAGAAAAACTAGCGATGAGGCCCATTCTATCCGCCACAAGTACGTACAACTTCGCCCTCGCGAGATGGCTCGACGATAAACTCAAGCCCCTGTCGATCAACAGCTACACAATATCTGACACATTTTCCTTCGCTGACGAGATTCGCAATCTGAGCCTCAACGAATCTGACATCCTAGTATCTTATGATGTCTCTTCGCTATTTACGAACGTCCCACTACAAGAAACCATCGAGATCCTTGCTGATAGAGCTTTTGTTGACAACTGGTTCAACAAAACACACCATCTAAACATCATCAAAGCTGATCTAATTGAACTGTTGTCAGTAGCAACAAAGGACCAGCTATTTCAATTCAACGGTCAACTCTACCAACAAATTGATGGAGTAGCGATGGGCTCTCCCTTGGGTCCCCTAATGGCCAACACTTTTCTTTGTTCTATCGAGGAAAAGCTACAAAACGAGAACAAGTTGCCAGACTTCTACAGACGCTACGTGGATGATACACTAGCCACAATGAAAGACATACCAACCGCAGAAGCCTTTCTGAACACTTTGAACAACTGTCATCCATCCATATCCTTCACCATGGAGATCGCATCTAACGGTAAGCTACCATTTGTCGGCATTGAAATATGCAAGAAGGGCTGCAAGCTGGTAACAAGCGTTTACCGTAAACCCACAAACACTGGTCTCCTCTTACACCACCAAAGTCATGTCGACAACCGCTATAAAAGATCTTTAGTTAAAACCATGTTAAACCGTGCTTACCGCTTGTCCTCAACATGGGAACTATTCTCAACAGAATGCGAACGCCTTAAACTGATCTTTTCTAACCTCAAGTACTCAGATTTTCTTGTGAACTCCACCATCACCCGTTTCGTTAATTCAGTGATGTCACCAGACACAAGATCGACGCCTCCAACAGAAAATATCTACCGCATTGTCCTGCCTTTTAAAGACCAGAAATCAGCGGACATAGTGAAAAAACATCTCTCGGACTTGAGTAATAAACTTGATCACAAACTACAGCCGGTGTTCAGAAGCCGTAAAATTGGCGATGATCTCAAAGTACAAGAGCCAAAACCACCTTTGATCAATCAACAGTGCGTTGTTTATAACTATATATGTGATCTGTGTGATGCAGAATACGTCGGTTACACTAGCCGTCATCTTTACAAGCGCATTGAGGAACACCGATTTACCGCCATCGGAAAACACCTTAAAAATGAACACCGAGTTGATACAGTTGGTGACCTGACTAACAACTTTAAGATCCTAAAGAAATGTCAGGGAAAGTTCGATTGCTTGATCCACGAAATGTTGTGGATCCGCAAGAAGAAACCAAGCCTTAACACTCAGTCAGACTCCATTCGCGCAAAAGTATTTGTTTAGGCTTTGAACAGACACTGCACTCATTACCAGTGTTTGACACCTCACTGGAATGAACATGAACAGTGAACAGCTATTTTTAATCTTAATTTATTCAATTTCGCACCTCTACCATTGGTATAAATTAGTTTACTCTTCGCTCAAATAATTTTTTAACTTGAAAATGGTGCCAGGATGACACCGAAACGTCGTTCCTCAGTTTTTTCGCTAATCTTTATTGTTAACTGAATAAAGATAGTGAATTTTAAGTTCGGTAATGAAATTTCAAAAGTGAACTGATCAACATGACACGAGCGTGGACGAAGAAAAAATCTGAGTCCCCGACAGGAATCGATCCCATGAACTCCCTCACGACGACTTCGGCAGTGCTGAACCTAGCAGTATGCAGGACGCCTGTCACATGAACTCAGTTACACGACCTTGCTCTCCACGAGTTCTCGTAGCTCAGTGGATAGAGCGCCCGCCCGGTGTTCGGGAGGTCATGGGTTCGATTCCTGTCTGAATCAGATTGTTTCTTTGTCCCACGCTCGTGTCATGCTGTTCAGTTCACTTTTCACAATCTTATTACTATTTCATAGTAAGTGCTATCAGGCTAACACAACTGCCTGAAGTTCTTGCGCCGGCGTTCCGTGAGTAGAAGAAGTTGCCTGCTCGCGGTCTCAAAAAGGATTTTATGCGTGTGCATTGTGTTTCGACTGTACTGCGTGCACTTACCATCACAGGTCAAATTGTTGGAACTCATGGGTATCCCCTCAGGACATCCACAGTAAAACGACCCAGGGGTGTTAAAGCAATCATGACTGCAGCCGCCATTTCTGTTAGAGCATTCGTCAGTATCTATAGAGAATATAGTCTTGTGGTTAAAAGGTATTCATGGCCAGTCACTTTTTTAACAAGAGTTCAGTGCTTTAAATGTGCCCATTGAAAGATTCCGATAACAGAAGATTTCGTAAAACATGTTAAAATAAACAGTAGCGATATCTAAAGATGACGCTTCGGCGAAGAAATGTCACCATTATCAAATGCCGATGAGTTTGGTAACGTTATATATAGAAATGAAAGTGTGAAACTACGTTAGAATGAAGTAAGAAAAAACACTAATCTTTGTGAGTAATCCACCATCCTGAAGAAATGCCATTTAAAGTTTGAGTGCCTTATTCACGACACGCTCCCAATTAGCACATATGTCCGGGCGCCCGTTTCTCGACGGTCCGGAAAAGTTTTCGCACCCGGAAAGCCATAGCAAAATCTCGAAGGTTATGATTACAGAGCTATTTTATTCACGTATTCTTAATATGAACAGAGTACTCGCGAACAGGTACTCAGGAGTCGTACACAATTAATTGTTAGATTTATGAGACTTCGAACTCTTGAATAACTTCATGGCTGATTTAAGAAAATATTAATAACGGTAACTGAACTGAGTGGAGTGCAATTTGGTCGAAAATCATACGATTTGAAACCACAAGTACGATTTCAGACCAAAATTGCACGACACGAAGTTGAATTGCCATTTTATTACATCCATTTTGAAATCGCATAATTTTATCAGCTAAAGGAGTTCTTTACCGTCAGTCAGAAACGGTAAATAATTAAATTGGTCAATTGTTTAAAAAACAAACAAACAAACAAAGCTTTGGCAATAAAAATGCAAAATTCGCCAAACAATGGCTTTTTTTGTCTTTCATTTTCCTGAAATTTTATTGGTTACTTTAAACTAACCTTGAAATCTGGTTGTTTTGTTTTACTGTCCCATTCTCATCGACTGAGAAAAAGGATGCACTTTAAAGCAAAAATAGTGCGATTCGTGAATAAATCGCACCACTGGGAGCCAATCAGAATGCAAGGACATCAGTGATATCAAAATGGATTTAATAAATTCCTTAACCGCAATTTTATATATAATTAGTCGCGAACCCCAAGCTCTGAACTCTAGATCTGTTAGCATAATTTTAGAACTTGAACTAACCAGATAGCAAATACACGACATTGATCAGGACAATTCTGTTTATAATGTGTTATTTCGTATATTTATTGATAAGTGTAAAATTAATTATTTTTGGAAAGAATGAGTGAAATTGAATTATTCATGTTTCGTACCAATGCAAGACTCTTCATCAGAATCCAGTTCATATCCACTGTGACATGCGCAGCTATAACTGCCTGGGTTGTTAATGCAGGCATAATCGCAGTCCGCTGGTATATGCAACTCGAAGTCCAGAGGACTTTCCAGGGAGGCAGAAAGGTTAGCGGCCTTTGCAACAGCTAAATGTATAAAAAGGAACTGTAATAGATTAATATGTAAACGTTAATTAATTTAATTTACCCACACGCTGGTAGCAAGGAAGAGCTCTCGTAAACTGGTTAAGAAGCATTCGAGCATGAACATCGAATCTGCATTTGGAGTGTTGGTTTTTGTGGAGGAAGGAAAAGCGGAGAACCACGAAAACCCTCTGGAAGACGAGGACCAAGAACAAACTCAACCCAGTTATGACGCCAGGCTCAGTATTCGATCACCGGACACGTTGATGGGAAGCGGCAGCTCTCCATTGGGTCATGTGCCACCTTAGCTCCCCTCAATGGCAGCATTTACTAATGTTAAAAGAATGGCATTAAAACCGTATCGCATACAAACATGGATGCAGTTTTTAATCATTTCAATGATTTCAACATAACACTTTGATTTAATGACTGAATTGTCCTGCTTATATCTTAGTGGAACAGTATTTTAGTTTGAACTTCTTCATGTACTCCTCCTGAGGAAACACCCATCTCCAAGCGTTCGCTCAACTTGGATGCTCCTGGTACAAGTGGGAACCTTAAAGCTGGATCTCAAGGGGAAATGAGTCGCAAACGAAAGTTCCTTCGGGAATAATATCTACGCTTTATAGAAATATGAGAACCACAAAACAACGACAACTGTAGGCTACTTAGTTATGTTAGAGTTCAGAGCACTTACTGGATCTTGAGGGAGCTTCACACTCGTTTATGTCTGCAAGCGAAAATTTATCATAAATGTGAAATTATAGATTTAACAATAAATTCCACTAAGATATAACGATTTTTGCTAACGTCATTGTTTACAATTTTCCTCATTAATATACGAATTTCGCAGAGAAGGCATCATTTCGCAGAGAAGGCATCATTTGGCTCTTTGGTTGTAATAATCAAGGAGAAATTGACTTTCAAAAACTGCAAAATTCCTAGGCAGCAAAAGGACTTAGACCTCATATATTTTTGTGTAATTTTGAGTTTTAAACCCGCGTCGTACAAAACGTGTACAATCCACCAGGGTCAAATTCGTTGGGACAGTTAATTAATAGAACTGTGCCCTTCCAATGTTAGGAACTGACATATATTTTTGTAGCCTGATCACAAACTGGATTAACTATGCTATTGTGGAAAATATTGTTAACAAAGATTCGCTCTGTAGGGATTAGACTTCCTACATCACACATTTCGGATACGTTACGTAAACTTGCATTCCTGAAATCATGGCACGTATTGGAATCAACGTCCTCTACGCTGCTTGGTCGCTGAGCACATATTAATTTGCTTTTAGTTGTGCATTTTTTCTCTGCGTTGTATATTTTCCTTGTTGACGTGGTAATTCAATCAGTGAAAAAGTTTGTAAATAGACAAATCATAAAAAAATCTCAATCTGACGGCCTCTTATATTCACAAGTTATAAATATAATAAATGACGTCATATCTTGCTTTGTTTGATGATAATACCGTTTATGGCCATGCCAATGAAGCTGTTGTTGTCGTTTTTGGTATTGCTGCTGTTTTTTCTGTCCTCTAGAAGCGGTAAGGCTAATCCCGGAGAGCTTTACACACCTTTATCAGATTCTAACCTGTCTAACCCAGTTGGTCACTTAATTAACCTAGCTAACTTAACTGGTCCCTTGATTCCGTTCAGAATAGTTTCACTGGTTACTCGCTCGATCGTCAGTAAGCAAAATTATCCATTATTATTATTATTATAACATTATACATACCAACGCAGCTGGTAAATTTTGGAGGGCCAAGGTAGTACCCAAATGGACAAACACCGTCTACGATGAATTGCCAATCCCTCAGAGATTCTATGCCTGGTGTGGGTGGTCCATCATACGCGCAGCCTTGTCCAACCACTGCACCTTTATCTATTGAGATGGCGTATGATCCACTCATGCTGAATGCTGCTTTGGGCATTTCAAAATACAGCATAGTGTCATTTGAACCGATTTCAACGTATTGAGAAAGTGTGTCCACTTTGTACATTGTGTGTCCACTGGGCAGTAAGACAAGCCTGATGTAAGAGGAGGTGCGTGGCTTCTTTATCTACATAAAACAACATAAAAAATGTATCAATAATAATTGAATCAAGTACCATGTGTGACTGGAAGATCTGTATTAACCGGGTTTTTTCCCTGCGGTTTAATTAAGCGAGAAACTGTCCAGTTATTCAGTATAGCAAGATAATACCGCTATGTAATAACACATAAATTGCGATTTTTCAGTATCCAAGGAAACATTCACGCATTGTGTGTGGTAAAATTTTTCCCGAAAGAACTGGGTACCAACTTTAAAAAAAAAAATTAGAAAACAGTCCCAAGAAAATACGCGCGTTGATTGGTTGAAAATCGTGTTTCTATAACTCGATAGAAAGACAGCACGAGCTGTTGACGTAATGATGACGCGAGCAAAGAGAATTTACATTTGATAATCAAATTTAACAAGTTGTTTTCCTTTCTTTCGTCGCGCTGTTTTCTAAAAGAAATAGAAAACATGTTCTCCGTGTTTCTATCGAGTTATAGAAACACTCGAGAAAGTTTGGGTGAACTCGAAAAAGCTTTGGAAGCACTCCCTTGCGGCTCGTGTTCCCACAGCATTTCTCGTTCTCCCAAACTTCCACTCGTGTTTCAAACTTCCACCCGATAGAAACACGGTACATGTTTTCTATTTCTTAAACGTGAGAGGGATTAGCCTGGCAATAAAGCCTATATATGTGTTTATAATATAGATAGGACCCTGCGCACGCTCTGATTGGTCAAAAACCCATGTTTTATCAGAGTATAAAACATAGAGAAAGCGTACTTTATTGTTTTTCGCCACATTACCTCTATATATCATAAAGCAAATGAAGAAGCCTAAGCCGCGTATTACACTGTAATAAAACACTCTGGACATTTGAGAACATTCGAGAAATGTAGAAAACACTCGCCTGCCACTCATGTTTTCTACATTTCCCTTATGTTCTCAAATGCCCGTCGTTTTTTATCACAGTGTAATACGCGGCTTAGGCTTCTTTATTTGCTAAATATATATGGGTTATTGACCAAGCTTGTTCGATCAAGATGGTTGGATATTGGCCAAGTTTATTTTATTTATTTGTTTATTTATTTTGCGTGATTATGGACCGAGACAGAGTCAAGGTCCATAAACACGCGAAAAAAAAAAATAACATAAAAAATAAAATAATAATAATAATAATAACAACAACAACAACAACAAAAATCCGAGGCCAATTTCCAGCCATCTTGACCGAACAAGCTTGGTCAATAAAGGATTTATTGTACGGCTTTCGGGAAAATTTTCCCTGAAGGACACATCGGGCAAGATAGCGCCATCGTCCCGCTCGGATAGCCAATCGCAGCACAGGATTTGGTTTCTCCCGTCCTCTCACGTAACTAGTCATATAATAAGGAGGATGAACTCTCTTTCACTTCATCCTCTCTTGAGGTTACTGAGGATAGAAGATATTTATTAGTGTGACTGTGATGAGGTGAAGTGCAAACCAGGCATTACGATCATTAAGAACGCTGACCACATAATATACTGGTCTTACCACTCGGTCAAACTTGATGCCCAGCTGGACAAAGCCTGGTCCTCTTGTACTGTTTGGAGTTCTTGGACTGCGACTTCCTATAATCACTCGTGGAGTGTTACCTAGGAAATAAATCGTGTCATTCAATTGTTACCCTCTTTTGTTTGGTCTGTTAGAAATAGTTGGGCAAAAGTAGTTTATCACATCGCAATACAGGGGTTGCAATTGGCAAATCGGTAAAAGGTACTTACAGTAAGGAAAAAATCGATAGAATTGGAGAAAAGTTGTTCTTGATGCTGGAAAATATTTCTTCTATCTATTTACCGTTAGAGGTTTGTTACCCCATGTTTTGGTAATTAAAAGATATTAACATAGTGAATGGTTTGGACCCACGAGTATCAGTAGGTCGTATAGTGTGATCGTCCGGGTGAGGGTAGTTCTGTAAAGAACTGTTAAGTTGTTGGTGACTGTCACCAACAACAGTTCTTTTCAGAACTACGCTCCCCCGGACGATCACACTATATAAACTAAAGATACAAAATTTAATAATAATAAAAAAAAGAATTGGATGTTAGGATGAACGAGACATCCTAAAGTAATAAAGAAGTTGTATGAAAATTGTTTCTTTCGCTTTTCGTTAATCCTACGAGGCCTGATGGAGAGGGGAGGGGCGCTGGAGTGAAACGTTGAAGCGTTGATTTCGTACTTTCCTAACCTAAACAATATTGAACGAACGACAATAGGGCTATTGACTATTTATTAAGACATTTTAAAAACACCCTGTGTTAAATTGTGTGCTAAGCACCATAATTTCGTAACTCAATAGAAACAGAAGTAGCACGAGCTACGAAGTGGTGATGGCCAACCTCCTTCCTAAGGTCTCTCTTCGTCCCATTCTCTAGAAGAAAGACTCTGGTAACGAAGTTGAATGATGGCGCGAGCAGAAAGAATTTTCTTTTCGATAGAAAAATAAAGCACTGATTTCTTTATGTTTTTCCCCCAGTGTTTCCTAAACGATATAGAAAACATACTCTCCTACTTTCTCTGTACTTGAGGAAACGCTTTTGAAAGTTGGGGATAGTTCTCGCTCTCCCAAATTTCCACTCGTGTTGCAAACACTACATGTAGATAGAAACATCAAAAACGCTTTATACTTCTCTTCACTACTTTGTCTTCTGTCATCTAAATCGCATTTTACTAGGTTAAAACTTTACGATGCGGATCGATAGCAAAATAATTCTATATTTTCTTTTAGTTATGTACTCACTTTGACCTACGAGGATTGTGACGCATCGCTGTTCAGTTCCAAATCTGTGGCCAAGTAAACAGAACATTACACATTAAATGTTAACGAATCATGTGATGGTCAGTTTCACCCTTTGTCTCTTTTTTCCCTCTCGGCACAGTCGTACCTCGCACGGGAAGCTTCGATTTCCAGAGTTATCGCTCTTCGGTAAACGACCAATTTTCCCGGATTAGGATTTCAAGTACAGCCGTATATAAAGAATAGTGATTCGAATCAACAACAGACCGATTTCGCTCTGTAAATGTACAGTGAATTAAACAGCAAATACGATCAAAAAAATTCTTTTGCTTCCTGTGCGTTAAGTTGATGAGACTTATTAGTAACCAGTCTCACCCCGCCGAGTCCACCGCTTTAAAGCAGAACACCTGTTGTCCTATTTGTTGCTGGTTTGGGTACCACGTGACATTTCTTTGGTAAAACCCTCCACGGCTGCTTAAAGTAGTTAGTTGCATTCCCACTGGAGAAGATGTGACTATCTCGGCAATCCTAAGAAAAGTTGTTATTTTAATCAATAATAAGACAATAAAAGTGAAAACGATACAGAATTCGTTTCTGCGTCTTAACAATAAGTATTTACAAAAAAAAAAGAAAAAAAAAACTTAATTGAGAATTTTTACAGACGAAACGGGACAGGCATTTTTTCCACAAAAATGGTTAAAAGAAAAGAGAAGAGTATACAGTTATCTCCTAAATGGACCTTTTCCGATAAAATTTATATGAATTCTTTTTGTCTTAGACTGTGTGACATTTTAGGGTCGACAGGTGATTGAATTGGACTATTGTCATCAACTTTATTGTAAAGAGAGACCGCTCCGTGTTGAGGATGCCTGAAAATAATCCGGCACAAACTATAAACAATAGACCATTTTACAGTTTTCTATTCAGTGACCTGGCCTTTGAATGGCAGCCAGGCTGGAGGTGACCTTGCTTTGATAAAGACCTCATTTTTTTTGTTGTGTAAATCAAGTTGTTCTTATGCTAATTAGTTGGTACTTACACGAAAAAAGCAGGGAGGTCTGTATCAAAGCAAGGTCACCTCCAGCCTCGCTTGCATTCATAGGCCAGGTAACTAAGCACACAACTGTAAAACGGCTTATTTGTGATAATCAGTGGTCGTGTCCCCCATTAACGTGTCGCGATATGTTTAGCTACAACCTAATAACTTGCACAGATCTCAGAAACTTACTGCTTTGAGACGTCTGAAGCAGACGCCTGAATGACTGCTCTATACACCGAGCCAACCTGCACTTCGGAACATTCGCCATCTTGGGGAGTGTTTCCAGCAAATACGGGAGTATCATTACAAGAACCAGAATGACCGGTGACTATGACAAGAAACTGTAACCCCACAGCGCTGAATGGTTTGACGTTACTAAAGTCTGTAGTTCCTGCCGGGAAATCTTCTAAAGTCATCGCTACAGCGTAAGTGCCAACTGTCCTTTTCCGACCTTCGTACTTTATTACACAGGATTTCTGCAATGTTATTTAGAAAGTTGTCTCTTCATACTGGTCTTGTCATTAATGGAAATTGTACTCGTATACTAATATAAATGCTGTAATCTGATTGGCTAAGCTATCGTAGTCTATCGGTCATTCCAAATAAATCCGCGGATTTCTAGTACATTTACAACACACTAAGTGGTTAAAACAACTTTATTTAAGGTGATTCCTTAGTATTGCATTGCGCATCCTTACTGCGCACCATTTTCGCGTCATGAGCGCGCGCACATGAGGGCGTGCGCGTACAAAACGTAAGAGATTTCCCTCAAACTAAGTTCGATAGCGAAATAAATGCTCCTTTTCTCTTAAACGAGCACGGTGACCTCCACTTTTTATTTCATAATTTCAGTGAGAACAATATCCTCAGTAACTGAGAGAAAAATTAGCACAAATCTACGGCTACTTTTTTGGGAATGAAATAAATACTACAGAGGGAGACATAACGGTCTCAACAGCGCATGTCCAAATCATGTTTACTATAAAGGATAAAAAAAATGCAGGGTATTTGAACACATTTTTTTCTGGGACGTAGATGAATAAACAATCAAAGAAAGTCAAACTCTGTGTGGTATAACGCGCTGCATTGAAAAATAATCGAGCTTATTTGTTGCGCACGGAGATTACCAAAAGTGGCCTAAAAAGCAGCATTTGTCAGCATTGTGGCGTGAAAACAAACACGGTGACCCCCTCTTTTTACCACGTTTTTAATATCTCCTTGTCCTGTATCAACAACATACCAAGTTTTAACAGGAATCTACGGCGGGTTCTTTTACTAGGGAATCACCTTAAATCAAAACTTAGGATTGACTGAAGATGATCACAGCAACATTCTTGCTCCTCCAAGTAGCCAATTAACCCAGTGCATATTATATATTTTAACATGGTCAGAAATCTAATGTTTGCAGAAACTCAACCGTAAACTCATTTACCTCATCAAGCACACCGTAAGGAAAACTGTCATAGTTAAATTGAGACTCTGAGAAAGTTGAATAACGACACTTAACGACATCACCATCCGGGTCTTCAACAGGGATTCTTAGAGACTGGGGACAACCCTCTCTAAATCGGACAATTGCAGCGCTCCTTGATATTGGAGATGAGTTAATTCTTCCATTATCGGATCGTCTGGCAAGGTTGACGCTTGTAGACACCAGCCAATTATTACCACCACGAGACAATGAAATCCAGCAGCAGCCAGAAAAACTAATTACCGTAGACAAGATAAATATTTTATATTAAAATTAAACAACAGCAACAACAACAACAACAATAAATCAAAGTCAAGTTACATATGGAACTTAAAGGATGGCGTACTACTACCAACTAAAACAATTAAAATATTCAGAGGTTAAAATATAAAGCTTATCTTTCTAAAGAGCTACGAAGCAGGTGTTTTAAGCAAGACTTGTCTTGTGACAAGACACAAAAGCAACGCAAGGATACACTTGCTAACCTGACTGACAAAAATACGAGAACATGAAGAACAAGCTGTGCTGCGATCTTTAAAAGGGCCTTAAGAGGAGTAATAAACTTCTTTAAACATTATCCGGCACTTCAGGGAGCAAAACTATAGGGGAAAAAATCCTAATAAGAAAGTAAAGAGCGGCGATGGTTACGAGTTACGTTTTCAACCCTAACCCTAACACTTCCCTGAGGTTTTGTGCAAAAAGATGATGAATTTCCCGCGTGAACTGGAGGTTGTCTACGGTCTACCTTAGTTATTCATCGCTGTATAAACAACTTTTCCCTAGGCTTTTTTGAAGTTTAAATGTTACCAAATTATGGTTAGCAATAACCGCAGTAAACCTCTCTGGTGAAAAGTTAGCATAAATAACCGAAAAATTGTCACTTGCTTCAAAGAAAAATCTATCCATTTGTTTATTTTATTTAAGTGCTACTAACCCCAAAAGTTGTTTTTCGGTAATATGAATCTCCTTCTTCTCCTGATTATCACTGCTAAAAAATTATTGTGTAGCTATTTTCGTTAATTTCCTAGGAGTTTTCAAAGTCTGTAAAATTGTTCTTTTCCATGTTCACGATCGAGGACTATCGGAGAGTGGGACAAATGGAACGTCATTCCGGGAATAACAATGCTTGATTTCTGAGAAGAATATACGCGAAGATGCAATGGTGCGACCTTAAATCTATACGGAATGCAAGGAAGATTTGTTTTTGGAGACTGTAGTAATACAGGAAGCTTGGGATAGAGTATTCCTCTTTATTCAATACCTTTATCTCGATGACGATCGACCAGAAGCGAGAAAAAGACCAAAGAAGTGGGCTGATCTGTGTTCTAAGTTCTATGGAAAAAGTTTCCCACTGACTCCAAAAGTGTAGCAGCTCTCGTAAGCTTGTAATTTTCTTCATTGTGAGCAGCTGTTATATATTTTTTGGGGGCTAGGGGCATTGTTTCTGTTCTTTGTTTTATTGTTTTCTCAAAGGGTATCGAGCCATTCATTTGAG
Source organism: Meandrina meandrites (assembly GCA_963693305.1). Classification (NCBI taxonomy): domain Eukaryota; kingdom Metazoa; phylum Cnidaria; class Anthozoa; order Scleractinia; family Meandrinidae; genus Meandrina; species Meandrina meandrites. Next base: position 15,309,366 of record OY855914.1, read on the forward strand.
ACCTTACGAGAGCTGCTACATCACCCGCTGACTCTTGATATTTTTCAACAGACGTTTCGGATATGAAAGCGAAGTTCGTTGTCATACGCTATTTAAAGTAACGAAACGCGAAGGTTGCGCGCGTGACCATGTAATTCATGCTCGCGCATCGAGAGATTTCTTCGATCACGAGTTTAATGCTCCTGTGAAAACCTAGAGATTTTCATGGCCTGTATATTCCTCTCTTGCTTCTGGCGGAAAGCTCAACATTTTCAAGATACTGCATAAGACACGAATTTGGTATAGGCTGGGAACCATCTCACCATTGCGAACTCCCCAAACGATCACCTCAGTCCCAGACCAAAATAATGGAGTCTAAAGGTGAGAAAATCATACGGCAAGTAAAACGTATCGCGTTTTTTGAACTCGAAATAGAGACATTTCTTAACGAATAGTGAACAAAACCTACGTCCTATAACTAGGCGATTAAGTTTTTTGAGGCTTTGCAATGGTGAACTAGCCATGTATTTGTGTATTTTATAGCAAACCATATACTCGCCTTAATACGGCTGTGTTTCTCAAAGGACATTCCGCATACACAATAGTTTGGTTCTTTGAACTTTGTTTTTGAGAAACAAAATATATCTTAATTAAAAACTTGAAATGAATCAAACATTGATAAATTTATGAGGAGAGTAAAACAAATGGTTTAAATTTGACTCTATAGCTTGCCGTGATGAAAGAAAGAATGCCCATGCCATTGAACCGAAAAGCAAAATGATAAGTCGAGAACTCCCAGGTTATTAGCGTACGTGAAATGGACTTTTTTTTCTATTATTATCGAATGCGTTTTCTGATTTTGGGTCGGTCGGTCGGAAAAGGAAAAAAAAAAACAAAAATAAAATTGGAAGAGGAGTCTGGAGCTAAGGGGCTCGGTACCTCAGCATAATATCCGTGGAGCCTGGAAACAACAAGGTGTGGTTACAAAGTCAACATCGCGGCAATGGAAGAAGGAAAATGTCGACGTCGTTGTTAAAAATCAAACGAGAACAGGGAAAAACTAAAAATCTGTAAGGTAAATCTGTAAATGTTTCAGATCAAAGTGACAATTGTTTGAAATATTATAATGTGTCATTGCCTTCATTGCCTTCTGCCTTTTTTTTTCTTTTTTTTTTTTTTAAACGCGAAAATCTGGGTCGGTCGGACGACGCTAAACAGAGAAAAAAAAGGGGATGGCCTAATGTTTGAGGCTAAAAATGTTTCGAAACTCCGAAATCCGCACGTTCCGTAAAGTCAAATTATATTACTAACTCTTTGTGTTCATTGACATCTTTATAACTCTTTAAGAGCTGTAATTAGTTAACTCTTCAGCCATTATTTGTACCTTTATAACCAAAAATGGACCAACAAATTGTCGATCCTGCCCTAAATTACAACGCGGCGATCTCGACTGGCGACCCACACTTCGAAATGGAAAAAAAAAAAAACTATTTGCAGTCATCGCGCAGCCGTCCAAATCGTAGCTAGACCATGAATTGTAATACTAGATGATACAGTTCTTTCACTGAAAAATCGTGTCCATTTTTTATTAAATATAAATCACAAATAACCCAAATTTGTTTTCACAGCGCTCGAAAATAAGTCAAAAGTCTCTTGAGTGCTTTAACCCGGTTCCCGGAGTGACGTCACTAGCAGCCCGACCCAGATCCCACTTTACGCGGTCGTGAACATAGAAATTACAGATGCAAACGCCTGTACAAACGAAGGGATTTTTACCAATCGAGATAATTTCTTCGCTGAAGTAGTTGGTGAAACTAATGGATTTTATTAACAGAAAAAAATGGGGGTTAGTGACATTTTAAAAGGCTTCCGTTAATCGTCTCTACACAAAAGAACATACCTGACAGACCATTCCTTACTGGTAGCAGGAAACGTATAAGTGAATGTATTTCCACCCATAGTCCAATCTTCGCTTGTACTATAGTCGGTACAAAAGTAGTCTGCGCTACCAACTGTTATCTCAGACGAATTGCATGGTGGATTGGAAGCGCTTATACACTGTGCCTTCCATGAACCCACCCTAATAAGTTTACCCTGGCTTATTGTATTCTGGTCACAGTATTGGGATGATCTTCGAAAAGCCACACGGAAGTTAAAGCGTACCTGTGGCGAAAACAATAGACGATATAAGAGAAGTGCTTTTAACTCACAAAAATGTAAATCATTTCCTATCTGATCGACATTTTTAAACTACGAATCAACAACTTTTTAGAAACGGATTTCACTAAAAATGTTAACGTTAAAAAGCAACGACGTTTCGACCGCTCGACGGTCATTTTCAAGTTGAAAAGTAAAAATTTTGCTGCGCCCAAATATTTACAATCGATTAGAAGAATGCTAATGAGACACTGACTAAAATTCTAAAATATTTACATAGAAACAATACAATAAAATTGCGGCCGTCGAGCGGTGGAAACGTCGTTGCTTTTTAACGTTAACATTTTTAGTGAAATCCACTTTTAAACTAGTTCTGAAAATTATGCAGTGTACTATGACTACTGTACGTTTTCTTCATGTTCCTGTAACTAGTTGCTTTTTAAAATTATAGTTTTGGTGATAATTTAGAACAAATCTTAAAACACGGCAAATTAAACAGTGTCTACCAAACCACTTAGCAAGCTTAATTTGAATGTATAAAATAGTTCTCAAAGGTTTCCTCAGTCTTAGATATGCTGCGCGCGATCACCTAGTGCGAGGTTGCCAATTTTCTGGCCCTCTCTCTGTCACGTAGCGTCGGAAGAGAGGTCCAGAGAAAGCTGTCTGCCCGTGCTCCGGCTTACCCAATCACAGAGTAGGAGGTCGTTTTCACCCGACTGAAAAAGGTTTAGGTTAGCAATAGGTCCTTTACAGCTAGGCCACCACGTGATCTACTTTTCATAAAATTATGGGCTAAAATTATGCCAAAAAATGACAACGAATCTGTGTGTTGGCAATTTTGTCACTTTCGATATGTTCTTTCCATTTCTGGCGTTCGTTAAGTTTTAGCCTATAATATGCTTTTTTTTATGCAAAAAATTGCCACCTGACCCCAGCTGCATAGTTACATTAATTACTTCAAGCTCATAACTTAACGGATTGGAAAGTCTGTGGCATGTCTACGCTGTCATTAATTTCATTTGATCCAGTGTGATCAACAGGGGATGAAATAAATAAGAGACGGCAACATCACTGATCATGGTTTGCGTTCTCCGCCACATGCGAGAGACCAAAGCTACAGGAGTAGCAAACGTTGTTGAGCTTTCCTGGGGGTAGGCAAATGCCCGGTCCCCGGCAATAATAGAATTTCAAATGCTCTACCCTCGGGATTTAGACGTGAGTAAATGCCCTGCTATGCCCGACCTATAACAGATACGGAATGGGGTTGTTACCTTCCTGGGCAATAGGCCCTTTGCAGCTAAGCCATCACGTGACCTATTTTTCATAAAATTATGGGCTACAACTTAAAGAATGCCAGAAATGGAAAGAGCGCATCGAAAATATCAAAATGGCCAAGTTTGAGGCCCCCATCATTAAAGAAGGAGATTTTATGACGCTCCAAATTTTTAAAAGAATAAGAAGATTTGTATGGAAAAAGTTGTTGGAGAGCAAGGTCTTGCTCTCCAGCAACATTTTCCATACAAATCCTCTAAATTTTCTGAAAATTCAAACAGTCATATAAACTTACTCTTTAATTCCACGGGCCTCAAACTTGGCCATTTTGGTATTTTCGATGCGCACTTTCCATTTCTGGCATTCTTTAAGTTAAAGCCCATAATATAAAAATTTTATAGGAAAAATTTGTTCACGTGACTCCAGCTGCAAAGGGCCTATTTGTCCATCAAAGTCAAGGGAACGTCTTTCTGCGTTGATATGCGGGCGTTCCCCGCACAATTGCGGCTTCGGCTGATATCACTTACCTCGACCTTGATTATTCCGGATATCACAAAAACCTCATCCAATAATAGTTTATTACATGTAGTTGTCGTCGTCAGTGTATTGTGTTGTCGTGTTTTGTTTCAGCGAATGCCCAGTTAAAGTGCGCATATACTTTGAAATATGAAATTCGACTACAGAATGAATTAATAAGGCATATAGCAAAACTTTTTTACATTTCTTTTCGCTTATTGTCGCCATTGCAATTATTGTGATGGTTTATTTTGAGAAACCAGTAATTTTGCACACCGACCAAAAGTGACAGATAATACAGCGCTTAAACTGCCTATACATGGAGGTCTTGATGTGCTAATAAGAAGTTCTGACAGGCAAAATTGCTAAAGCGACTTTTTTTTTCATCCGTCCACTGATTTGCAAATGCTCACATGTACAACACAAGATAAAATGCAAATCACTCAGATCTTACCTTGTCAGTCAATCAGCTTTACTCGCCTATGGATTAATCGTGAATGACACCACTGTCAGAAGTCACAGTTTCAATTACACATCATTAGTAAAAGCCCTGGAGCTATAAGTCTGGCGTCTGAGAAGGCTTGTCAGTGTAAGTAGCGTCTTTTGTTCGTGATGAGGAAAAAAATATTGTTTTTTAAAGAAAAAGAAAAAAGAACCTTTCTACGGTGAAATGAACTCACGCAAGCCATATCCCAGTAATGATTTAAGCCGTCCAGTTTGTTTTTTTTTTCTGCCACCAAGCTTCACGCACAAATCACACAAAGTATTTTATTGCAGAATGATTTCCCCCTTCCTGCGGATTCAATGTTGACTCTCGTAATTTTCTAAATCCTGAGCAAGCCTTTTTAAGGAGTCAATAGCCATGACGACTCAAATGAAAGAAGATAACTTGGACTGAAGATCATGAATTAAACCACAAACCCCATCGACACGGAGTACATTTGCGTATTTAACTATGAACCACCAGATCTTAATGCATGAGCCATTCGGGAGTTCTGAACTCTTTACAACTCCAGTAAAGTCATCAATAAATTTACCACAACAAAGCCAAATTTGTAATGGGCTAGACTGATCGGCAACAAGCTTTCATATACTTAGACTTGTTGAAATATTTATTAGAATGAGTTGTATGAGATTTGCATACAGCAGACAACATTTAGGCCTAAAAAGCGCTCAGGATAGCTTGAATATCATTCAGGTTAGCCAGAATAGTGCCCAGGTTAGGCGTTTTAACAGCTTTCACTAAGGTAATGGAAATGGGAATATGATATTAGTTAAAAATATCTTGCAGCCTGTGGTCTGTAGTGTGCAGTCCTGCAAATGTCGAATACGGATTAAAATATAACTAAATGAATTTGTTAATTAAAATTTTTACTATAAAGAACATGATGTTGCCCTTTATTCACTCAAAAGAGGCGCAGTTACCTCATATATTTGTGCGCTCGAATACGGATCTAGCTGTCCCGGTTCGATCCCTGGCTGGGGACATTGTGTTGTGTTCTTAGGAAAGATACTTAACTCTCAATGTGCCTTTCAAATGCGTACCGGTGAATTTAGTGCTAGGGTAACCTTGCAAGGTACTAGCATCTCATCCAGGCTATAGTATAAATTCTTCTAATCACCTCATGATACAAAACCCGGAGATAAGTGCCGGCCTGATGGGCAACTTGGCTCACATACAGACTTTAAATCGACTGCAGAAGTTTTAGATCTTTGATCTAACCCTCAGTTCCATGCTAAAATTCATGCCAACAGTGTTCAATGCGCTTAGCAACACCAAGCTACTTCTCAGGCATGCCACTTAAACTAAACCTGAACAAACATGTTAACACTGAAAGCACCAATCAAGCATCAACTATCATCGAAATAATTAGAATATAAAATTATAGCATGGCACATTCTCGGTTCCTTACTAGTGACCATTAGATTGGACTACGAGCACGAGATTGAGTACGAGCACAATTTTCAAATTTCAAACCAGTGACGTTTCCACAGCCCTCACTGTTCATGCTGGTGTTAGGTAGAAAGGTACATTGTAGCTCAAGGGATGAGATGGGTACTTGATCATTTGAAGTGTAAAAACTGGAATTGAAACGTCTTTCTCGTACTCGATTTCGTACACGAACTCCAATCTAAAGTCCGTTACTGATTCAATGGTATGCAGCCCCACGGATTCTTGCAAATGTGGCACTTCACTTCAAAAAATTCTAACTCCGCAAGTAAGCACTTGGAAAATAAAGGAAACTGTCGTAAAGAAGTTCGCAATTGATTGAAATAAAATATTTCAAGCGTATAATTCATATTGTCTCTTCAAAAACAAGGAGGCAGCACGTAACAACGAGGCTGCTGAAACAATGATCTTCAGTCACAGAAAATGAACAGTCACAAGATGTTGAAAAATGCAAAGGTGGTGCCGAAGACAATGATTGATTTACGAATGATGAAAGTCAAAAGTACGATAAAAAATGAGCTCGCAAATGGTCTTGGGAATGCTTGCGAATGCTTGCGAAAGAGCAGTGCTCAATTTCCTGTGGATTCGTGTTAAGATCCACTCACACATGGACAGTTTGTGAAAGGCCCGTATGATAGCAGTTGAAAACTCAAATAAATACATCAAGTCATAAGTAGGCGATAAACATTTGAACAACCACAGTATGCGTGGTAGAAAACCCCTCCTACTACAACAATAGTGAGCGTGCTGAATGATTTGCTCTTACCGTGTTACTGTTAGAGTCTGTAGGAGCCCACATGATACTGGCATGCCGAAAGTGAGATCCTTCCACTGGCGGTAACCATTGGAGAATCAGGATAGTAAGAAGATAAGCTGATATCCTGCAGTCCATCCTTTCAGCGAAGTGCAATTGTTCTGGAGGGTTCCAAGAATGTGTTGCGATATTGTCGCGTTTCGACGATTTTGTGATTGGCAGCGTGCCTTAGTTGGTGGTCAAAAGAAAATAATTTCATCAGTCGTTGCTACGCACTGATAGCATTTGTCTTCACCGACCCAGGAAACATGGTGTCACAATTGATATTGATAGCGGATCCTTCAATAGCGTCGGGCACAGTTTCTATAAAAATTTACATCACCAGAGACCCCCACAGGACTCAGACACGAATTATAGTCCGGTGGAAGGTTTTTCTATGAGGGCGTTGTCTTCTAAACCAGAAAATCACACAAAAAAGGAAAGATTGGTGGTCGAGGTCTAGGTTTTTGATTAACTTAAACATTGCTAGAAAGCAAACACTGCTGCCGTGGGTAATGTAAAACCGATTCAAGAAGTCCAGAAAAGAGCCTAAAAATTCGACGAGGATCTTACAAAGCCGCAGTGACAGTCTAACTGATCCCAAAACCTTCAGGAACTGGAAGTCAAAACTTTTTGCGCAGTAACTACGTCTAGGCGATCAGAATACTTAACAGAGAAACGCATTACGAAGGAACTTATCTGCTGTTTATCAACGTCTTGAAGAGAAGACTTGTTGCCAGAAATATCCAAAGTTGACAACCCGAAGCATCCACTCAAACTAATGCGGTAGATAGACCATGCAAGAGGACACAATTTTCAAACTAAGGATCCCTGAGACAATTACAAGTGCACGGCAGAATAAGTGTACTATGAAATGTAATAGAACCATATATCCGACCACATAAACAAATTTGTGACTGTGGTAAGATCGTAACTGCAAATATTTCATTGATATATTTGCCGCGTGGACAGCAATAATTATAAAGGCAATATTTTCCTGTGGATGACATTTCCTTGTTTTATTGACAGCGTGACAATAAATACCGCGACAGGTAAAAGTTTACACCACAAAGAAAAAGTTCAATTGTGAAAATGTACTGTAAGCGCTAGCAGTTATCTTTGCAATGGGACGCTCAATGCAAAGAAAAAAAACCACTCTTTTGTCGGTCTCTTTTATTAAGGTGGCAGTGGATGCGATTGGATATTATGTCTCTAAGCTTCTTGTACTTACTTTTATGAGCAAAACCGCACTTTAAATGTCACCGTACGGTTTTAAGCTTCTTTAGTCTTCTAGTTGTAATCAGTTTCGCACATAATTTTTTCGGTTACGAAACGTTTCATACTTTCGTGTTCTTTTTTTACCTGTTTCAATTGTTCTGTATAGCGTTCCCTGCAGCTAATTTGTTTTAGTTGTCGTCGTCAGCTTACTGTGTTGTCCCACTTTGTTTCAGCGAATGCCCAGTAAAAGTGCGCATTTACTTTGAAGTATGAAATTCGACTACAGGATGAATTTATAAGGCATGTAGCAAAACTTTTTACATATTTCTTCTCGCTTATTGTCGTCCTTGCAATTATTGTGATGCCTTATTTTGTGAACCAGTAATTTTGCACACCGGCCAAAAGTGGCAGATAATACAGCGCTTAAACTACCTATACATGGAGGTCTTGATGTCCTAAGAGAAGTTATGACAAGCAAAACTGTTGCAGCCGACTTTTGTTTTTTATTTTTTTATTTTTTTCATCCGTCAATTGATTTGCAAATGTTCACATGAACAACATAAGGTAAAATGCACATCACTCAGATCTTATCTTGCCAGTCAATCTGGTTTACTCGCCTATGGATTTATCCTGAATGACACCATTGTTAGAAGAATGGAAGACACAGCTCTCAATTACATATTATTAGTAAACTCCCGGTAACGAGCAGTGCAAGCCCTGGAGCTATAAGTCTAGCGTCTGGGAAGGTTTGTCAGTGTAAGTGGCGTCTTTTGTTTATAATGAGGGAAAAAAACAATTATTGTTATTAAAAATAAAAAAGAAAAAGAAAACAAAAAAGAAAAAAAAAAACCTTTTTACGGTAAAATGAACTCACGCAAGCCACATCCCGATAATGATTCAAGCCGTCCAGTTTATTTTGTTTTTCTGCCACCAAGCTTCATGCGCGAATCACACAAAGCATTTTATTGCCTAATGAGTTCCCCCTCCCTGCGGATTCAATGTTGACTCTCATAATTTTCTAAATCCTGAGCAAGCCTTTTTAAAGAGGCAATAACCATGACGACTCAAATGAAAGAAGATAATTAACTTGGACTGAAGTCATGAATTAAACGACAAATTCCATCGCGACACGGAGTGCATTTGCGTATATAACTATGAACCAGCAGATCCTAATGCATGAGCCATTCGGGATTTCTGAACTCTTTACAACTTTAGTCAAGTCATCAATAAATTTACCACAGCAGAGCCAGATTTGTAATGGGCTAGACTGATCGGCAACAAGCTTTCATAAACTTTGACTTGTTGAAATATTTATTAGGATACGTTGTACGACATTTGCATACTCCAAACAACATTTAGGCCTAAAAAGCGCTTTTGATCGCTTGAATATCATTCGAGTTAGCCTAAATATCGCTCACGTTAGGCTGTTTATTAGCTTTCGGTAATATAATCGAAATGGGGATATGATATTAGTCAAAAATGTCTGCAGTCTGCGGTCTGTAGTGTGCAGTCCTGCAAATGTCAAATACGGATTAAAATATAACTAAATGAATTTGTCAATTAAAGTTTTACTATAACGAACATGATGTTGCCCTTTATTCACTCAAAAGAGGCGCGGTTGCCTCATATATTTGTGCGCTCGAATACGGATCTAGCTGTCCCGGTTCGATCCCTCACCGGGGACATTGTGTTGCGTTCTTAGGCAAGATACTTAACTCTCAATGTGCCTTTCAAATGCGTACCGGTGAATTTAGTGCTCGGGTAACCTTGCAAGGTACTAGCATCTCATCCAGGCTATAGTATAAATTCTTCTAATCACCTCATGATACAAAACCCGGAGATAAGTGCCGGCCTGATGGGCAACTTGGCTCACATGCAGACTTAAAATCGACTGAAGAAGTCTTAGATCTTTGATCTAAACTTCAGTTCCATGTTAAAATTCATGTTAACAGTGTTCAATGCGCTTAGCAACACCAAGCTACTTCTCAGGCATGCCACTTAAACTAAAACTGAACAAACATGTTAACACTGAAAGCACCAATCAAACATCAACTATCATCGAAATAATTAGAATATAAAATTATAGCATGGAACATTCTCGGCTCCTTACTAGTGACCATTAGATTGGACGACGAACACGAGATTGAGTACGGACACGATTTTCAAATTTCAAACCATTGACGTTTCCTAAGCCCTTGCTGTTCATGCTGATTTTAGGTAGAGAGGTGTATTGTAGCTCATGGGTTGAGATGGGTGCTTGATCATGTGGAGTGTCAAAACTAGAATTGAAACGTCGTTCTCGTACTTGATTTCGTACTCGAACTCAAATCTAAAGTCCCTTACTGATCCAATGGTATGCAGCCCCGCAGATTCTTGCAAATGTGGCACTTTAAAAAAAAAAATCAATTCAAAAAATTCTAACTCCGCAAGTAAGCACTTGGGAAATAAGGGAAAATGTCGTAAAGGATTTCGCAATTGATTGAAATAAAATATTTCAAGCGTATAATTCATATTGTCTATTCAAAAACAAGGAGGCAGCACGTAACAACGAGGCTGCTGAAACAATGATTTTCAGTCACAGAAAATGAACAGTCACAAGATGTTGAAAAATGCAAAGGTGGTGCCGAAGACAATGATTGATTTACGAATGATGAAAGTCAAAAGTACGATAAAAAGGAAATGAGCTCGCAAATGGTCTTGGGAATGCTCACAAAAGAGCAGCGCTCAATTTCCTGTGGATTCGTGTTAAGATGCACTCATACATGGACAGTTTGTGAAAGACCCGTATGATAGCAGTTGAAAACTCAAATAAATACATCAAGTCATAAGTAGGCGATAAACATTTGAACAACCACAGCATGCGTGGTAGAAAACCCCTCCTACGACAACAATAGTGAGCGTGCTGAATGATTTGCTCTTACCGTGTTACTGTTAGAGTCTGTAGGAGCCCACATGATACTGGCATGCCGAAAGTGAGACCCTTCCACTGGCGGTAACCATTGGAGAATCAGAAGAGTAAGAAGATAAACCGACATCCTGCAATCCATCCTTTCGATCGATCGAAGTGCTGTTGTTCTGGAGGGACCAAGGAAAGTGTTACGATGTGTCGAGCTTCGACGATTTTGTGATTGGCAGCGTACCTTAGTTGGTAGTCAAAATAAAGCAATTTCATCAGTCGTTACTTCACACTGATAGCATTTGTCTTCACCGACCCACGAAACATGGTGTCACAATTGGTATTGAGAGCAGATCCTTCAATAGCGTCAGGCACAGTTTCTAAAAATTAAACAGATTACATCACCAGAGACTCCTACATGACTCAGACAAGAATTATAGTCCGCCAGATGGTTTTGTATGAGCGCTTTGTCTCTTAACCAGAAAATCAGGCAAAAATGGAAAGATTGGTGGTCGAGATCTAGGTTTTTGATTAACTTAAACAATGCTAGAAAGCAAACACTGCTGCCGTAGGTAATGCAATACGGTTTCAAGGAGTCCAGAAAAGAGCCTAAATATCATAAATTGCACAAGGATCTTACAAAGACAGTTTGACAGATTCTAAAACCCTCAGGAATTGGAAGTCAAAAACTTTTAACGACGTGGTTGCGTCTAGCCGATCAGAATACTGGACACAGAAACGCATTACGAAGGAACTTATCTGCTGTTTATTAAGGTCTTAAAGAAATGACTTGAAGCCAGAAATATTCAAAGTTGACAACCCGAGCCGTCCACTCAAACGAATGCGATAGACCGTGCAAGAGGACATAATTTTCATAATAAGGATCCCTGAGACAATTCCAAGTGTATGGCAGAATAAGTGTACTATGCAATTTAATAGAGCCATATATCCGACCACATAAACAAATCTGTGACTGTGATAAGATCGCAACTGCATATATTTCATAGATATATCTGCCTCGATACGTATAATATGTGTAATACAAATAGCGGGGGCTAAATTGTTTCAGTATATATGCATAGACAGAGCGGACCAGTTTCATTACGACAAGGCTACGAATCGGATCAGATTTACGGTATTTCTTTCATTTCTTTTCTGGCTTACTGGCTTTCTCGTAAGTAATTCACCAGAATGTCGGGCACAATGACTATGCCATGGACTTAAGGATAGTATTCAAAGGCAGCCTTCAGGACTAAGTGAGAAGGGCATCATATTTTGCCGCCCTCATTCAAACTCTGGATTATTATTATTCCAAGGTGCACGTAGTGGTTTTTCTCTAACATTTTGAGCTAGAGAGACTGTCGAATTTCGAAATTAATGGCCCAGTATGGCACTGAAGCGCTCACGGGAGCCGTTGCTTTATACGTCGCTTTCAAAGAAGTAACCCATGGAATATTTTTTTGTTTTTGTATGAGACACACCGAGAGTTCAATTTTCGTGACGTCATTAGTGCGCGACGCTATGTTAATAGCGTTTCTTAAAAGAAACTTTCGTAGAAGGCGAGCGAAATCTACAAAAATTTGAACTTGTCGCCCGAGCGGCAAGAGAATTTGGTGATCGGTGTTAAAGACAAGGATTTGTTACTTAGGCAGAGGGATTATCATTTCAGAAAGCGATGGAGTCGAAACCACACTGAGTCAGCAGCAAAAATCCTTGGAAAACGAATAAAACAAATGCACTATAGAAAAGGTGCACAAGTTCACACGAGTTCAAACCAGAGGGCAAGAAGCCAAATTACTCCTTTAACCAGAAGAGAAAACAAGAGATTCTTAAGATAAACCAGGGAAAGGAAAAAGGAGGGAAGGTGCAAGATGATTGTGGCAATCAGATGCACTGCAAAACACGAGGCTTTCCTGCTTATGGTCAGGGGTGCCTCAAACGTAATAAAAGTAATCAGTTCGCGTCATATTGCAACGCAAAACGGTCGACTCCAATCAATGTTGTCTCAGACGAAGATGATCAACTCTGGCTATCTTTCAGTGCTTCAAGTGGAAAACGTGTTGACCCTAGCTGGTAAAGGAAGGCAAGTTCTTACCGAGTCAACTTTCCCAATAGTGGACGCCGACCACGTTAAGGTGTCTCTCTACAGTTTTTTTTCTGGACCATACCAAACATTTTTATTTGGCCGTTTAACAAACTTCCCGGACTCGGATCGATGTAAAATTTACACCAGATATTGGAATTGGATTGAAGTTTGATATGAAATATTTTTTAGGAAAATCAATATTTCCATGGCAACGAAAAGCAGAAAAACAAGATATCAGTTAAACTTGAATTCTACGCGAATAAGATTTGACGTAAAAAAACTAACACCAGTATCTGAAACTATGCTGTACTGCACATCAAATATGCAAGAATAAAAAAATTCTGTATGTTTGATTTCGAATAAATCGAAAATATATTTCAAACCATGCTTTTTGCATTATAATGATAAACGGACCGAGACGCGGACACTGCTTTGACGAAATTACTTCGAAATAACACCAAAATGTGTATTTAACTTATCTTTCGTCGCCGTGAAAGTTTTGTTGATTTTCGTTATTGCGATCCCGAGAATTGGATATTTTCATACGGTCAGTACCAATGTAATTTTTGGTAAATTTTCTACTTTTAGCGCTTTTTCGAAAATCTCCAAAACAGCTCCAACGATTTTTTCAAAACTTTCGCAACACATGCTTGATAATGCAAAGAATTTAATTCCAAAGTTTTATTAACGTTGATGTATTGGAACACTTCCAAATTTTTCCTTAAAGAAGGCGTTCGAACCGACGAAAATGTTGCGTTACAAATTCAGCGTTCGCAATTTATGCTAAAATATTCAAATCAATGTTTTTTACATTCCATCGAGTGAGCAAAAGAGTGAGGGAAAAAACACAATATTGAAAACAATAGCAACGAACTGTATTTATCATGATGGAATGTAAAAAACATTGATTTGAATATTTTAGCATAAATTGCGAAAGCTGAATTTGTAACGCTACTTTTTCGTCGGTTCGAACGCCTTCTTTAAGGATAAATTTGGACGTGTTCCAGTAAATCAACATAAATAAAACTTTGGAATTAAATTCTTTGCATTATCAAGTTTGTGTTGTGAAAGTTTTAAAAAAATCGTTGGAGCCGTTTTGGAGATTTTTGAAAAAGCGCTAAAAGTAGAAAATTTACCAAAAATTACATTGGTAGTGACCGTATGAAAAAATCCAATTCTCGGGATCGCGATAACGAAAATCAACAAAACTTTCACGGCGACGAAAGATAAGTTAATACACATTTTGGTGTTATTTCGAAATAATTTCATCAAAGCAGTGTCTTCAAATCGGTCCGTTTAACATTGTAATGCAAAAAGCATGGTTTGAAATATATTTTCGATTTATTCGAAATCAAACATACAGATTTTTTTTATTCTTGTGTATTTGATGTGCATTACACCATAGTTTCAGATACTGGTGTTAGTTTTTCTACGTCAAATCTTATTCGCGTAGAATTCAAGTTTAACTGATATCTAGTTTTTCTGTTTATCGTTACCATGGAAATATCGATTTTCCTAAAAAATATATAATATCAAACTTCAATCCAATTCCAATATCTGGTGTAAATTTCACATCGATTCGAGTCCGGGAAGTTTGCTAAACGGCCAAATGAAAATGTTTGGTATGGTCCAGAAAAAACTGTAGAGAGACACCTAAACTGGTACAAGAAATCCATGACTTTCCAGCTGGACACTTGAGCCTGGCACGTGATCAATTAACTAGACCTCTCAATTCATTTACAGAACGGAATGCCTAAACTGGGACAGAGCTCAGAGTTCAGTCAAGCTCAAAATGCACGATGGCACAATCAAGAGACCCACAGGACAGGAGAGGCGTGTCTAATAGCGATACACAATGGTAGTTTTAATTAGTAGAACGCATGAACAAGCCCCTCTTGTCAGCTCATCAGAGACTTAAACAAAGCCTTAAAGCGACAAATGTAACAAATGCTCAGATTGGAAGACAAGCTTCCCTGACTAGCAAAGGCAGAGGTATTTTCCACGCTGGATTCAAAAGGCGTTAATCAGATCGGTCTTAACGAGGAAAGTAGCATGGAAACCATCTTCTGGACCCCTGGTACTTGAGAATGCCATTTGGAGCAGGCCTGGCGCCAGACGAATTGACTGCAAGCTCCATGAGTCGTGTGACTAGAAGAGATGATAAGACCATGACAGCGGCCTGACCAGGCTTTCCAAAGAGCAACAGAAACAAACCTGAAGCTGAACAAGTCCAAACTTAAGCTCAGACAGCCAGAAGTAAAATTCGTGGGGCGTGCCATTCACCAACCAAGGTTTAAAACCGAATCCAGAAAACGTGAAAGCTGTGGAGGAAATGTCTGAATGAACTGGTGACCCCCCTGGGCTTACTTTAAATGTCTGCTGAAATTTCTGCCTCGGCTTACAGAGGTAACTCAACCATTACCTGAACTCTCAGCCAAAGAAGCACAACCCTTCTAGCTGGTCACGTCCCCCAACGCGAGTCCGCATTCGCCGACATCACACACGAAGTGATCATATCAGTTAAGAGTGCTGTCATTTTAAGGTGGCTCAAAACAGTTTCCAGCACTTAGATTTTTATGGGTCATTGTAACCACTCTTTATCAGTTGATGCTACAATCATGGCATCAAAAAACTGCCCAATCATAGGTGAACACGTTGTTATCATTTTCGCGATGCAATAGGTTACCATAGCAACAGTATGCCTTTCGCATTGCCAGTAGATCCTTCCAGTACCAGGTTAGCTTTTATGAGATCATTTGAAATTTATTTTGGTGTTAAGTGCTTTCTTTGCTGTGTTTCCTCCTTGTAATGGCAACCTTTTATTGCAAAAAAATATCGAGCTGAAAATATTTGAAAGTGTGTACGTGACCAGTTATCGGAACAAACTCCGTAGGGATTTCAAACCGTGGTATGGAAATCGCCAAGAAATATTTACTGCTCTTGTTATACATGTGGGCTTGGAAAGTATTTTAAGCACACTCAGTACTGTATATATATTCTGTATGCTTCTGAAAGCAAATAAAAACCAAATTTTGTATACATTGAGTTGTTTTCAAATGACGCGTGAGGCGACCAGAGCTTGTAGTTTGCGACCCCACAACGCAAGGTCATAATTTCAAAATGAAGTAGTTGTTAACCAAATGACCTGAAAACCAAACATTTTATTACTCTTCTACCGACAAATTCTAATTTAGGTCGCCAAATGCCTCAAATCTTTTTTTATTTTCGAACGATTTTCTTTAGCGAGCGGCAGGTTTTGTAACTAACTCCTTCGATCTGCTATCAGACCTATGATCTCTTTTAAATTTTTTTTTACCACCCTATATACGACTAATATAGAACGGCTGAGATGTCCACAATGATGTTGTTCCTTTTATGGCAACACATTGAATAGTCTTATGCAAGTGTTTGGCAGAGCAACCATTATTTGATTCCACTTGTATTTCTACGACCTACTGCCAAACTAACTGAGCTGGAACTACGGGTGGTTGTAGTGTTGCTACGGGGGTAAAATGACAACTTGACTCAACGATATGTAAGTCAGCTGTTACTGCCCTAAGACAGCTGGTCCAAACCATTGCGCCGGAAACAGCGTGTCAACGAACTACTGAACTCTGAGCCAAACTGTTAACAGTAAGCTAATGGCCGCCAGATGATCTTGTTTTCATACCTCCCGCCCTGAGTTTGGGTGGCTTGAGCAAAGGCCGATTAACGTTAATCCGAGATAAAATGTTTTTGGGATTTAGCAATTCTTAATTCAGCCTTTTCGCATTTCTAATTCCAAATGACAAGGTTAGATACTTTGGGGAAATAATATGACAAATAACGGGAAAGAGAGTTTTTGGTGGCTGGTAATGCATCAGTCAATTCCAGCAGTGCCCATCCCCCCCCCCCCCCCCCCCCTCCCCCCGCTCCCGGGCTAACTCCCGGGCATTAGCATTTAAAAAAAAAAAAATGGGCAAATTCCCCAGGGTGGGGACACATAAGCTGTCTAACTGCCCCGGGGTGGGGACGAAGAAAGAGGGCAAATGCCCCGCCCCCGGGATCGTCGCCTTCCAACAACTCCGCAGTTTTTTAATTAATCAGTGAATAGAACGTTCAACTGTTCAGTATTTTAACGCAACGGTAAGACTTCAAGGACAGCAGTACGTGTTAGTTGATTCTGATTATATTTGTTTCTTTATATTTGTTTTTAACAGTTTGCTAGAGGATAGCTGGGATTGCGGCGGACGTGCCCCCAGCCGCGAACGATGATAGGCGCCTGTATTCGCAGGCTACTTTTTCTGTGAAGAATTAAGACATTTTAAATGATGAGGCATTGCATTTTAAGCTCGCAAGATCTGTTTTGAAGATTGCATCATTTGAATTCGCCAACCTTAAGTATTTTAACTCCACTTTCATGAATTTAAAACATGCTAGGCTAGTTTTGAATGCGAAATGCGAAATAGTCGTGTTCACGTCAGTGATTGTTTTGTGATAAACAAAATATAGTTCACCTTGTCGCTTATATTTATATGCTTACAAGTAATGAAGAAATATCTGAAATTGAGAAAACATAGCTTTAAAAACATCTGCAAGTTTCTCTAGTCCCTGACGGACAAGCCATTGTTCGACAAACGCGGCGTCTTTCCCGATGAACTGATCCATGGCACTTTCCAAAACACGTGTGTTGAATGCCCGGGGGTCGCCCCGGGGTACGCAAATGCCCAGCCCCCGGGCCGCGATAAAATTGCGGATGCCCCACCCCCGGGACTGACAACGTGAGCAAATGCCCCGCGGTTGCCCGTGGGGGATGGGCACTGCTGGAATTGACTGATGCATAATGCAGATTAGAAATTAGGCTTACAGTAAGTTCTCGCATCAGCCTGCCCATAGCCTAACTGTGTGCCAAAAAAAAGTATAAATAAATAGTTGCCTAGACTTAGATATGACAGCGAACAAAGAGATAGACATTAAAACTGCTAATATCAGACTTTGTTTCTGAAGGGGAAAACACCTATTCAAATCTTACTGCATAAATTGGCATAGCGTAGCGTAGCATAGCATATAAAATTATAGCATAACATAGCACTGTATAGCAATATCCAGATAGCATAACTTCAATATCACGACTCAATTTAACGTTCAAAAGACATCGTGGAGGGAGCTATATAAACCATCCGTGAGTCCTTTTTTATGGGAGTTACGTTTCTAGTATCTACAGGCTTGGCAAAGTAAGGGCAAGTTTGCGTGTAAGCAGAGGAAAGACAAATCGAACTGACCAATGGGTTTTTATTCTTTAGAAGCTCTTCTCAGATGAGCTTTATTTCTGACCCAAGTCATTACTGCTGCACCATCAGAGAGAAAGTTCTGCGTATTTCGTCCCTCTAATCCTATGAGAAGTGCACTCACTTGGCCAACTTATCACAGACCCATTCGGCCCCTAGCCAGTATCTTCTCTCCATTTTGTTTGCCCATCAAAAGCTCATAATGAATTTGAATGAGCAAAACTGGTTTTCACAAAACAAGTAAAAAGGCTGAGGAAGACATTTTTTTCAAGATTTCAAGAGGAAGAGACTTTTTTTTGTGACTTTGTATTCTACGAAACTGCAGTTACAATGGGAGGTCCTTCTACGGGAACTTCATTAAGTCACATGACATGTTTCGAGTCTTCTCAGAGAAAAAACTCATTTGCGACTCTAGAACAGAAGTGATACAGTACACATTAATATTGTGTTATGATCAATATGGAAAACGAAAAAGGCAAGCAGACAGACAGCCCGAGATAGACAAGAGCAACAAGACGGCGTATAATTAATAAGCTTATAGTAAACAGAACAATGCGACAACATGTGTAAAAATAGCCTGCCAACTGGCTCCAGTCTAGTCTGCGAGCAGGCTCACGTTGGAGCACTGATCTCTGCAAATATCTTATTTCCACCCCGGAAACCGCAGAAAAGAATAATTTTCACCGGAACTATGAACTTTGGCAGCTCAGATTTCTCGGGAAAATTGTAAATCTTTTTCATAACAACATGTAGACCATAGAGGCGCGATATCCGTTGTTGATAAACTGTCAAAGTTTTATAATATGTCTACTAAGGACACACACTTGATTCCAAGTGATCTTGCTTTGGCAATCTGGTCTTTGACGATGTTGATAAACGGGCAAACGTCTTCGTGTTGTTTCGGTTGCCCGCTCGCAATCACATACGTTTGTAATATTTAACTCTTCTCATATGCAGTCGGCAACACGACAAGTACGTCTTGATTCATTAGCATACTTTCAACTGCTATTTCCTGCTCCCTCTTTAGTTTGAAATTTAACCAGAAATAGACTGGAACTTTGTTAAAGCATCAGTAATACGCGCACTCAACTCTTCCTCTGACTCCAAATGTAGACGACTTGTTTTTTATTGTGCGATAAATTAGCGACTCCATGGGGATTTAATCGCTCCTCATCAAACATTGTAGATTGACAGTTTTCTCGCCTTTCCCGCTTTTCGACCAGGGTATTTCACTTCGCTCAGACGAAGCAGAAATGAAAAAATTACAGAGATCAGCGCAGGCTCACTTTCTTGGCGCCTCTTCACCAGACTCCTTCCCGCCGGATCGCTTTGCTCTTCGCCGCTCGCGCGTGTGACTCAAAGGTGAGCCTGCTGGCAGGCTAGCTCCCGTCGAGGACAGGAAAATTGTTCGGAAGGAAAAAAGATAAAGCGAAAAGCGTGCACAAAACCGTTACTCAAGAATGAAAATTACGGACCCTCGAAACAACGACTCCAGGAATGTTTTGAGTCCATGCAGTTTAAGATTGTGTATTTTTTCCCATTCACGCTATAAATTACATTGTTGCATATGCTCGAGACTTTCTGCCTATCAAGTTTTTTAGAGTGTTTCTTTAATAATCCATTTGCTTCCAGCTAACGAAAACCGATGAAATAACGCGCGCGATTTGGCATAAATGGGGTGAGTTCGGCTCATCATACCTCTTTTGCGAGCAGGATGACCTATCTTTTTTTTGTTTTATTTTTCGAAACAGTGCCTGGTAAGAAATGTTCAGGAAAAGTTCTGAGGAATCACCTTAACGTGGAAACACGGTTAACTGTAAGTAGTGTACAGTTACCAAAATAACTAATTCCAACAAAATTACAGCTTTAAATCCGAAGAAGTTTAAAATTTAAAACAGCCGAAGTCATTGATTATTACAATCAGTAAAAAAACTTATACTTGTTTCAAAAACTCTTTTGAGCCTGCCCTTGCACCAATATCTTAAGGTAACTAATGTAAAATGGTTCTTCCTGCCCTCTCTGTACCCTCAACTCAAGCAAGCCGAGGTATTCTTATTACTAAACAATCGCAAAACGCCATTCTTAAAAAAGAACAACTCGTGCGTTATACACGTCGGGCGCTTGAATGACGTTTGTTTAAAAATTGAGATTGTATTGATCCAAGTGATCACGAGGTTTTCTTTGTTGATTAAATACAACGTGACTGGTAGTAAAGTAAGATTATTTAACTGAAACAGATGGTCAGTGGACGAGGAAAACTTAGTCTAAGAAAACTACTTTGGGTACTAATTCGATTGGGATACGTTGTTTCTTTCCCTTGTCAATCATATGCGATAGACGTTTTGATATTATTTCAACCAGCCGGAAAGAACCTTAGATCATTTACCTGTAACTCCTGTACTCATTTGAGAATATACATGTTCTCCTTTTCCCCTCCAAAGCAAGATCAAACCAAGGGACAATACTTCACAAAAAGTGTTAATATGGGCGACAGCTCCCACGGTTGGTTTGATACAAGGTGTGATAATCTAGACTCAATCATATTCAGAACCGCCACGTTAGCAAAGTTTCTAGAGAAATTAATCTGCGAGGAAACGAGTGGTATGGAGGGCAAATAGAGAATACTTTAGGTTCTGATTGGTCTCGTTTTCAGGTTATAACTGACAACTGTCAATATTTTGTTTTTGTATTGGCTATAAAATTGAATTTTTTGGTTCAATATTGCTAAAGAACTGAAGTAAGAAAAAAATAAGTAGGAACATTTTTTGAATTATACTGAAACCCTTCGAAAAAGCTGGAAAATTCAAGTGTTTCGCTCACTGGTTCTTTCAGTTGACGTTTTCAGTATTATAATACGAAGGACATTACACAAGAGCAGCCTGTACGGGCGCAAAACAGTTTTGGATGTGAACTAGTTCAGTTCATTTTTGCCATGGTTCTCCGGAGGTTATTGGCCGGAGAACGTGAACTATGGCAGTGAAGTTTTCATACCTCTTCGCCTCAGCTCTTCTGAACGGACGTTGTCTCGCTTTCGAAAGTACAAGCAAAGTCATGCCCTTTCCCCGAGGTTTTTGTTATGCTAAGCCATAGTAGAATAAATTTACATTGAGTAGAGATAGCCCTGGGCTTGCTCTGTGAGATGGCCATATTTTTGCGTGCCCCCATTTTTGTCATTTGACGTCGAACGACATCATTTGATTTGCCATCTTGAATCCGTCATCTTGGATCTCACTATTTTCGTAACAAGTTCAAAAATACCGGAAATTCATAAAAAATCAAGCCCCCCTCCCCCCCCCCCCCCCCCCCCCCCTCGTGCGTCCGAGGGTTATATATATAGCTGGGAGGCGCAACGTACATTCGTTTAGATAATCGCGAGATTATCGTTAAACAGGCCCCACGCCTCTGGCCTGAAGCGCGTGGCCTTCAATTGAGGATTATGTAACAGATACTATGAACGTCAAATTGTAAATGATTAATTTTTACAGACTTAATAGAAAACTCATTGTGATGGCTTCGGTCTATAAACAAACTAAAGAACATAGAGTAATATTATTTTAATCCCCAAAAGTAAAGTTTCATGAATTTCGAAACAAATAATGTTCAACGGCTTAAGCTTTCTGTCAGCTGGCAGTACATCTGACTACAAATGTGAGTTAACATTTTCGGGTATTATCAGTTGTCAGTTATTTATTTTCTTGTTTTTGTTTTTGCCTTTTGTCAGTGGTCAAATAAACCCATCCAGACCCTCGTTACCATGCACGTCTCTCAGTAGGCCACTCTCGATATATTCAAATTCAGCTTGATAGTGAGGCTTAGAGAACACAAACAAAAGAAATGAATAAACATGGCATTCAATTTCCTTTCTCTCCTCTAGGCCTCGCTGCCACGCTGAATTTTAATTCTCGAAAGTGGTCTATCAGGCACATCATATAAAGAATGTTTTGTCAATCCCTCCCACCCCACCCCGCTCCCCGGCCCCATCATTCCCCCATCTTGATAAACATTTTTGCTACTTTTCTTCAAAACCAAGCAAGAGTATCAGTTAAATGAGTATTTTTAGTTTTCGTTTTTTTCGAACTACTGAAGCTTTGTACATGGACTATTTACTTGGTACAAAGGCTTTTAAGGTGGCTCAAAACAGTTCCCAGCACTTAGATTTTGATGGGTTGTTATAACCTCTCTTAATCACTTGATGCTACAATCATGATATCACAAAACCGCCCAATCATTTGTGAACACGTTGTTATCATTTTCGTGGTACAATAGGTTCATATATGGGTTCAGAGCCACCTTAAATTTTCTTTAAACGTCCAAAGGGGTCCTCTGGTCGGGGTAAAAGCTCTACACTTAAAAAGGGAAAAAAACTATTGAATATTGCATTTAATATCCAAACAAAATGACTCTGACTGACTCTGAGTTTAGAACATAACTGAAACTAAGCTACAAACGCTCATAAGAGAAAAGGCATGACAGAAGGGGTTGCCGCGACATTAACGCAAACTATGGTTATAATACCGACTGGAATTCTCCTCTGACTATTTGGCTTAATTTGAACACTAAAAGCGAAGTTTCTAAAGGTAGATAACGAAAAATAATAAAAAAACATGCACTATAGGAGACGAGAACTCCACGCTAAAAAACGTTCTTGGGTTTGAATTTGGCTCTATGAGCACTTCGACACATCGATCACTCTGCTTAAATCTACTGGTTTACTTTGAAGCTACATTGTTCGATAAAGTTTAAATCGTCCACTGCTGCACACATGAGTATGACGATTAGTCACTACTATGAGAAATGCATTCCTGCTTGAATCTCTCCAGTGCCACGTTTCTGTCACAACCTGTCAAATTCATTTTATAGCATTAGTTGTTGATATCTACACGTCATTAAACAAACGAAAGGACAGTTCTAGATATGCATATCACCCTTGCATATGTGCATGTGACATCAAACAAACGAAAAACATTTTCCTTGTTTCCATCGATTAATTTTTGAGTGGAACTCTACTGGTATACTATAATACCATCTGATGGCTGGAGGAGGCAATCGCCCACATCATGGCCGGCGACGGCCTCGTCAGCTATGTCTTGTGATAATTGTTAATAGAAACATGTAATCGTCCCACGGAAAGAGATCGCGAGGCGACTGTCTATTTATTTATCATGAATTTCACACCCACTTATGGATACACAATACAGAATCTTTTTCTTCAGAACGCACCTTAGGAAATCCGGTCTTTAACACGCTCGACGATCTTCTTGGCAAGCTGCAAGGCTTGTCGAGCCGTCTGGGCCGAGTAAACGTCGTTTGGAATCTGAGGAAAATGCATCCGATCTGGATAGCGCATGCGTGTTGAATCGCCAACAAGACCCTCCAACTGGCATGCCAATTCGGTTAACTCTGAGTCATTCAAGCCGTTGCAATTCTGGACCAAATTGTGGACACTAGTCTTGTCGGCGTCTATTGTGTACTGAGCGGCTTTCAGGGCTTTCTCTGCTGCCTACAAAAGCAATATTCGGCTAGACTGAGCAAGTGTTAACTTGATAAGTTATATTTTAAATTCGGGAAGAGGACTGTTATTTGAACAACGGTAAATAATCCACGAGTTATTAAAATAGCACATGCACATTTTTATAAACAATTGTATGCCTGGAGAATTTCATGTAGCTGTACAATAATCTTCACATACTGTCGTCATGGTGAAAGTTTGGATGCATCAGTCAACATCTAATGTTTCAAAAAGTGCTTAAAAATATGCATGTAAAGAATGTTTCTCTTACCACCTTCTGCACTTTGTTATCAAATTAGATTAAAGTTTGGGAAACACTTGCAAATCTTACCTGGTGGCATTTAAAACATGCCCACTCGTAGGAAGGATTCCCATACACAATATCATTCTCCACTGCCGCGACATCGGCCTTAGCTTGTCTAAACCATCGCTTTGCTTCGCCTGGTTGAGGATTCGTCCTGTGTGAGTTACGAGATGACTGTTGTCTTGCTCGGTATCCCTGGCGCTGCGTGTAATGTTCCCTTGCACGAGCTCCCCAGGACGTAAAGAAATTGTCGTAAGACCCACCCGACGTTCTGGCTTCTACGTTAGGTCTTCCACTACCCCGTGGTTCACCTCTTTCCAATCGGGAGGTCTCGTGCTGTATATGTTGACAAACTTCTGTGCAGAATTCTTCATCGCCTAAGTTTTTATCGGGATGCCACCGCAGATACAGTCGCTTAATGATTTTCCTTCTCGTCTCGTCTGGTAGTTTCCATGCATCGTCCAGGAGGTCTGAAATTTCATCAAACACCTCCTGTCTACTTCTGTTTCTTGGAGGCTCCCTTCGCTGATTAGATAAAACAATTGCAGATGAGATTGCAGCGTCCAGACGATGAAATTTGTACAAATCAGCAGCATCGACCTCGATCTCTTGGTTATCTCCGATATTGATTCTGTAACGCTTTGCCAAGGGGTTGCAATCTTCATTCGCCATTATGTCGATAATCACAGCGTATATGTAAGTAGCGTTTCCTTCCTGCCGCTGCAGACTCGGGTCGTCTAGCTCGTATCCTACATACTCGTCAGGTTCAAATTCTTCAAAGGCATCATTCAGCAAATGGTGGTCTTCAATTGGGATAAAGGTCCCGGGCGGAGGATAGATTTTCTCTCCTGCTGGACGGGACGAGTCATCTTGTCGAACACCCATTCCATCTAACAGTGACCAAATGTCACTTAGAGGACAACGCAACATCTCTGGAATAAATATTGCCCTCCTTCCGAGAAGCCCTCCACAAATGTCTTCTATCACGTTTGAAACGAGCCATATGGCACAGGTGCTCTCATCCACTCCTCTCACAGCTGTAACATACACCCTCCAAATTTCTTCATTGGAAACTAGGACCTTATCTAAGAAGTATGACACTCCTGCTTCACTTTCTGGAATAGGAACCTCGTCAGTGAAAAGTGTGGTTTTGAGGCTGTTTACGACAAAGAGTTCGATTCGACGAAGCCCTCTTTCGATGTTTTCAATCACACCATCATAAATCTCTCTCTTCTGTCGACAGTTCTCGTCTCGGATCAGTCTGATAACTCCAGAACAAAACTGTGCGGAAGAAAGCTGGTGCTTCAGTTGCGACACAGCATTAGTCATCACAAATTCATGGGTATGTGAGGCACTCAATTTTTCTTTGACAACAGAGGAAAGCATTCTCGGCTGTAATGCTATTGGTAACTTCATCGTTAGTTCTTTGTAGTTGGTCTGGGCAGAGCTGCAAGTCACATCCATCAAACGAAGGTCGAGTAAGAAAGGTTGGTTAAATTTGTGCAGCCGATTCTGGTGAGTAGCAGGTGCATCATTGAAAATAAGATCTGAAGACTTGTGCAAGAAGACCGGCGTTACTGTCTGGTTCTCATCGGAAGAACTTCCTGTCAAAGACGTTCCCGGTAGGTACAGTGCCAAAAGGCTTTCCACTTCTTTGGTATTTTCTTCTAGTCTTTCGAAAAAACCTTTCGCTGCCTTGACACACATTCTAACTTCATTTGGGTCCAGTTTTGACTTCTGGCATTTCCTCTGCAACATGTCCAACACCATAGCATAGTGGAAAATCGTAACACATTTGGAACAACCAAGGTTCTCAAACAGTGGGTGAAATTTTCCAAATTCTTTAGGAATTCCGTAGAGAAACGGTCTAATTTCAAGGTGCTCATACAGCTCTAGGACTGCTTGACATGGTAAAATTAGTCTCTAACCATGTTCAACCAAAATGCAAGGTGTGTTTTCCAGAATTTTCTTTGCATCACTGTTTACGATTGGCTTTGTCAGCAAAAATCTGTAAACGTGTTCCATTACTGCCATAATTGTGTGACATCGCTCAGCCATCTCCAACCTGTTGTTTGCGAGATATACACATAAATTTTGGCAGTGACCAACGACAAGATCTACCGGTGGCTTCTCTAAAATCTGGAGTTGTGCGACAAAAGAATCACAGTACTGGGGAGGGCGGTTGAGCTCATGAAGACGACACCGTGGGTTTGCCCATCTTGGAAGTAAATGCGCCTTCGTCCACACAATTTCTGCATGTTCAGAGGGAACTGCCCCTTTGAACGCAAAGAAAGGAATCTGCCGACCTACGACGCCTCCAAACGGTGCAAAGAGTGCTTGAAGGGGTTCTCTTACAGGATCCCCGGCCACAAATCGAATGTCACAAATACTTTGTAGTAATCCTTCAGCCACTACGTTGTGTCGGTGTATGAGATGATTGACCAGAACTTTAGATTTCTTGAAAGTGTTATCATCTGCTGCTGATGCGGCCTCGTGTGCAACTTCTGCAGCAAATCTCTTGAAACTGTCCTTGGTAACTTTATACACCAGACCAATACGTCGCAAAAACTTCAACCACTCTGGAGAATTGAGAGGCTTTGGTGGAAACATGCTTTCTGGAAGCATAATGCGGAAAACATCAATTGTAGGGTCGCAAAAACAGGAAGCAGTCTTGAGAATACCATCCACTGAGGGAACGAGGGGAATATTTCTTAAACATTCCAGGAGTCGTTGCTGGTCACCATCCGCATTATCGCCGTCATCATCATCCAAATCGTCTAACATGCATTTCCGGACAAATTTCAGGTGAACCTGCCTTGCACCATCGCTAAGAATAGAGAAATTTGTCAGAATAAAGGTGCAATACACGTCAACAGCAGAAACGCATTCAAGTTTCAGGAACTTGAACAACTCAGAGAGACTTCCCCAGGATTTGAGAAATACTATACCAAGCTCACGCTCCAACACATCTATTCCCTTCTGCGGTATTTCATTTGGTAAAACACACGCTCTACGATCATCGAGTCTTATCAAGCCACCATGTGTTGCCTCATAAAAAGGGAGCCTTCTTAGGACGATCCTGTCGGCATCTCGCAGGCACTTCACACTTCTACTGAAGTACTCCAAGATGGTGATACAATCTGACGGCGGCAATCGTCCTCTAAGTGAGTGCGGGTCTAAATCCATCTTTTGATCAAGTGAAGTCAGAAGTGATGCCGGGACCTTCAGGGTTGCCACAATGATACGAGCGAGATTAACTGAGTTTGGAGAGGAGTACGCATAGGCACCTGATCCCATGGTTGAGAGTGCAGTAGAGTTAAGTTCAGGCAGACCAAGTTTCCGCAAGACGTCCACGAGTTCCTCACTTGAAGAATCAGCACTTCTAAACTCAAGGACAGATGCTGCTTTCCCTAAAGGTACAAGAAGATGTTCAACTGGCTGGGGCGCTTTGAACTGAAAAAAGGAAAGCAAGGAGGTTTTTCTTTCTGTGCTCTTCCACTCAGTAGCAGGAAGTATGCTCCAGTTGAACAGAGGTTCAAGGGTTCGCTTAATCTCAAGGTTCTTGGTCTGCTCATTTATTTTTACGTCATCGACAACATCCCTCAGAATATCATGAAGAAAAACCCATACCCTGTACATCCATCGTTGGTCGGGGATAGCTTTTTGGATTGGAGACCACTGAACAAACTCCGCCTTTCCATAGCGTTCCTGCTGCAGTGTTTGGGGCAAGTTCGCGACAAATGTTTTTACATCCAAAGGCTTCAAAACGGACGAATTTTTGGTATCAGCATCTTTAAATATCTCTCTATAAACTTGCTCATGAAGAAAGATATGTGGTGAACCGGGCAGAATATCTTGATATCGAGAGAGGAACTTGGGTTCTTCGCTTGAGAACAATTGAAGACGGTTGTCTTGCGTAAGAAGCAGTGGAAGACCTTCCAGCTTATCGAGAAAGCGTGCATCACCTTTGCAGTACAACAACACCACAATAACGCCAAGAACATCTTTCAATGATGTTTCGTCTACATGACAGGGAATTGGGCCAATCGTACACAAGGGATTCTGAGAAATAAGTGTTCTGTAGAAATCTATTACAGAGCTTGGAGAGATACAGCAAGTAGTGACACCAGCTCTCAAAAAGGACTCATGCAACACCAAGGAAAAGGACACGAGATTAAGACCGCTTTCAAGAAGTATCGCCTCAAACCTCTTTCTTACTTTCGTTTGAGACTCATCTGTTTCCTTGTCAGGTGACATGGCAAAGGGACCTGTTACCGCAAGGTTGTTAAAAAATGCTTGCTGCCTTCCACTGCTAGTTGGTGGTAGCCACGAAACTTCAACTACACTGCTACTCTTCGAGGTTTTGCTGGTGACATCCATTGGTCTGCTTCGTACAACTGGTATAATTTGCAGTTCTCTTCTGTTGATTTCTTGATAGACAGAGTCGACCAGTGTCTTCCAATACTGATCCCTAGGAGGTTGACGGGGGAAAAAGGTTTCGTACAAATTAATCTTGTACAGGATCTCATTCTCGGTAGAAGGGGTTGCATCTTGGGTTATAGGAAGCTTAAGAAAATTCCGCACCTCTACCAACAGCGTAATGTAGCACAATGCCACGACATCTTGCAACAATGCATTATTCCAGTCACTCAGGTATCCACCAGCCTCGTATCTCCACAAATTTCTTCTTGCCTCGTGGTCCAGTGCAAAGTGACCGTTAATGTGAACTGGCAGATTAGTTTCGAATGGAAGTGGCAAAAAGCAATAAGCTTTCTTTCTTCTTTGTACATGGCGCTTTTCTGCTGATCTCTTTTCCAAAAGGCAGGCCACACCCCCTTGAGGAAGCATCCCAAGTTGATGTTTCTTAAAAGCATTCACGATGCTAGTCTTCACAGACTTCTCAAAGCCCATCTGTTGAACAATTAGCCACTTTTCTTGGTTTCCAAGAGTGTCTGTGATGTTCAAGACATAGGACACTCTTGCCACTTGAATATCAGTTGGAAGAACTTCTCTTCCCTCCCCGAATAGCCTTCCAATCCTCTTGATGTAACTGGAAAATGCTTGCCTCTTCACTTCATCCTCCTCTGACATAACTGCTTCGACGGTGTAAGCGTTTTCTAGATCCCCGCTCGTTCTATTTATTTCACAAATGGTTATCTTCTTTACATTGTTAACAAAAAGGAGAACCTCAAATAGCTCTTTCTTCAATTCTTCCATCATTGTGTCCAGCTTTTCCAGTGACACAGAACTTGACGATATCTTGGATTCTTGAGCCATATGTGCTGTTCTCAAGGGAAATCTGAATACGGTTGCGTTATCTCTTGGAAAGTGTTGTCCCAGATAACATGGGAAAACGTCCGGAAACCTTTTCTGAAGGGTTGTGCTGACTTTGAACATTCGTCCAGGTTCTTCCGAACTTGCACCAGGGGCAAACTTACAGTGTGGGTCAAAAACGCACAAAACATCGCCAATCTCCTCTCCTTTTGAAATGAAGGACGGCGCATCAGTCAAATGGTAGACAGCATTAAACCCGACACCATATTGACCAGTTTTGTTCGGATCATCGCTCTTACTACCCTCCCCAAGATTCCGTATTCCTTCAATATCGGCATTGGTGAAAGGCTTGTTGTTGTACACACACAAGGCAGGTCCCTGTAGTGGTTGCCAACTATCTTGAAAAACTTTTTCATTAGGATGGTGTCTGGGGTCTTTTATGAAACAAATCTCAGTCGCTTTTGCATCATCAGCGTTTTGAAGAAGTTCTTTCAGAATTTCCTTCTCGCATGGATAGCAAGTTAGAATACGTTTTAGGCGATTTGTGAGTTTCTCCCGCTGACCAAAAGGAATGCCAACGACATGAGACCGCAAAGCTTCTTCTCTGCGTGTTTTAACACCCACATAGTTACACGTTTGCCAGGGAATTCTACTGCTAACAAAATGCACGTCTGGCTCATCAGGCATCCAAGGGCAGTCCTTGATGCAAAGCTCGGACACTGGTCGCAAAACTCCTCTTGAGTCAGGAAAATAAACAGTTCCACATTTCTCCTCGAATTCAGAAGGATCGCATTTGGAATCTCTGAGAGTTTCGCCCAGTTGATTCGCCAGATGCACGGCAGTCTGAAGCTGTTCTTGATCAAGTTCAGTTTCAGCGAAGCGGCGTTTCATTTGTAGAAGACTTGAAATGAAATCTTTTTCCTCAAAATGGTCCCTCACACTAGCCACTTTCATCAGTCTTGGAAAAGCCACCGCCAAACGTTCTGGAAGCTGGTAAAGATATGGCGAACAGTCGACTCTGAGATGAAAAGCCACCTGACTAGCAAACAGAAACTGTCTTCCGTTAAGGATGAAGTTCTTGCCATTCAACAATTTCTCGATAGCCTTCGAATTGTTAACAAGCGCTTCATCTAGATACGAATAAGCAGCGTCGCACAAATGGCTTATCTCCTCATGTACAGTGAACTCTGACGATTCAACTTTGGTGGACATAGCTACTTCCAGTTGAGCTATTACGTGGGCCAAAGTCGCATGCTTTTTGTCTAGCGCCAACAATGCTCTAACATTTGTAGGGATAGACACTCCAACTAATGGTTCCGTGCAGCATAAAAAGTACTTTTCGTCTTCCAAGAAGACATCTTTAGGTGCGAGGAGAACTTTGTTTCCAAAATCATCACCTTTCCATCGAAGAGGAAACGAGGCCGGCTTCTTGAGAACTGGGAGAAAATTTGCCTCCAAAATGCGTATTCCAAGGACACTGTTTGAAGGAATTTTATCTTCGTAGTTCATCTTCTTCTCCATAAATTGTAGCAATGCCATCGTCCGCTTACACGCTGCGTCACTGTTAACTTCATTTAGTCCTTGAATACTTTCGGCTCTTTCTGCAATCTCTTGCCAAGGAAGATAATCCGACACCATTCCCAGAGTCTCAAGTTTTGCAAGCCGCTGAGTGTTAAGGAAAGTATATTTATTGCCGCAAGGAAACCTTTCATCGCTAGGAAGAAAGAGATGGGCTGCGTCTTTGCCTGGATGTATAAGTTGAGATGGATACTTGAGAGTGTTACCAAGTGGTGATGCTGGAATGCAAGCATGCGTCCTTATCAGGTCATTGCAGTTGATATCCAGAGCATGCAGCACTAGTGCATCTCTTAACTCTGGAGGTACAGCGGAGATCTTTGGGAAGAACAGTTCACGAAAAAATCTATCCTTGTCGTAGATTTTGGGATTTAGTATCTCGCCCAGTCCACAAACCTGGAACGACCTTAAGACATCCACGGGAACATCAATGACCACTGCACTTCCTTTCATAAGCAGCTGGAAAACTGTGAGCGAGATATTTCCTATTAGCGGCTTCTTTCTAAAATCTGGATCAAGAAATGCAATTTGATCAATATTTAGCCAGTTCTGCCCGTCAGAAAACAGCGAGTAATTTCCTCTAGCAACCTGTGTATAGAACGACTTCATGATTGGCCAGCAATTATGATGAGTCTCACAAGCTTTTGGCCACAACGAATGGAACTTGTAAGACCCGTCAGCCGAAGCAATGGACCTCAGATCCTCGAGAAGGCAGAGATAAGCAGAAGCAATAGAATCTTGCATAAGTACATTGTTCCAGTCCACACCATAGCACTTCTTATCATCTTCAAGTTTTTCCTGTAAATGACGCCTGTTAGCAGCTAATGCAAATGCTCCATTTATGTGAATAGGAAGGCCACTGTGAATTGGAAGTGGGAGGTAGCAAAACAAGATCCCGTTGACATCTAACCCATCAACTGTCTTCTTCACAGGCAAGGGCAAAATGGTGCCAGACGTATTTGGAACCAGCTGAACAGCTGCGCCCGCCGATGGGAGAAGACTCCAATCATTCTTTGCAAATTTGAGAGCTTGACCATTACCCATGGAAGACGCCACAAGCCAGGTGCTACACTCCTTTTGAAAAGGTAAGTCACATGCGAAAAAACTCAAACCGTACTCCGTAAAACTGCACTTGATGTTAACCTTCATGGCCGATTTTATTAGTTTGGTTGGTGCTCCCTTCCTAAAATTTCGAGTAATCTGTGACGACGCTTGAAGAAAATTGCATTGTGTCAAGAAATCCTTTTCCTCTGTGGCCAACTTCATTGCCGCGGCTGGTAGATTAACAGGGAAAGACAGGCTTCTAACTATTCCACCTTGTGCTAGTGACTTGCTAACTTGAAACAGTAATCTAGGCTTTTGGTCTTGACTGGGAGATGCTGTCAACGAAAATACGCTGACATGGAGGACATTCTGCGTGAAGAGGAGTAAAGTTTTGGCTCCATTAACGAGCATTAGCAACAGTTCTCGCATTTGCTGGTCATCGTATGGTAGCTTCTTTATCTCACTTCTTTTAGCTTGCTCGCTCGTTCTCAATGGAAAACGAAAAAGGGTTCCATCAAATGAATTGTCTTCTTTATCAAGATGCAAATCACAGCCAAAGATACCATTGAATGGCTTGAACTGATTGGTGAATTTTCGAAGCCTCTTTACATCCTTGTTGAGATCAATCTTCATTCCTGGTTTCCTTTTGTTCTTAATGGCCTTCTCGAGGTATGACGTGTGAGGATCAAAAATGACAAAATAGTTCCTACTATAGAACATGGGCACATCTGTCAAATTGTACACGGCATTAAAGCCGAGTCCAAACCTGCCAATCTTTTCCGTTTCGTGCTCTTTTGTTGCTTCATTCAATTTTGCAATGTTCTCAAAGTCCTCATCGTTGAATTGAGCGTCATTGTAGACCCACAATGCAGGACCTTGACAACCTTTCATGCCTTCGTCAATCAAGCAAGTCATGGCATCCTCGTTCGTCCTTTCATCATAGAGAAATCTGACCTCGGTGGCACCAGCATCGTCTGCGTTTTGAATGAGTTCTTTTAGAACTGAAAATCCATCCGTGTATTCCTCCAGAAGTCGGTTCAGCCGAGTAGTAAGCTTCTCTTCCTGTCCAAACTCTTCTCCTATGGACAACTCGTCCGGGTCCAGCATTCGATTGGTGAGGCTTGGAACACCAAGACGTTCAGCAGTACTGTTAGGAACATTGGGGTGTACATAAGAATAATCCATGTCCTCATCGTCACCTTCTCTCTTCAGCCAGTCGTGGTGGCAGTACATACAGCACACAACTGGTTCAAGCCTTACATGTGAGTTGTCTTCAGTGTGTGTTGGTAGAACAATTTGCCTTTGTAGCTCTTCGGGCAACTGCTCACTTGCCAACTCATTCAGAATGTTGACGGATAACGAAAGATCGTGCTTTACTTCTAAAGCGCTGGACAGGACAATTCCTTCGTCATACTTCTCTTTAATCATGTGAAGGACCTGTACCAAAACGGTTGGATTACTGCTTTCCCTCATGCCAAAACGGTAAAACAGGTCAGCGTACTTAGCCATGTCGGGAGGAAGAGAACGTATGTAAGGTGTAAGATCAATGTGGGGCTTACTGAAAAGCACATGGCTAGGTGAGGAAAAGCCCTCTCCATTCCACACCCAATCAAATTCTTCTGAACAGTCAAATGCAGGATCCATACCAACGTCCTTTGCTAGCACTCGATTTAGCAAGGAGTAAATTTCGTTTACCACAACCATAAAGAGGTGCTTCTCTTCTTTTGAATACGATCTGATCACATTCTGCAACTGCTGAATGACCTGGAAGACACCAGGCAGGTATTGCCAGCCAAAATACCTGGAAATTTGATTCGTTGGCTGAACTTCTACAAGAGGCATAACCGTTCCAACGAGGTTTGCAAGATACTGACTCTTCACTTCAGTTGGCTTGAAAAAGTGCTTGCCATTTTCTTCGCCCTCTTCAAACCATGCCAGTCCCGGAGGATAGTTAGGGGGCCTCTCTTGCAATCTTGAAACCCAGGGAATGTCGTTCAGAAGCGATCCTAGTGGTTGTCCATTGACTGACTCCGACAATGTTTGGGGATTGTCTCTGAGGAACTCCAAAACTGCTCTTGACTTCTGCTCTGCAGTTGGAAGGTGAGTAAGCCCACTTACTAATTTCGCACTTTGGTACAAATCGTATCCAGTGATGTTGTCCTCGCTTTTCATTCCAAGATCTTCTAACATGACGAGTACAGAACGTTCGTTGTACGCGACCGTGGGGAAAACATCTTCATTGACAAATAATTTCTTCAAAATCAACTTTCTGGGATCAAAGAGGTCTGATGCTCTCGCGCGCCCTCGATGTTTGGAGACAAAGGGCAAGGCTTGTAATTTCTGTTTGAAAGTGGCATTTCTGCGAATTTCACGAGTGTGGTTTTCCAGTACATAAGTCATGAGTTTGTCAATCTGCTCACCAGAGTACTTTCCTCTTTGTATGTCTGGAAACACCATTTGGCAGAGTAACTCGGTTAGCGTTAGAATCTTGACGTCTAATAAAATTGCTAAAGACTTGGAATCGTCCTCGCTAATGTCGATCAGCTCTCGTACAGGTGAAACCGGAAGAGAATCAGCAACCGCTGCACAAAGACCCTCCGTCTTTGATACGAACTTCTTGGACAGCGTCTGAAAAATGGGAAGCGAACACAAAAGATTGTACTCCGCTTGTCCTACATATGACCGTCTCACACGGGGAAGAAATGACCTGAGGAGCTGCTTGTCGTTAGCAGATAATATCTTGCGAACGTTTTCTGGAAACTTTCCAGCTGCCATCTGGCCAGAGGAAATCACCATTGCTTTCAAAACGCCTTGCGCGGAAGGTGGATGTACAAACGCCCCCAAGACAGCGGGATGGTGTCTTATATAGGCTGGAAAATCATTCATGATAATTACACCAAGCTTCCTCAAAACATTTGTCAGTTTCTCGTCGAGGCAATCATCATTTAGGCGTTTGACAACAACTCTAGAAGGGCGGCAAAGTCGTGCCAAGGTTACAGGAGTTTGTAATAGGCTGAGTGGAATCAGAGGCAGTTTTCCAAGGCTCTGAATATCTTCCTCTCTTGTGAAATTCTCTTGCAGATATATCCAGACAGCCTTGATCCAGTCTCTCGGAGGATGTTTGTGATTACTGTCATCGGGGAACCACGAAACGGTATTACCCTTACTCCACTCAGGCGGTAGGGCCTCCCAGAGAAGAGATGGTACATCATCCTCGCACAATAGCCGTAATTGTGTAACTTCTGTGAAAAAGGCATAACAACATAAAGAGTAACAGTCTGATAATGTAAAACCCACGAAAAAGAATTGATCACACGATAATAACCGGCATCCCTCAGTCGTCTTTGTTACAATTTTGGTAAGCTAATTCGGTGTAATGCCGTTTTTCTTTCCACTGTGCCATGCGACGTATGAAATGAATGCCATTAACTACTGTAGATATTAAAAGAAAGAATGAAAAATGCTCGGTAACATAAAACCATACTCGAATCTAAAACAAAATCATTTTACCTTGATCAGCTGCATCGTTCAACTTCCCAGTGACGTCCCTATCGAGTGTTTCATCAAGGAAACGGTGTTCTAGACCAGGAAAAAGTTCTCGGGGATGATTACGCGAGCAGATATAAATTCGCTCTCCCTGATCTGAAAATTTTTTGAAGGCGCCATTGAAAAGGGGCAACAACATCAAGCCGCAGAGTTTGTCATATTTGCGGTCTTTAAGACAAAACTGAAGAAGGAGTAGTTTCTCTCGTCTATCAAGGTTCTGGTAACAAGAAGGGACTTGCTTCAACGCTGCTCTTGTACAACTGGGAGTGATATTCTTTAACCCTGCATAGCAACTAATGGCGTTCGTGACGTGGCTAGGTACTGAAACTACAGGCACATCAGCTGCTAGCAACACTCGCTGAAGCAGCTCTTTAGGTTCATCTTTAGACAGCAGGTCAAAAACGGCTTTCTGTACTGTCAGCCATTGCCCAAGATGTGCCGGGGTGTAAACAACTTTTTGCTGCAGTAGCAAGTAAAACAGTGGATCTCTTGTCTTCTCCCACTTTGGTTCAATGGAGCTGATGTCTGGCCATGCTCTGTAAGAAAAAATAAGCGTAAAACTGCAGTAGTTCCCTCGTTTCAATACCAGCATAGCAAGCAAGACTCTTCTCAAGAGCCATGCTTGCTATACTGCCTGTGCCTTGTAAACATTTTTGAAATGACATTTATTTCTAGACGCAATATTCGACTTAGTTCCTCTCCAAGAGTACCGAGCGTTGGTTCGGTGAACAGCGGCAGCCATTATTAACTTCAATGCTCTACATACTCCGTGTTTGAATGAAATAACATTTTTTAACAAGTCCAGATTACTAACAAACGCTAAAAAGCACGACAAACTACGCGTTTGCGATCGTGGAAACAAAATGGGTCCAACAATACTAAGAGCTTATCATGTGCTAACAACCATTGATTACTTCTGGGCATAGAATCAGCAATCTATAACTACGTGAAAGCACGTTTAAGGGCCAACACTGAGCGAATATTTTGTAGTAGGAGGTATACTTATCCAAGAGCATAGCAGCTATTATCCGAGTCACTTCTCAGACAAAATAACACTTACTTGAAGATGGACGTCCTCGGTACGAAAAATGATTTCTGGTTAATTGCTTCCAAAATCATCGTGGCATACGCTCTGGGTATCGCCTCCTCGAGAAGACATCTGTTCCATAGTAACGACTTGTCTGTCAGCTGCCGACCACTCGTCTCCCGATCCTCTTGATCCGCATTTGGAGATTTGATATAACGCCTGTTCTGACTCAAAGCAAAGAAGCCGTTAACGTGCACTGGCAAACCTGTCAAGCTCCTCTTTTGCACCGGCAGAGGCAAGAAGCAGAACACGTGGCCTTTGATGTCGGGCGTTTGCAGTTTGGGACCTGTTGGCAGTGCCATAGCGACACCCACTGTGGGTAGATAGTTAAGCTCTTTATCCGTCATTAGCCTCTTAAACCTCATAGAAACCTCCCCTCCACAAAAGTAATTGGTAACGAGGAAAGAATGCTGCTTCACGGGCGAGTCGAACTTTAATGTCTCTATCGTGACAGGGTAGGTCACAGTGACAGATTCTGTCATCACTTTTCCAGGTTTGATCTTTGCGAGAAACTCCTTTCTCTTCGCTCGAACTATTTGGAGACTTTGATCGGCGATTCTAACTTGAAAGGTCCTTTCAGGATCAGACTCTGACTCTTCTCTAACATAAAGCTCAATTGATTCCAGGTGTTGAAGAAACAGGAGAATTAAGTGGGCGTCAGCCTCAAAACTTTCAAACAGTGTATCCATCTTCTCAGCAGAGTAGAGTGTTTCTGACAACTCGGAGGGTTTGGTCCTAAAAGGGAAACGGAACAAGGTGCCATCGTAAAATCCCTGGGAAAAAACATCTTCCGTACAGTCAAAGATTCCTTGGTAAGGAAGGAACTGGTCTGGTATTTCGTCCATTTCTGCGCGGTCTTCGTTGAGTCGCCAGTGTTTTCCTGTTCTTCTGTGCCGCTTGTCAGAAAAGTGAACACCATGAGGGTCAATGAAGCCAATTTGGGAATCACTGAGTAAACTTGGTAAATCTGAGATAGAAGAGTGAAAGAAACATGACTCAGGGGACCACTATATGGTGTCAAGTGCTTTCATTTAAGTAACGGAATATTGAATTCAATCTTGAAACAGTTGTTTCACTTTTCTAAACAAAGTAGGCCAATTTAATTACCTAATAGGAGACAAGAGTTGTAAACGTTTCTCTTTGCAGCTATGGTCGTTTTTCATCAGGTTCAATAAATAAATGTGAGCCTTTAAGCAGGGTCTCACCTTCAGTTATGACTAAGAGGGCGCATATGTGTAGACCTGTTTGTTACTCTGTGAACCTTAGATTCTCTGTGATTTCATACCACTGGATGATTTTTTGTATGGAAATATAAAAACGTGATTTGGTCGTAGATCTCTGAAACATTCTTTGTGTTAAGTAGATTTGAAATGTACATCTTTTACCAATGTACCATATTAGCGACGTATATAAACACTAAAATTTATTAAGATTGTACTGGAGAGGCATGTACCTGTCATGTGAAATACAGACTTGAATCCCAAACCAAAACGGCCGACTTTCATTGGATCTTCCACTTTGATGCTATCACACACCAGTCGAATACCCCTCCAGTCTTCTCTTGTAAACCGTGCGTTGTTGTAAGCGTAAAGCGCTGGGCCCTGTTTGAACATTTCAATAAAAGATATATCAGGAAGTCTTCTGTGGCATTGTGTCTTTTTGTAGCGTCCCCAGACGCAACTTGTGTAGTCATGTCAACTATAACAGTATGCTGTAGATATTGGCAGATTTTCTCCTTCCCTTATCTAACAAAATCAGAGAAAACTGTAGGCTTTTTAGGCCTTAAAGATGTCTTTGTATCTATAGTTTCTCCAAAATAAAAATGGTTGGATGCACATTTATCTCGTTAAAGATCTGTTTGTCAGACATAAACGGAAACCATATTCTTCCGTTCGGGAAAATGCCAAGGGCACGCTCCTGTGCATGACTTCGAAAAGCCAGAACCCCAAAAGCTTTGACCATTAAATTAGAAGAAACCTTAAGTATAATGCACTGTAAAAAATTACTGTGAAACTGAACTGAGCTGATATTGCGAGTTATCCATTCATAAGGTTTTTGGATTTTAGCACAATAATCACTCGGCCTTGAACAATTCAGTGAGTTTTTTCTACGTGGTCTTAGCGGCACATTTTTAATTTTGCGAATTTGCAGCGTTACTAAGTCATAATTTTTGTTCATTTTGATCAAAAATGAGACAAAACGATGTGTTTACCTGAAATTGTGCGAGGTCCTCATCAAAAAGATGTTCCGTGTCATGATTGTGTTTGTCGTGCAAGAATTTCACCCGACTGGCATTTGCATCCTCAGCATTTTGAATCAGTTCCTAGACACGAGAGACTCGAGTGATCAACAATCGCAAAAATAGAGATGCTACCACAGGAATATCTTTAACATCTAACGCAAAACTGTATAAATTTCTTATACACAGACTGTTAGAAAAATAAACGAAGAGTTCTCGTACATAGCCTTGCTGGTTTTTATCACGAATGTGAAGATGACGTTGTAATTCAGTATTTAATTGATCCATGGTAGTCCAATTATGCTATGTGTTGTTTTGTTTGGCAAAAGGACTATGTCGTGAAATTTGCAAACCTTACTGTAGCAGATAGAAGGAAGGAAATTTTGCTTCCCTGCAATCTCGGAGATTTTTGCACAAAAGTAATGTGTTTTACCTTCAGTATCTGTCCATCATCAGGATACTGATCTAAGATGGACCTCAACTGTTGGATGAGTGATGGCTGAATCAAATCAAACCCATCGTCATCTTTGTTCGCTGAGCAACAAATTAAAAGAAACAGACATTACAGGTAAGTTTCAAAGAAACCACACACAAAGACTGGCCTAAGAAATATCCGAAGTAACATAATTTCCTTCCTGAATGATCGAGGCTTTTTAAAGTTGCTTGAGACAAGAATGCCACTTCAGTTGAAATCTAATTATCTGATAATTTTGGCACATCCGGACTTCTATATGCACCACATGGACTATGGATAGACGAGAGACGTCTCTGTAACCTACGCGTAGGCATTAATTCCTGAAAGAATGCTTCCCTACGCGAGTTATTAAAAACGCCCCCAGAATATAGAAAACTAAAAATGAAACGCACCCGGATTTCTTACCAAAGTCATCGTTCAGTTATATGGCATAATTTATACCCACCCATGAGCAAGATTTCAGATTTTCTTCAAATAGCTTCTTGCTGTTCCTTCACTTGATAATCATCTGAATAAGAGAACAATTAAGAAATAAAATCAGCGCGCTTTGGAACCATATTGAACATTCAAGCACTGTATAGTTTCAAGCGATGTAAATATTCCGCGACACATACAAGTGTTAATTTTTAATTGAGAAGAACGTGTAACCGGCTAGGCACCGCTGGATCTTCTTTATTGTTATAGGAAGGCGAAAATCCTGCTGTTAAATCATAAATACGGCATATTTTGCACTTTTGAAACACGTCTCGCGTCTCGTCTTTCAAATTTTACAACCCAGATTCTGTTTGAAACGTTGCAAATATCTATCAAACTACGTTTCTTTGGGAAATTAACAGGGGGGTGAATTAACAGGGTCACTGAAAACGAGCGCCGTTAATCCACGCGTGAAATTATCACAGGGCTTTTGAGCAGCGTGGCGCCGAAAAATAACCCAGATTAAACTCCTTCTGAAACGATGGGCGAAACTGCTGTCAAAATGAGTTTCAAGTAGCTATATTCGGCGATTTTTTTAATCCACAACATTCAATGTAGAGCGTTTTCATAGGGCCCTGGGTGCTGTTCAGTAACACCAGGAAATGTTTACCAAAAGAAAAAGAACTCATTTCCCAAAGGAGAGAGTCAATATGGCTGCCGTGCTATCGAAGAAGGCTCGACTCTTCAAATTTAATTCAACGGTGTTTTGAAATGACCATTAACATAAGTTTTGTAAAATGAGTTAACCACTGTCATTTAGATATCGTATGAAATATTTCCATCATCGCACGGTTCACAGACAAATTATATTATAATTAATTACATACTGATGCGACTCAAGATAACAATGTCGCCCAAATGCGGGAAAACCATTCCGGTGTTCGGCTATAAACCGGAGTATTGAAACCTTTTCCAACGCAGGAGTGTGTGCAAAAGCATGCAAAGCATAGTGTTATCACAACAGAATTACGTGTTACCTTGAAAGTCGAGAATATAGCAACAAGAAAGAGTTTTTTCGCAGATCTTCCGTGTCAGTCTGTACCAACGATTCAGCTGCGTTCTGAGAATCGAGTCAAATTTCCGAGAGACCCCTTCGTCACGCTCTGTTACATCATTTGCCCATGGGAAATGTGCTTGGCAACGATATTCGATATAATTTGGCCCTGGCCTTTTAGCCCCTAAGCTTAAAAATTTATTTGTTCAGCCAATAAATAGTAAAAGTGCTGTTTGAACCTTTTTTGATAGCATATATCTCACTTGTCGAGCATGACATGTCGTTGATCGCCGAAAGTCCTTTGAAGTTTGCCAGGCTTCATAAGTATTCCTTTCTAAACTATACGTCATGCGAAACCTTAAAACGCGAAGATCTAACTCTTAACAAAAATAACAATGTCGTACACGAATGTACGGTGCCTAGCATTTCTGGGGTTTACAAGTTTACTTTTCTGTCAAACTGCATGCAAAAGTTTCGCATGGGATATTGTAATTATACAACACGCCTGTGTCTGCTCATCGGTTTTTTTTTTTTTTGGAAGGTTTAAAAAATGTTTTTGTTACACTCTGTGACTCACTACGAAAGATCTCCTACCTTATTCCACTTTCAGATGCTCGTAACTATAGCTCCTGCTTTTTTACAACTAGGAAAACGGCCCCTTCTACCTGCACGGGCCGTGTTTATATGGCTACGAAAATATAATCGAAGATTCTTGAAGTGTTTTATCATCTCTTTCCTAGAAAGCAAATTCATTTGCATGACAACAGCAATTTAAATATGAAATGTGACAGTGGTATGAAATAGCAAACCCTTAAACATCAGGCCCTTGCAGACACTGCAATTTTACGATTAGTTATAACTATACTGACAAAATTCTCGAATCTGATTGGTTACCAGAACTCCCTATTTTTAACCAAATTCAGGAGCTTAATTGACCAGATAAGGAGTTCAATAACAAAGTATCCAGTAACAAGCGCTGTTTATTTAGTTCCTCTCAGTGACTCAGTATTCCTATTTATTGACAAAAAAAAACCGTTCAGATAAATCGTAAACAGTCTAAACAGTCTTCGCTTTGTCGGAATCTTTCTCTTGATTTTGTTTCAAGTTGTGATTGATGAATTGTTAACAGGAATTCGTGTCATCCAATTCTGTCTGTAATCCTACTTGTGTTTATTAAAACAAATCAGACTGTCTCCCGCTTTTTGTTAATCACTCGTATGATTATAGTTTACAGTCCGAATTGGACTTCACTCCGATTCATATCACGATAACGAACTGTTTCCACTTCTCAATAAAGAGATTTCTGAACTTCATTGTTTGAGTTACAAGAAATCTATCATTCTGACCAACATCCAACTGAGTAATATTTATCTCTTCCATTATGCGCTCGAGATTTCTACGAAGTAATAGTTCAGTGATGAGATGGTTTTAGTAGAATTTCACAAAGTGTCTTTCAAGTAATCAATTTTAATTCTTCCTCTACATTTCGGTCTTGTTAAATATCACTCTTTAGCAGAAACGCTTGCTCATAGCTAGTGGCTTGAATTGAGAATCTTTTCTAATGTTGATCCGATCCAAGATTCTACTGCTGCTATAAACTCACAAAGGCAAAAATCACCTTCAAAAATAAAACTGCAGTAAACAATACTTACTTTTGCCATTGAGAATTTACTGAGTAAACAGTATTTCGCAGTTTCGCGATCACCGCGGTGTTCGAAGACTTAACATGCTTATACATAATCAGAATGAAGGTTCAACGCTGAAGACATCTTTTCTCCAAAGCACCGGTCGTATTTCATTTGGATTGCTTCTTAACGAAGGGTATATGTGAAGTCTGTAAGGGGAAGCTTTTTCTTGTAGCTACATCCTGTATTTTGTACTAAGTTTATTCCTTAAGGCTGACTTTATTCCTTCATTGAATTATATATTTCGACATGTTCATACAATTACGAATTACAATTCTACATTTCAATGTAGAATACTTCAGGTCACCTGGCGAAGAAGGACGACTTCAAGACATTTCTACCTTTTACATGCAAAGCATATTTGTAAGATGGCCCGCATTTAGAACATGGCAAATATCAGTAAAGTATAAAACTTTCTGAATTCCTTTGTTTTACCATTCACCTGATTGCATTGTACTTTTGAGACTCCAGTGAAGTCGTATATAGCTAGTTCGGCGTTTCCAACACGCTCGGTTAATAGTTTGAGGCTTACAAATTCCAACGTAAAACTGTTCGCTAATTTCACGGAGTGAAAATTGTATTCATCTCGTCCTAAACAGAATTCACTGCACCCTTTTATTCAATGGCACAGCTGTAGTAGATCAATACTTGGCGTTTCTTAACCATTAAAACGGACCACAAATTCTAACTTTTCAAAGAGAAATCATATTAAAGAATGATGGAATACCTGGCAAAAAATATGACCGCGGTGTCTAGTAATGGATTTCAATATTACTTGGCATTTCTTTAGTTCTATAGTTGTTTGAAAGGAAGAAAATACTAGGCTATTGGCAAATGGTAATTTTCTTTAACTTTCGCGGTCACAGAAACAGCGAGACCCTCAGACCTGTCTCAGCAGCAAAACACTGGTTTATAATTTCTCTTTCGGCTGTTTGTGCTTGCCTTGTCTGGAAAGTT
The DNA here is from genome assembly GCA_963693305.1 of Meandrina meandrites. Classification (NCBI taxonomy): domain Eukaryota; kingdom Metazoa; phylum Cnidaria; class Anthozoa; order Scleractinia; family Meandrinidae; genus Meandrina; species Meandrina meandrites. The sequence goes on from OY855914.1 coordinate 15,352,664, forward strand.
CGAAGAGTGCATAAAATTCAAGCCGGGAATAAAAATGAGGCTCGGCGTGGTCATTTAAGAGCGTTTCAGAAAACAATTTAGCGATCATTCACCACTACTTAAACTGAGCTGGGTTTTTTAATCGATCTTTAGCAATGGTTCCCTCCGTTTTGAAACTTTCACCAGCTCTTTAAACCAAGAGGTTGCTGAAACTGACTGCGATCGGCCGATCGAGCAACTTGTTCAAATGCATTTGTTCCGTCCGTCCGTCCGTCCGTCCGTCCGTCCGTCCGTCCGTCCGTCCGTCCGTCCGTCCGTACGTACGTACGTACGTACGTACGTACGCACGGATTAGGCCTGGGAACGAGTTTATCTTGCTCCTTGATTTGGAGTCCTTCTTACGCAAAAGTAACACAAAAACATTTTTTGGTTTGTTGAGAGTTAACTTAAATGTCATAGAAACTTGTAAGAACACTGAATTACTTCAGCGTTTTTTTTTTCTCATGTTTTCTCATGATCTGGACATTTCATTTCAACTTAAACGAAGCGGTTGTATGAAAAGGCGGCTAATAGTTGATACGTTGTTTACTTTTTAACCTGAATGAAAGACGCGAAGAAAGGTCAAAGCATGCTGGAAAACATAATTCTTCGTGAATATTTCTCACTATATTTACTCATGAAAACTCATGCCAAATGATTTAGGACAACCTCTTAACGGGAAGATCCGAAATAATTGCCGACTTCAACATGATATACATCGGACAACACCGAGAGTTGAAGCACTGCGGCTAACCAAGGCTGAAAACTGACATTGAGCTAAAATAAAAGTGAGCATAGAGCCGGTGAAGTTCACTAAGTGATGGATAAAAGACTGTTAACAGCTACACCGAAAGGAAAGGAGAGATCAATCTTCTCTGATAATTCAAAACATGTAACTTATATGTCGCTGGTGTTGGAGTAAGACGTACAACGAGTGGCGTTTTCGTTTCCGATATTATTGTGCTGGTTTGAAATTTTTGCCCTGCAGAATTTACAAGCCTTCTCCAAACTTGAGGTAACAAACGTAAATGTATATATGCACTAAGCATATGTTTGATTTTATTGTGAGAATCTGTTTATACTATACTGCATTTATGAACGAATTTGAAGTAGTGTCGGTTTTCAAATCTTCCCGTAAATATAATGCTGCTTACAAAACTGTTCATGTTTGTACATTTTATACAGACATTGTTTATTAAATATTTCGTTTAGGTTAATTGTTTTGTGCTTTAGTTAGTGGAGTTAACTGTGATGTTCATGATTGACCATGATTGGATTTTGATAACAATATCAAATTATTAAGTTTCACGGCTCAAAATCACGATTTCGCTTTATAAATTACTACACGTACAGAAAAAATCCTGCGAAACAAACCGAGTAAAACTACTCCGCGATACTGCACACCAATATATATTTAAGCGATCTATTATCCAACCGCTCTTTTTTATACTCGCTTGCATTTGTTTTGTTTCTCTTTCGATTCTCTTATCAGCGAGGGTGTTGAAATCGTAAACCAATATTTCGCCGATTTCGTTGCGAATACCTGAGCTTGGCTGTCAGCAAGTTCAGACTTAACCTTCCGCATATTTGCTTACCAGAAATGAAGAAAATTGAATCAGTTCTCTGCATAAAATTCTCTAAGGTTTTTAGCAAGGTGTACGGTAAAACAGAATTAGTAAATCATGCAACCAAACTGCAACGAAAAGAACACGGTTCAAAACAAACAGTCAAAACAACATTGTAAGCTTATTCTAAGTTAGCGTGCAACACTTTCCAAATCACAAACTGCCACAATTCTTACACAAAATCTGCTTTAAAATAACTTACAAAACCGGCAACATCAATTTGCAGAGTTTGTTTTCCGCCGTGAGTTTTGTTTGCCGTAGCGTGAGTTCATATTGTTTACTGTGTTTAGCAGCGAGTTTTATACTTAGTTTGTTTTTCTCTATTTTTGTTTTTGCCTTGAGTTGCTTTTTTATGCCCTAACTGCTTTGGAGTAAATCAAAGCAAGACCAAGGTCCTTTTTACATTGAATAAGTCATACAGATTTGTTGTTGCGCCTACGTGCGTACGTGAGGAACCCAATAGAGTGCACTCGTCAATTTTAATTTTAGAACCTGTCACAGGCAAAAATTTAGGAGGATTAACCTCGAAATATATTGACATCGCCTTCGTCAACAAAACCATGAGAGGTTTTTACATGTAAGATATTAAGTTTAACCATGAGCAATTGAAAATTAATTTATTTTGAACCCTTATGGGCCACTGTATAAGCTTAGAAATAGTGTGGCTACTTATTTGGTAACACTGTAATTAAATTGAGCAAAAAAATAATAAATGGGAGCTCCGCTTTTAGGCCTGCCTAAATCTATATATTAGTTTCTTACATGTAGGCCCAGTTCAGACGTCGTGCTTCTGCCGTGCCGAACTAAATTCAGGAATTAAGTTCGACAAAAGCACGGCAGAAGCACGGTGTCTGAATCAAACTTTTGAATTAAGTTCGGCAAGCAATTAAGTTCGACAAGCTCTGCCGTGCTACACAACTCTGGCACGGCAGCGATTCAAACGTCGTGCTTCAATTCTGTCGCGCCAAACTAAATTCAAAAATTATGTCAATGTGTTTTGGCGAGATTTCGTTCCCTCGGGGAGTTAGGAGGAGAATTGTTACGAGGCTTCAGTAAACCCTGGATATGATTCGACTCTGGCACGACGTCTGAATCAGAGTTGATTTCCAGGCGTGCTACAGTTGAACCAAATTGCAATTTAGTTCGGTACGGCAGAAGCCCGACGTCTGAACTGGGCCTTAGGCTCAGTTACTGAATGGCTGGTATATAGAAATATTTCCTGTCATCAACTGACTCTGCCACGTTCGTTCATGGCAAATTAGGAGAAGATAACTCCGTCCATTTTGCAGAACTTGTCGTTGTTGCAGTTTGTCAATCGTTTCAATTACTGTCGAACATACATAAATTTATCACGAACACCGTGACTATTGATGTGACGTAAATATGAAATAATTCATATTTGAACTGCGGTGGTAGATAAAAGTGAAGAATGATCATCGCAGTAAATTTTAGCAATTGGAAAATTTACTGCGATGATCATTCTTCACCGCTTTCACCGTGACTATTCGTGTAAAACTGTTATTCGGTAAAAAGAAAATGAGAAGGGTGAGCGAATGGCTTGATGAATGATCAATGGCTTCATAAACTGACCTAAGTAAGGCGTTATTTTAAAGGCTTGTTTATCTACAGTTTTAATATATCGTGTACCTACTCGGTCGTACCAAACCCTAATCACTATAAGACGTATCTGCATGATACTAAATTACCCTGAAACTGTACTATTGCCAAGCCGGATAATCTGACGGTCACTAGTTAGTGTCATTCGATCATCTAATTCTTAAACGCTTTCTAAGCTAAATTATTTGAAATGAGTTGTAATATTACTTTGAACGGGAATTTCCTTGGCACCGTGATAAAGCGTCTAAAATTAACAGCATTCCGAATGAAATTTAAATATCGCCGAAGGATGACTCTAGTAATTAAATGTTACATACTGGTTGTGATATTATAGTGCGCACGTTGTGATGGAATTTAATTTGTTCTCGCGTTCGGAGTAAATCGTTACACCGACAACTGAGCGAATGCCGACATTAAAAAAGCCACTTTGATTTTTCCCTTGCTGAAACAATCATACAAACCGATAGAGCATAACAATATAACATTCTGAAAGATTTTCTTACCTTGTTCTCAGTTTCACACCACTTCTGAGTGAGTATTCTCATTTTACCAAACAGTGCGAAGTGACAGCACAAATAGTAAACTGCAGATCCCTTTCCAACGATTGTAAATGATTCTAGGAATTGCTTTTGTAGTTTACAAAAATATCTTTCCGAGAAACCAAGATTCTTATCACATGATAACGATGCGTGACGTAGTTGTTTGTTTTTGGTTTTTTACCATATCCCGTATGTAAGATGGCGAGTAGAGCCGCTTGTCATCCGGGATAAAGTGGCGCGTCGTTTTAAAAAAAGTGGCTGCGGTCTCATGAATTAAAAATGATTTTGCTTATGTATTTGATTTGGCGGAGGCGGAGGTGTAAGATAGGTTTGAGCAGCGGATTTGGGCAAAAACGTTTTCATGATAATTAATTTTACTATTATTTAATCATAACTATACTGACAAAATTCTCGAATCTGATTGGTTACCAGAATGTTCTATTTTCAACCACATTCAGGAGCTTGCACCCAGATAAGGAGTCCAATAACAAGCGCTGTTTATTTAGTTTCTCGCGGTGAATCAGTACTCCTCTACATTGAAAAAACCGTTCAGATAAATCGTAAACAGTCTAAACAGCCTTCGCTTTGTCGGAATATTTATCTTGATTTTGTTCGAAGTTGTGATTGATTAATTGTTGCCAGGAATTCGTGTTGTTCATTGAATTCTGTCTGTAATCCTACTTGTGATTAACCAAATCAGACTCCCGCTTTTTTTAATCACTCGTATGATTGTAGTTTACAGTCCGAATTGGACTTCACTCCGATTCATATCACGATAACGAACTGTTTCCACTTCTCAATAAAGAGATTTCTGAACTTCATTGTTTGAGTTACAAGACATCTGTCATTCTGACCAACATCCAGCTGAGTAATATTTATCTCTCTCGGTACCCTCTAGATTTTTACGAAGTAATAGTTCAGTAATGAGATGGGTTAACTTTAGTAGAAATTAAGAAAGTGTCTTTCAAGTAATCATTTTTAATTCCTCCTCTATATTTCGGAATTGTTAAACATTACTCTTTAGCACAAACGCTTGCTCATAGCAAGTGGTTTGAATTGAGAATATTTCCTAATTTTGATCTGATCCAAAATTCTACTGCTGCTGTAAACTCACAAGGGCAAAAATCACCTTCAAAAATGCAACTGCAGTAGGCAATACTTATTTTTGCCATTGAGCATTTACTGAGTATAAACAGTATTTCGCAGTTTCTCGATCACCGTCGTGTTCGAAGACTTAACATGTTTATACATAATCAGGAATGAAGGTTCAGGGCTGAAGACATCTTTTCTCCAAAGCACCGGTCGTATTTCATTAGAATTGCTTCTTAACGAAGGGTATATTAAGACAGAATGTGAAACTTGCAAAAAAAGTCAGTAAGGGAAGCTTTTTCTAGTAGCTATATCCTGTATTTTGTACTAAGTTTATTCCTAAAGGCTGACTTTATTCCTTCGTTAAATTAGATATTTCGATATGTTCATATAGTCACGAATTACATTTCAATGTAGAATACTTCAGGTCACCTGGCGAAGAAGGACTACTTCAAGACATTTCTACCTTTTACATGCAAAGCATATTTGTAAGATGGCCCGCATTTAAGACATGGCAAATAGCAGTAAAGTATAGCACTTTTTGAGTTCTTTTGTTTCACCATTCACCTGACTCGGTTAATACGTCGAGGTTAATACGTCGAGGATTATAAATTGGAATGTAAAACTGTTCGCTAATTTCTCGGAGTGAAAATTGTATTCACCTCGTCCTAAACAGAATTCACTGTACTCTTTTATTCAATGGCACAGCTGTAGTAGTTCAATACTTGGTGTTTCTTGACCATTAAAACAGACCACGAATTCTAGCTTTTCAAAGAGAAATCATCTTAACAAATGATTACCTGGCAAAAAATATGACCGCGGTATTTCAAATTATTACATGGCATTTCTTTAGTTCTATAGTTTTTTCAAAAGAAGAAAATACTAGGCTACTGGCAAAATGGAAGTTTTCTTTCACTTTGGAGAGAGAAACAGCGAGACCCTTAGACCTGTCTCAGCAGCAAAACACTGATTTATAATTTTTCTTTCGGCTGCCTGTTTGCGCTTGCCTTCGGAGTTCGAAGAGTACATAAAATTCTAGCCGGGAATAAAAATCAGGCTCAGCGTAATCATTCAAGAGCGTTTCAGAAAACATTTTAGCGATCATTCACCGCCACTAAAAGCTCTGCTTTTTAGTCGATCTTTAGCAATGGCTCCCTCCCTTTGAAACTTTCACCAACTCTTTGAACTAAGAGCTTCCTGAAACTGACTGCGATCGGCCGATCGAGCTACTTGTTCAAATGCACTTTTTCGGTTAAAAGATTATAGTTTCTTAGGCTCAGTTACTGAATGGCTGGTATACAGAATTATTTCCTGTCATCAATTGCCACGTTCGTCCATGGCAAGTTAGAAGAAGATAACTCCGTCCATTTTGCAGAACCTGTCGTTGTTGCAGTCTATCAATCGTTTCGATCACTATCAAGCATACATAAATATTTCACGAACACCATGACTGTTCTTGTAAAACTGTTATTCGGTAAGAAGAAGCTGAGAAGGGTGAACGGATGACTTGATGAATGACTTTGTGAATGGCTTATTGAGTTGATCTAAGTAAGGCATTATTTTAAAGGCTTGTTTATCTACAGTTTTAATATATCGTGTACCTACTCGGTCGTACCAAAACCTAATGGGGTTAAAGGACGTATCTGCATGATACTAAACTGATGACGCTGATACTATACTAGTGTCATCGTTCGGCGATAATTAAATTTCACTCCGAATACTGTTAATTTTAGACGCTTTATCAGGGTGCCAACGAAAATTCCTGTTCAAAATAATATTACAACTCATTTCAAATAATTTAGCTTAGAAAGCGTTTAAGAATTAGATGATCGAATGACACTAACTAGTGACCGTCAGATTATCCGGCTTGGCAATACGAGGGTTGTGATGGAATCGTGATGGAATTTAATTTGTTCTCGCGTTCAGACTGAGCGAATACCGATATTAAAAAAGCTACTTTGCTTTTTCCCTTGCTCAAACAGTCATACAAACCGATAGAGCATAACAATATAACATTCAGAAAGATTTTCTTACCTTCTACTTAGTTTCACACGGCTTCTGAGTGAGTATTCTCTTTTTACCAAACTGCGAAGTGACAGCACAAATAGGAATCAACAGATCCCTTTCCAAGAATCGTCAATGATTCTAGGAAATGCTCTTGTAGTTTCCAAAAATATCTTTCCGAGAAAACAAGATTATTATTACATAATAACGATGCGTGACGTAAGTATTTGTTTTTCTTTTTTGTTTTTGACCACATCCCGTATGTAAGATGGCGAGTAGAGCAGCTTGTCAGTGGCGCGTCGTTTAAAAAAAGTAGCCGCGGTGTCATGCATTGAAAATGATTTGCCTGTGTATTTGGTTTGGCGTAGGCGGAGGGAGAAAATAGGTTTGTGCAGCGGATTTGGGCAAAAATGTTTTCATGACCACATATTCAACCAATATTAATCTGCACGGATTTGAATTCTTTTTTTTCTTTTTTTTTTTGTGCAAACTAACTTATAATAGGTATATTGATATATTTGGAGTACTTTGGATTAGTAACTATTGTCGAGGGTTAACCCATAATAGGGAACGTTCACCAAAAAACTTGTACAATCTAAAAGTCTAAAAATCTAAAAATACAATATTTCATAATACTAATGGTAAAAACTCTCGTTATGTTGTTGGGAGGGGGATCGAAGGTTTTAAAACCTTCCTGTGATCTCCATAAAAAAAAAAAAAAAAAAAAAAAAAAAAACTTGTGAATTTGGACTTTAACCAAAAATACTCTAGATTGTCGGATTTTCCAGCCTAGAAATTGCACCCGAGTTTCATAGGCCAACCCTTTCCCATGACCGCTTGAGACCGAGACTGAGTGAATCGAGTCACACTGAGAGGAGAGAGAGTGTTTATAATCTTTTATTAGGAAGCCTTCATTCACTATACAGTGGTTTTCAGAAAGGTCAGAGAGAGCCGTAGAGCTTCTTGCATTGTAGATTCAAAAATTTGTATCGGAAACAAATGGATCAAATGCATAATTTGGCATTTTTGCTCCATCTGGGCCTTTCTTCTACCCGCCACCCGCCCCATCACGTCTAGGAAACTGTTTTTTAGAAATCAAGCAAGAATGTCAAATAAACGCAAATTGGTTTTATTTTTTGCTTCGTTTTTCTAACAACCAAGCCTTGCACGTGGCCTGTTTCGCTGTGTGCTACAGAGATTTTAACTAAATTTATTTCATTATATTTGTCTCTGGCATCGTTAAATTCCACTGAACGTTTATAATTCAGACTTATCCGACAACAGAAACACACCCCTTTTAGACCAGGCTTTTCTAGGGAAAAATGAATTAAGCTATCAAAGTTGTGTGCTTTGTATTCCAGCCTAAACAAGTTCATTGTTTTAAAAATAGCTCGAGCTTATTTAGCTTGGAAACATCAAAACCGCCGAAAACGCTTTGGCACTGTGTTTTAACGAAACCGCTGTAAAAAGACTACATCACTTAAAAACACAACTAAGAGATGTAGACTAACGGTACACGTCTCCAAACATTTGCTAGTATAAAACTATTTTCTACTTGAAAATTGCCATTGAAAATTGGAACATATTTGTATATTTATACCATCAACTGAAAGGTGTACCTCTCTTTACCTTGTAACTATCTGTACTGATTTCTCTGTTTGAAAGGCATGCATTCAAGCTTATTTTGAGCAATTACAGTATTTCTATAATCTTGCATTTACATTTTACTTCAGGTATTCTGAAGTATGAATAACTTCGTATATTCTACTGAAAATTAACTACGTAGCAAGCTGTATCTATAACGAGTAAATAGGAATTAGGTTCGTGTTTGAAAGTACGAAGAACTTTGGTAACTGTGAAATTACGCGCCTATGTTTATTCCTGACTCACAAATTAGAATATAATCGAGCTATTGGGTCAAGAATCCTAAAAGCTCATGTTTTTAAATAGTCTGTGATTCAAAGGCAAGCCTAGGACACGTTCAAAACTGTGCCTTCGATCTTACTGGTCAACAAGTTTAACTTGGCTAAAAAAGGTAAATACGAAATGCAACGGCTGACAGGCGATGGTGTTTTATGTTGCCGGCCATTGTCAATATGGAAGCGCCGGCCTATTTGCCTGCATTGACGCAACTTCTGTTAGAGGCAAGATTTCTTTGCCTTCTTAAACGGTATAAAATAACTCAAACTAAGCTAATATCGTCTCTCTGAGAAAAACAAACAAACAAACAAACAAACAAGCTCTATGTTCACCAAATAAGAATAAAATATTGCAACGCTCAATAGTCATGCTTTTGCTCATGCTTTTGCTCTCGTTAATTTTTACAGATTTAAGAAGTAAAAAAATATATATGTGCATTTACTGGAACCTTAAACTCCACGCTAGAGAACATGCACGGGTTTGAATTTTTTTTTTCCCCATCAGAACTTGGATCACTCTACATATATTACTTGATCTTTTTTAAAGCTAAATTGTTCGGTTAAGTTAACATCCCCTGATTAACACATGCGGAGGAACATCGGCAGTTTGAGTAGCATCTGAAATGTATCCTTGAATATTCTCAGCTAGTCCAAGCACTTGCCACACCCTGTCAGATCAATGTAGATAATACCATACATTAGTTTTCATTTTTATCTTTACACGTTATTATACGATGCATTGCCTAATATGAATTTTCACGACTACCCATTCCAGTGGTCCACATTTTGCCTACGGACCATGTACATGTAGCGATCCATATACTTCGTTTCTATTGTGACAGTGTTTGTCAGTATAGGAAATTCAGCTCCTTTCTATTTCACAACTGAGTTGCGGGGAAAAAGGAAGGTAAAATGTGAGCGCATTTTTTAAACTACTAGATATCAGGAAACCTGAATGTGCAATGAAAACGCAAATTTCTAAAACTGGGTTATCTCGGTTTGGGGATCTTTTTTTTCTTTTCTTTTTTTTTATCTCGCTTTGGGGATAATAACCGATCACAATTCAGTTTTGGCCATGTCACGTGACGTTTAACGTGTAATTTTAACGCCTGATATTGAAAGAAATAGTCTACCGAGTCAATGAAAGGTTTTCTTTCTTTTAGAAAAAAGTCACTTAGCTAGGCATTAGTTCAATTTAGCATCTACCTTAGGATATCCTGTCTTTGACTCGCATTAAAATATTCTCTGAAAGCTGTAAGGCCTGCTCAGCCATCTGGACCGAGTAAACGTCGTTTGGGATCTCGGGGAAGGACATCTGATCTGGATAACGCATGCGCGCCGAACCACCGACAAGTCTCTGTAGACTGCTGGCTAACCTGGTTAACTCGGAGTCATTTAAACCATCGCACTTCCCAACCAAGTAGTGGTCTCTAGTCACGTTGTCAGCATCTATTGAGTACTGAACCGCCTTAAGTGCCTTCTCTGCTGCCTATAGGAGAACAAATTTATACAAAGCATTCAACAAAGGCACTGGTTGCCAGTTACTATTCGCTGAGATACTAGCTGTACTTGAACATACACTAAACAATTCCTTGTATAAGTAGTTGAAGAAAGGACAATTTTGCACATTCATTCTTTTTTTCTAACACAATGACTGCCTGGCTAATACTTCAAGTGAGAATTGGTTCGCTTTTTCGCGGTCTTTCATCTGTGATCCAACTTGTTGCCTTTCAGCAATATATTTATTTTGTACATGAAAGTAACATAAGATCGGTCAAACGGCAGGCACAGTGCATATAAATTCTTACAAAAATAACCTTAAGAGTGGGGAATCCCAAAGTTGAGTTTTTACAGCCTTATGAACATCACTGCGGGTCAGTCAAAAAGGTCCAAAATGGTCTTTACCGGCAAATTAACCAAAGAGAGCCTTTTTACCTGATGGCATTTAAAGCATACCCACTCATAAGAAGGCCTACTGGAATCAATTTCATTTGCACCGGCTGCAAGGTCAGCTTCCGCCTGTCTGAACCAACGCTTAGCCTCATCAGGCTGAAGATTTTTAATGCAGAACCTTGGAGGAATGTGACATGATGACGATTCCCAGGACTCGTCCGAATTAGCGAGCCTTTCTCTGTACTCCTCACGCTGCGTTTCATGCTCTATTGCACGTCTTACCCAGGCATCAATATGTTCGTCGTAAGAGCCGCCCAGTTCATTCTTGATGTGTTCAAACGCATGTGAGCAGAATTCTTCATCTCCCAAATTCTTCCTTGGGTGCCAATGTAGAATAAGCCGCTTGACGATTTGTCGTCTCTGTTCTTCTGGTTGTCTCCATGCATCCTCCAGTTGCTCTGATATCTCTCCAAAAATAACTTCTCTATTTCTGTTTCTGGGGCGTTCTCTTTCCTGTGCAGATATCTCCTGTATGCGGTGGAATTTGTGCAAGACGGCAGCATTGACCTCTACTGATTCGTCGTTTCCAATATCGATTAGGTACATCTTTGTCAGGAGAATTGAATCTTCATTAATCACGTCAAGTTCGTCAATAATCACCGCGTAGATGTACGTGGCGACCCCTTCCTCGAGTTGAAGACTCGGGTCATGTAACTGATAACCTACATATTCTCCAGGTTCAAATTCTAAAAAGGCGTCATTCAGCAGATGATGGTCGTCGATTGGAATAAAGCCACCTGGGTCTGCATAGATGCCTATTTCTGTTTCATCGCAGGTGTCATCTTGTCGAATATCTGCTCTATCAAGCATGGGCCATATGTCGACAAGAGAACAAAGCAACATTTCAGGAATTAAGACTGCTTTCGTTCCCAGAAACTCACCATAAATCTCTTCAATTACCTGAGCTATCAAGGATGTGACCGAAACTGCGACGCCCATTCCTGTTACAGATTTCAAATACACCCTCACTTTCTCCTTGCCAGGCACCATTACTTTCTCTTGAAAGTAAGTTACATCTTTTTCACTTCCAGGAATGAGTTCATTGTCGTGAAAGAGTGAGGTTTTAGGACTTTCTACAGCACAGAGCTCTATGTTTCGAAGACCACTTTCGACATTTGCTATTATTCCTTCATCAAAATCTTCCCTCTGAGCGTTAACATGTCGAATAATTCTGACAATTCCACGAACAAACTGTACAGACGAAATTCGCGTCTTCAAAGCGTTGACAGCTCCAGTTGTCACTGCTGTACCATCAGTTAAGACTTCTTTTACGAGAGTGGATAGCATCACTGGTTGTATGGGTGTAGGCAATTTCATCATTAGCTCTCTGTAGTTGATCATGGCAGATTTAGGTCTGACGTACATCCGGTTGAGCTCAAGTACAAAACGTTTGTTGAGCCCCGCGATCCTTGATCTATAGGCAGGAACATCATTGAAAACCAGCTCCGTGGACATTTGTAAGGTCACTGGGATTTGTTTTGGAGGCTTATCAGAGGAGGGAATCTCTGGAAATATTGTTGGTAGGTACAGCTTAGAGATCGTAGATGCGTCATCAGGATCATCTTCTAGTCTTGCAAAGAAACCTCTCACCGCCTTGGAACACTTTCTGACTTCATCTGGATGCAATTTAGCATTTGGGCAACTTTCCTGCATCTTCTCCAAAACCATAGCATAATGAGTAGCTCTGACATACTTGAAACAACCCAGGTACTCAAACAATCGCTGAAACTTGCCAAACTCTGGGGGAATTCGGTAAAGATATGGCTTTATTTCATTACCCTCGTACAACTCAAGGACTGCTTGACTGGGCGGAATGAACTTACTTCCTCGTTCAACTAAGATGCAGCGAGTAGTTTCGAGGAGCCTCTTCACTTCGTTGTCTGCGGTTGCGTTTTCCTCAAGAAAGGCGTAAATACTTTCCATGACCTTTAGTAACGCGGAACACTGTTCAGCTGGAGCATTTCTCATGTTGTACTTTCGTTCATAATGGCAGCAGATGGTTTGGCAATGACTAACAACTAGATTTACCGATGGCTTCTCCGCAATCTGCAGCTTGGCGAGAAAAGAATTACAGTAAATCTCAATATCGACACCATCTGGACAATCAAATTCATTTTGACGAGACCTTGGATTTGCCCACACTGGAAGCAAGTGTGCTTTGGTCCATACAATGTCTTCGTAGTCCTTGAAAACTGCTCCTTTGAACGCAATGATGGGAACTTCACCCTCGGTTATTCCTCCTGAGGGTGGACAGACTGTTAGTAGTAGTTCTGTAACAGAGTCGGCAGCTACGAAGGGAATTTCACAGACCATTTCTAAAATGCCTTCATCCACTACATTTGGTCGAGAGATTAGGTGATCCACCAGAACTGAAGACTTTGTGTATGTCTTCTCATTTCGCATTGTGGCAGCTTCATGTGCAACTTCTGTAGCAAATCTCTGAAAATCATCCCGAGAAACATCCTGCACCAGTCCTATCATTTCCAAAAAGGACAACCATTCTTCTGAAGCGAAAGTGTCCGGTGGAAGCTCGTCTTCCGTTAGCATGGACTTGAAAACAGGATGTCGAGGATCATAGAAACTTGACGCAGTCATCAACGTGCCGTCCTTGTCTGGAATGAACTTGACTGTTTTCAAACAATCCAAAAGCCTTTGCTTCCCGATTTCTCTTTCATTTTTCTGTTTTGCACTTCCTGAATAATTAAATTGGCAAATATATCTAATATGAGTCAACGTTCCTTCTTCACTGAAATACGGAAAACATTTGAAAACAAACTCAAGGTACGCTTCAACCGGAGAGACACTTTCAACATCCAAGAATTCATAAAGATCTGACAAGCTTGAGTTGGATTTCAAAAACAAGCAGTCAAGTACTGATTCCACAAAATCCATCTCTTCTTCGGGTAATTCATCAGGTATAATACAGGATTTTCTATCCTCGAGTTTTGCAAGACCACCTCTTGCTTTGGGGTAAAATGGCAGCTTCCTTAAGATTTCTTTGTCAACATCTGTGAGACTTTGCACGTTCCGGTTAAAGTACTCTAGAACAACTGTTGCATCTGAGGGCGATAATTTCCCCTCAAGGGAAAGAGGATCCGTTTCTAGAGCCTGTTTGAGTGCTGTAAGAAGGGACTTTGGCGTCTTGAGAGAGGCTACGAGATTACGTACGAAATGGTACAAATCTGGTTTGGTATAAGATGTAGTAAGCAAGTACATTGTTGTAATTACTACTGAATTAACCTTTGGCAAGCCCAGAGATCTTACAATAGTAGCCAGATTCCGATCTGAAATACCACAGTCATAAAAGTCAAGAACAGTTTCAGCCATACAAAGCGGCACCAAGAAATGATCTGTCAATGTTTGTGTGTTGACAACAGTCTTTGAAGAACACGATGTGGAGGATCTTTCTACGTTGATCGTTTTAGTTGCGGGGAGAAGGCACCATTTAGATAGTGGCGAAAGCAGCGTGCGAATGAATTCTTCTTTGCAGTCCTCAGTTATCTCTGCATTCGTCATTGCATCCTTGGCAAACTCTTGCAAGAAGCTCCAAACCCTATAGATCCACTGGTGATTAGGCAAGGTGGCAGATGGGTCATCTGGGCACCATTTCACATAGTGATCTTCGCTAATGTAGCTGTACGGTAGGGTTTCGTGTAACAACGAGGCGAACATTTGTACATCCAAAGATCGAAAAACGGGGGATTTTACGCATTCAGGGCTGCTAAAAATGTCGCTACGGACTTCTCTGTGAACAAAAACGGACGGGGAACATGGAAAAATATCTTGGTAGCGACTCAGACATCGGGGATTACTCTCGCTAAAGGCATTCAAGTTGTTGTCCTCAGTAAGAAGCAGTGGAAGTCCAGAAAGATTCTTCAAAAACTGGTCGTCGTCTTTGCAGTACTTGAGGACACGGATCACTCCTTGTTCGTTTTTGAATGGTGTCCTGTTCACAGGGCATGGAATCTTTCCAACATTGCAAAGCGGATCAGGATCACTAAACGATTTGTAGAAATCCATAACTGCAGTGGGTGAAACACAAACCACTTCCACTTCTGCCTCCTTGAGTGACTCGAAAGTGGTCATTGAAAATGCGACAAGTTTTAAACCAGTCTTGAGTAAGATTTCTTCAAATCTGGACTTCCCCTTGATTCTTCCTTCTTCTCTTCTTTTTCTTTCCTCTTTCTCTTCTTTGCTTTCAAGGCCACATTTTGGGGGTTTGAAAGCAAAACAGCCTTTTATTTCGAGATTGTTGAAGTAGATTTTATCTTTACCGGTACCTGACAGTGCAAGCCACTCTACCTGAACTCTCTCAGAACCGTAGGATTCCTCACGCCGGCAGCTAGAATTCCCTTCTGCTTTCCTCACTAACGGGATCAAGTGCATCTTCTTTCTGCTCATCACTTGGTAGACTGCCTCAACCAATGTCTTCCAATACGTATCTTCTATGGGTAACTTTGGAAAGAGCTCCTCATATGTACTTAACTTTCGTAAAGTCGTACTTCTGCAATTACTGCGAGAGTCGGTACGAGATTCAGCACGATCCTGTACGATTGGCAATTGAAGGAAAACGCGAACTCCGTCTAGAAGGGTCAGATAGCATGACGCAATGACGTCGCGCAACAAGGCATTGTTCCAATCAGTCCTGTAGTCGCCGGTTACATCTCTCCACAAATTTCTTCTTGCCTCGTGGTCCAATGCAAAGTGCCCATTGATGTGAACTGGCAAATCAGTTTCGAGTGGAAGTGGAAGAAAGCAGTACGCTTTCTTTTTCATTTCTAGCTGCTCCTTCGAGTTTGTACTCTCCAGAAGGCACGCAACGCCACCTCGAGGAAGCATCCCCAGCTTTTGTTTCCTAAAAGCATCGACAATACTCTTGTCCACCGCTTCCTCAAAGCCAACCTGTTGGGCAATCAACCATGTTTCCTCTCTGCCGGATGAATCTCTTAACTTCATAGTATACATACACTTTCGGACATTTACGCTTGTGGGTAGGGAATTGTTGCCCTCCTTCACACGATTCCCGATCTCTTTGATACAATCAGCGAATGCTTTCCTCTTCCTGTCATCGTCTTCGGACAGGAGCACTTCAACAGAGTATCTGTCCGTCAGCTTCCCTGATGATTCATCTATTCCACAAAGACTAATCTTCTTCACATTGTTAACAAAAAGGAGAATGTCGAACAGCTCCTTCTTCAGGTCTTCCATCATCTCGTCTAATGTCTTCACTGTTACCGCAGCTGACGATATTTTAGACATTTGTGCCATTTCCTCCGTTCTTAGCGGAAGCCTGAACATTGTTGAATTCTGGATGGAAAAAAGATCCTCGAGATAACAAGGGAAGACATCTGGGAACTTTCGCTGCATGTTCTCGATGTCTTTATACATTCTGCCAGGTTCTTTATCAGTTGCCTTCGGGACATACTTGCAATGTGGGTCGAATACACACAACACATCTCCAATTTCTTTACCCCTTGACATGAATGAGGGCACATCAGTCAAGTGGTAGACAGCATTGAATCCGACACCATATTGGCCAGTCTTGTTTGGGTCATTGCTCTTACTACCCTCGCCAAGGGTCTGTATTCCTTTGATATCTGCATTAGTGAAAGGTTTGTTGTTGTACACACACAATGCAGGACCTTGCAATGGTTTCCAGCTTTCTTTCAACACTTTTTCATCAGGATGGTATCTTGGGTCCTTTATGAAACAAATTTCCGTTGCTTGCGCATCATCTGCATTTTGAAGAAGTTCTTTCAAGATGTCTTTCTCACATGGGTAACCTGTTAGAATCCGCTTCAGACGAGTTGTGAGTTTCTCTCGTTGTCCACAAGGAAGCCCAAAGTCATGCTGTTGTAGGGCTTCGTCTCTTCGTGTTTTAACACCCAAGAGAGAACATGTTGGCCACGGAATTTTGTCACTGACAAGTTGAATACTTTCGTCGTCTTCATCGGATATCCAAGGGCAGTCCTTCATACAAAGTTCAGATACTGGTTGCATTACTCTCCTAGAGGAAGGAAGGTAAATAGATCCCCATTTGTCAAGTATTTCCGAACAATCGCCAGTTGACCATTCGAGTGTCTCCCCTAGCTGAACCGCCATGTGGACTGTCACTTCAAGAGTTTCTTCATCAAGTTGCCTGCCATAGAAATGTCGCTCTACCCGTTGAAGACTGGAGATGAAATCGTTCTCCTCAAACTTCTCCTTCACGCCAGCAAGTTTCATGATATCGGAACAGGAATCTGCAAGATGTTCTGGAAGCTTATAAAGGTACGGAGAGCAGTCTGCGTTAATTTCCAGAGCCACCTGGTCTGCGGAGAGAAATTTCTTCCCTACAAGAATGAACTTCTTGCCAACTAAAAGTTGCATGATCTCCGCGCTGTGACTGCTCATCATTTCCTGCAGAAAGATATACGCCTCAGTGCAAACACGGTTGATTTCGTCATAACCTTTGCGATCCAGTGAATCGATGTCAATACATATTGCTTCTTCAAGCTGGCTCATCACATGCTGGATACTGACATCTTTGTTTCTCAACTTCAACAATTCTGTCACCTTTTTGGGGATTTCCAGGTCAACAAGCGGCTCCGTACAACACACAAGATACTTCTTTTCCTTCAGGAATGCATCTTTTGGTGCGACCAGAAACTTTCTTCTACTTTGAAATTCGTCTCCCTGCCAGGGAAGGGGAAAGTGCTCTGGTTTTCGAAGAACTGGGAGAAATTTAGTCTCTACAAGGCGTGTCATAATGGGTTCTGTAGGACCTTCACCCTTGCCTTTCATTTTCTTTTGCATAAATGACAGCAACACCTTTACACGCTTGACTGCTGCTTTACTGTCAACTGCATTTATCCTGTCGATACTCTCTGCTCTCTCTGCAATCCCCTTCCAAGAAAGAACATCTGAAACCATTCCAAGCTGCTCAAGTTTTGTCAGTCGTTGAAGGTTGAGAAAGGTTTCATCAGTTCCACAAGGAAATTTGCCATCCTCAGGGCAGAATAGAGAGGATACCTCTCTGTTTGGGTTTACAAGCTGGCTAGGACACTTAAGATTTTTGCCATAGGGTGATGCTGGAATACAGGCATGCGTCTTTATCAGTTCATCTACACCTGAAATGTTGTTATCCAAAACATGTAGCACCAACACATCTCTCAGGTCTGAAGGAACTTTCAAAATGTTTGGAAAGAAAACTTCATGGAAAAATCGTCTCTTGTCGTACGTTCTAGTCTGAATTATTTCCCACAGACCACATTCGTGAAAAGACTGGAACACGTCTGCTGGCATATCGATTACCATTTCGTTTTCTTTAGCCAACGTCTGAAGCACGGCAAATGAAGTGTCACCTATTTGAGGCTCCAAGCGAAACTCTGGATCGAGAAACACTACATGACGTATGTCAACCCATGTACGTCCATCTGCGGAGAATAGGGCATGATCTCCAACGGCAAGTTGTTCATAGAAGGACTGCAGGATAGGCCAACAGTCTCCATGTACTTCATCAGCCTTTGGCCATAATGAATGGAACTTATAAGAGCCGTCATCGGGAGTAATTGACCTGATGTCTTCAAGAAGAGCAAAATAGGCAGACAAAATGGAGTCTTGCATAAGTACTTCGTTCCAGTCGAAACCATGGCATCTCTTGTCGTCTTCAACTTTCGACTGTAAGTGACGTCTGTTAGCAGCTACTGCGAAAGCTCCATTAATGTGTAATGGTAGGCCACTATGGATTGGAAGCGGAAGATAGCAGAAGATGACACCGTTAAGCGTTGGTTCATCCCCATCAACTATAGCAGGCAATGGCAAGAATGTATCATTTCCAGTTGGTACCAAACGAACAGCTGCTCCACCTGATGGAAGGAGACTTTCGTCGGTTTCCACAAACTGCATTGCTGGACCATGGCCCATTGTAGAAACCACGAGCCACGTGAAACGCTCATGACCAAGACACCCGTGAGCGTTAAAGAACTTCAAGCCCAGTGTAGTAAAACGACAGTCGATATCAACTACTATGGAACATTCAGGGAATTTACTTGGATGGACAGTGTGGTATCTTGCCTCCCTCGCGACCTTCGATGACACTTGAAGAAAGCAACACTGCCTCAGGAAACGCTGCTCTCCAGCATCCAGTTTCTCTGCAGTAACTGGTAATGTCACCGGGAAACGCAATTCTCGAAGAATTCCTTCCTGGGACATTGATTTGGAGACCTGAAACATTAAAGCAGGCGGAGACTCTTGACTTGTTTTTCTTGGCAAACTGTAGATTTCCACCCGCAGAACATTTTGAGTAAAAAGAAGCAAAGACTTCGACCTATGAATGAGCATTTGTAGCAACTCTCGCATTTCGTGGTCGTCGTAATTCAGCTTCTTTATTTCACTTCCCAGGGCTTGCCCTTGAGTCCTCAACGGAAATCGAAAAAGCGTTCCATTAAATGAGTTGTCTTCCTTGCTCAAATACAAATCGCAGCCAAAGATGCCGTTAAATGGTTTGAATTGATTTGCAAACTTGCAAAGCCTCTTAACATCTTTGTTGAGATTAATCTTTATCCCTGGCTTCCTTTTGTTCCCGATCGCCTTCCCGAGGTATGACGTGTGAGGATCAAAAATGACAAAATAGTTCCTACTTAAGATCATGGGAACATCTGTCAAATTGTACACCGCATTGAAGCCAAGTCCAAACCTGCCAATCTTTTCGGTATCGTACTCTTTTGTTGCTTCATTGAGTTTTGCAATGTTCTCAAAATCTTCATCTTTGAATTCAGCGTCGTTATAGACCCACAAAGCAGGACCTTGACAACCTTTCATGCCTTCGTCAATCAAGCAAGTCATGGCATCCTCGTTCATTCTTTCATCATAGAGAAATCTGACTTCAGTGGCACCGGCATCGTCTGCGTTTTGCACAAGCTCTTTTAGAACTGAAAATCCATCCGTGTACTCCTCCAGAAGTCGGTTCAGCCGAGTAGTAAGCCTCTCTTCCTGTCCAAACTCTTCTCCTATGGACAGCTCATCCGCGTCCAGCATTCTATTGGTGAGGCTTCGAACACCAAGGCGTTCGGCTGTACTGTTAGGGACATTGAGGTGTACATAAAAATAGTCCATGCCTTCATCGTCACCTTATCTCTTCAACCAATCGTGGTCGCAGTACATACAGCACACAACTGGTTCAAGCCTTACATGTGAGTTGTCTTCAGTGTGTGTTGGTAGAACAATTTGCCTTTGTAGCTCTTCGGGCAACTGCTCACTTGCCAACTCATTCAGAATGTTGACGGATAACGAAAGATCGTGCTTTACTTCTAAAGCGCTGGACAGGACAATTCCTTCGTCATACTTCTCTTTAATCATGTGAAGGACCTGTACCAAAACGGTTGGATTACTGCTTTCCCTCATGCCAAAACGGTAAAACAGGTCAGCGTACTTAGCCATGTCGGGAGGAAGAGAACGTATGTAAGGTTTAAGATCAATGTGGGGCTTACTGAAAAGCACATGGCTAGGTGAGGAAAAGCCCTCTCCATTCCACACCCAATCAAATTCTTCTAAACAGTCAAATGCAGGATCCACACCAACGTCCTTTGCTAGCACTCGATTTAGCAAGGAGTAAATTTCGTTTACCACAACCATAAAGAGGTGCTTCTCTTCTTTTGAATACGATCTGATCACATTCTGCAACTGCTGAATGACCTGGAAGACACCAGGCAGGTATTGCCAGCCAAAATACCTGGAAATTTGATTCGTTGGCTGAACTTCTACAAGAGGCATAACCGTTCCAACGAGGTTTGCAAGATACTGACTCTTCACTTCAGTTGGCTTGAAAAAGTGTTTGCCATTTTCTTCGCCCTCTTCAAACCATGCCAGTCCCGGAGGATAGTTAGGGGGCCTCTCTTGCAATCTTGAAACCCAGGGAATGTCGTTCAGAAGCGATCCTAGTGGTTGTCCATTGACTGACTCCGACAATGTTTGGGGATTGTCTCTGAGGAACTCCAAAACTGCTCTTGACTTCTGCTCTGCAGTTGGAAGGTGAGTAAGCCCACTTACTAATTTCGCACTTTGGTACAAATCGTATCCAGTGATGTTGTCCTCGCTTTTCATTCCAAGATCTTCTAACATGACGAGTACAGAACGTTCGTTGTACGCAACCGTGGGGAAAACATCTTCATTGACAAATAATTTCTTCAAAATCAACTTTCTGGGATCAAAGAGGTCTGATGCTCTCGCGCGCCCTCGATGTTTGGAGACAAAGGGCAAGGCTTGTAATTTCTGTTTGAAAGTGGCATTTCTGCGAATTTCACGAGTGTGGTTTTCCAGTACATAAGTCATGAGTTTGTCAATCTGCTCTCCAGAGTACTTTCCTCTTTGTATGTCTGGAAACACCATTTGGCAGAGTAACTCGGTTGGCGTTAGAATCTTGACGTCTAAGAAAATTGCTAAAGACTTGGAATCGTCCTCGCTAATGTCGATCAGCTCTCGTACAGGTGAAACCGGAAGAGAATCAGCAACCGCTGCACAAAGACCCTCCGTCTTTGATACGAACTTCTTGGACAGCGTCTGAAAAATGGGAAGCGAACACAAAAGATTGTACTCCGCTTGTCCTACATATGACCGTCTCACACGGGGAAGAAATGACCTGAGGAGCTGCTTGTCGTTAGCAGATAATATCTTGCGAACGATTTCTGGAAACTTTCCAGCTGCCATCTGGCCAGAGGAAATCACCATTGCTTTCAAAACGCCTTGCGCGGAAGGTGGATGTACAAACGCCCCCAAGACAGCGGGATGGTGTCTTATATAGGCTGGGAAATCATTCATGATAATTACACCAAGCTTCCTCAAAACATTTGTCAGTTTCTCGTCGAGGCAATCATCATTTAGGCGTTTGACAACAACTCTAGAAGGGCGGCAAAGTCGTGCCAAGGTTACAGGAGTTTGTACTAGGCTGAGTGGAATCAGAGGCAGTTTTCCAAGGCTCTGAATATCTTCCTCTCTTGTGAAATTCTCTTGCAGATATATCCAGACAGCCTTGATCCAGTCTCTCGGAGGATGTTTGTGATTACTGTCATCGGGGAACCACGAAACGGTATTTCCCTTACTCCACTCAGGCGGTAGGGCCTCCCAGAGAAGAGATGGTACATCATCCTCGCACAATAGCCGTAATTGTGTAACTTCTGTGAAAAAGGCACAACAACATAAAGAGTAACAGTCTGATAATGTAAAACCCACGAAAAAGAATTGATCACACGATAATAACCGGCATCCCTCAGTCGTCTTTGTTACAATTTTGGTAAGCTAATTCGGTGTAATGCCGTTTTTCTTTCCACTGTGCCATGCGACTTATGAAATGAATGCCATTAACTACTGTAGATATTAAAAGAAAGAATGAAAAATGCTCGGTAACATAAAACCATACTCGAATCTAAAACAAAATCATTTTACCTTGATCAGCTGCATCGTTCAACTTCCCACTGACGTCCCTATCGAGTGTTTCATCAAGGAAACGGTGTTCTAGACCAGGAAAAAGTTCTCGGGGATGATTACGCGAGCAGATATAAATTCGCTCTCCCTGATCTGAAAATTTTTTGAAGGCGCCATTGAAAAGGGGCAACAACATCAAGCCGCAGAGTTTGTCATATTTGCGGTCTTTAAGACAAAACTGAAGAAGGAGTAGTTTCTCTCGTCTATCAAGGTTCTGGTAACAAGAAGGGACTTGCTTCAACGCTGCTCTTGTACAACTGGGAGTGATATTCTTTAACCCTGCATAGCAACTAATGGCGTTCGTGACGTGGCTAGGTACTGAAACTACAGGCACATCAGCTGCTAGCAACACTCGCTGAAGCAGCTCTTTAGGTTCATCTTTAGACAGCAGGTCAAAAACGGCTTTCTGTACTGTCAGCCATTGCCCAAGATGTGCCGGGGTGTAAACAACTTTTTGCTGCAGTAGCAAGTAAAACAGTGGATCTCTTGTCTTCTCCCACTTTGGGTCAATGGAGCTGATGTCTGGCTATGCTCTGTCAGAAAAAATAAGCGTAAAACTGCAGTAGTTCCCTCGTTTCAATACCAGCATAGCAAGCAAGACTCTTCTCAAGAGCCATGCTTGCTATACTGCCTGTGCCTTGTAAACATTTTTGAAATGACATTTATTTCTAGACGCAATATTCGACTTAGTTCCTCTCCAAGAGTACCGAGCGTTGGTTCGGTGAACAGCGGCAGCCAGTATTAACTTCAATGCTCTACATACTCCGTGTTTGAATGAAATAACATTTTTTAACAAGTCCAGATTACTAACAAACGCTAAAAAGCACGACAAACTACGCGTTTGCGATCGTGGAAACAAAGTGGGTCCAACAATACTAAGAGCTTATCATGTGCTAACAACCATTGATTACTTCTGGGCATAGAATCAGCAATCTAT
Organism: Meandrina meandrites; assembly: GCA_963693305.1. NCBI lineage: Eukaryota > Metazoa > Cnidaria > Anthozoa > Scleractinia > Meandrinidae > Meandrina > Meandrina meandrites. The sequence goes on from OY855914.1 coordinate 15,375,825, forward strand.
AACTACGTGAAAGCACGTTTAAGGGCCAACACTGAGCGAATATTTTGTAGTAGGAGGTATACTTATCCAAGAGCATGGCAGCTATTATCCGAGTCACTTCTCAGACAAAATAACACTTACTTGAAGATGGACGTCCTTGGTAGGAAAAATGATTTCTGGTTAATTGCTTCCAAAATCATCGTGGCATACGCTCTGGGTATCGCCTCCTCGAGAAGACATCTGTTCCATAGTAACGACTTGTCTGTCAGCTGCCGACCACTCGTCTCCCGATCCTCTTGATCCGCATTTGGAGATTTGATATAACGCCTGTTCTGACTCAAAGCAAAGAAGCCGTTAACGTGCACTGGCAAACCTGTCAAGCTCCTCTTTTGCACCGGCAGAGGCAAGAAGCAGAACACGTGGCCTTTGATGTCGGGCGTTTGCAGTTTGGGACCTGTTGGCAGTGCCATAGCGACACCCACTGTGGGTAGATAGTTAAGCTCTTTATCCGTCATTAGCCTCTTAAACCTCATAGAAACCTCCCCTCCACAAAAGTAATTGGTAACGAGGAAAGAATGCTGCTTCACGGGCGAGTCGAACTTTAATGTCTCTATCGTGACAGGGTAGGTCACAGTGACAGATTCTGTCATCACTTTTCCAGGTTTGATCTTTGCGAGAAACTCCTTTCTCTTCGCTCGAACTATTTGGAGACTTTGATCGGCGATTCTAACTTGAAAGGTCCTTTCAGGATCAGACTCTGACTCTTCTCTAACATAAAGCTCAATTGATTCCAGGTGTTGAAGAAACAGGAGAATTAAGTGGGCGTCAGCCTCAAAACTTTCAAACAGTGTATCCATCTTCTCAGCAGAGTAGAGTGTTTCTGACAACTCGGAGGGTTTGGTCCTAAAAGGGAAACGGAACAAGGTGCCATCGTAAAATCCCTGGGAAAAAACATCTTCCGTACAGTCAAAGATGACTTGGTAAGGAAGGAACTGGTCTGGTATTTCGTCCATTTCTGCGCGGTCTTCGTTGAGTCGCCAGTGTTTTCCTGTTCTTCTGTGCCGCTTGTCAGAAAAGTGAACACCATGAGGGTCAATGAAGCCAATTTGGGAATCACTGAGTAAACTTGGTAAATCTGAGATAGAAGAGTGAAAGAAACATGACTCAGGGGACCATTATATGGTGTCAAGTGCTTTCATTTAAGTAACGGAATATTGAATTCAATCTTGAAACAGTTGTTCCACTTTTCTAAACAAAGTAGGCCAATTTAATTACCTAATAGGAGACAAGAGTTGTAAACGTTTCTCTTTGCAGCTATGGTCGTTTTTCATCAGGTTCAATGAATAAATGTGAGCCTTTAAGCAGGGTCTCACCTTCAGTTATGACTAAGAGGGCGCATATGTGTAGACCTATTTGTTACTCTGTGAGTCTTAGATTCTCTGTGATTTCATACCACTGGATGATTTTTTGTATGGAAATATAAAAACGTGATTTGGTCGTAGATCTCTGAAAAATTATTTGTGTTAAGTAGATTTGAAATGTACATCTTTTACCAATGTACCATATTAGCGACGTATATAAACACTAAAATTTATTAAGATTGTACTGGAGAGGCATGTACCTGTCATGTGAAATACAGACTTGAATCCCAAACCAAAACGGCCGACTTTCATTGGATCTTCCACTTTGATGCTATCACACACCAGTCGAATACCCCTCCAGTCTTCTCTTGTAAACCGTGCGTTGTTGTAAGCGTAAAGCGCTGGGCCCTGTTTGAACATTTCAATAAAAGATATATCAGGAAGTCTTCTGTGGCATTGTGTCTTTTTGTAGCGTCCCCAGACGCAACTTGTGTAGTCATGTCAACTATAACAGTATGCTGTAGATATTGGCAGATTTTCTCCTTCCCTTATCTAACAAAATCAGAGAAAACTTTAGGCTTTTTAAGCCTTAAAGATGTCTTTGTATCTATAGTTTCTCCAAAATAAAAATGGTTGGATGCACATTTATCTCGTTAAAGATCTGTTTGTCAGACATAAACGGAAACCATATTCTTCCGTTCGGGAAAATGCCAAGGGCACGCTCCTGTGCATGACTTCGAAAAGCCAGAACCCCAAAAGCTTTGACCATTAAATTAGAAGAAACCCTAAGTATAATGCACTGTAAAAAATTACTGTGAAACTGAACTGAGCTGATATTGCGAGTTATCCATTCATAAGGTTTTTGGATTTTAGCACAATAATCACTCGGCCTTGAACAATTCAGTGAGTTTTTTCTACGTGGTCTTAGCGGCACATTTTTAATTTTGCGAATTTGCAGCGTTACTAAGTCATAATTTTTGTTCATTTTGATCAAAAATGAGACAAAACCATGTGTTTACCTGAAATTGTGCGAGGTCCTCATCAAAAAGATGTTCCGTGTCATGATTGTGTTTGTCGTGCAAGAATTTCACTCGACTGGCATTTGCATCCTCAGCATTTTGAATCAGTTCCTAGACACAAGAGACTCGAGTGATCAACAATCGCAAAAATAGAGATGCTACCACAGGAATATCTTTAACATCTAACGCAAAACTGTATAAATTTCTTATACACAGACTGTTAGAAAAATAAACGAAGAGTTCTCGTACATAGCCTTGCTGGTTTTTATCATGAATGTGAAGATGACGTTGTTATTCAGTATTTAATTGATCCATGGTAGTCCAATTATGCTATGTGTTGTTTTGTTTGGCAAAAGGACTATGTCGTGAAATTTGCAAACCTTACTGTAGCAGATAGAAGGAAGGAAATTTTGCTGCCCTGCAATCTCGGAGATTTTTGCACAAAAGTAATGTGTTTTACCTTCAGTATCTGTCCATCATCAGGATACTGATCTAAGATGGACCTCAACTGTTGGATGAGTGATGGCTGAATCAAATCAAACCCATCGTCATCTTTGTTCGCTGAGCAACAAATTAAAAGAAACAGACATTACAGGTAAGTTTCAAAGAAACCACACACAAAGACTGGCCTAAGAAATATCCGAAGTAACATAATTTCCTTCCTGAATGATCGAGGCTTTTTAAAGTTGCTTGAGACAAGAATGTCACTTCAGTTGAAATCTAATTATCTGATAATTTTGGCACATCCGGACTTCTATATGCACCACATGGACTATGGATAGACGAGAGACGTCTCTGTAACCTACGCGTAGGCATTAATTCCTGAAAGAATGCTTCCCTACGCGAGTTATTAAAAACGCCCCCAGAATATAGAAAACTAAAAATGAAACGCACCCGGATTTCTTACCGAAGTCATCGTTCAGTTATATGGCATAATTTATACCCACCCATGAGCAAGATTTCAGATTTTCTTCAAATAGCTTCTTGCTGTTCCTTCACCTGATAATCATCTGAATAAGAGAACAATTAAGAAATAAAATCAGCGCGCTTTGGAACCATATTGAACATTCAAGCACTGTATTCTTGGTTTTCATGTTACGTCATAAAATTCTGAAATCAAAATTTAATAGGCCTGCTAAACTTTTGATATCACTAGGTGTAAGATAAACTAAAAATATATCTTTTCGCAAATTTCCAGCTTGGTTGTGCCCTTCGTTTTAAAAACAGAGCATTTTGAATATTCGAGTTCTCCGCCGTATGTGATATCAAGCTGAGTGCCGTGACAAAGTTGTTTTGATTCAAAAAAGGCCTTTCCTTTCCATTTTTGCATATCGAACATTCCCAATGTACTAAGTGCTGTTTATGTGAAAGTGTAATAGATCATGAGCCAAAAGTAGTCGCTATTAATAGGAAAATTAAGTTCCAGATGGTTTCTCTGACTCACGGCGGCCATGTTTGTGCCCCTCGGAAGGACACAAATATGGCGTCTCCATACTGAGCTTTATAAATTTGCGTGGAAAGTTACGGCAAATAACTCGCAAACGGTGCAACGCTCAGATCTGAGATTTGGACAAATCGTTTATCTATTTATCTTCTATAATATCTGAAATTCATAGCTTCTGTCGTTGAATGGTTTCGATTTTATTTTTTTATTGCGTGACAGTGAAAACCACCAATAGTTTCAAGCGATGTAAATATTCCGCGACACATACAAGTGTTAATTTTTAATTGAGAAGAACGTGTAACCGGCTAGGCACCGCTGGATCTTCTTCATTGTTATAGGAAGGCGAAAATCCTGCTGTTAAATCATAAATACGGCATATTTTGCACTTTTGAAACACGTCTCGCGTCTCGTCTTTCAAATTTTACAACCCAGATTCTGTTTGAAACGTTGCAAATATCTATCAAACTACGTTTCTTTGGGAAATTAACAGGGTCACTGAAAACGAGCGCCGTTAATCCACGCGTGAAATTATCACAGGGCTTTTGAGCAGCGTGGCGCCGAAAAATAACCCAGATTAAACTCCTTCTGAAACGATGGGCGAAACTGCTGTCAAAATGAGTTTCAAGTAGCTATGTTCGGCGATTTTTTTAATCCACAACATTCAATGTAGAGCGTTTTCATAGGACTCATAGGGCCCTGGGTGCTGTTCAGTAACATCAGGAAATGTTTACCAAAAAAAAAGAACTCATTTCGAAGAACGCTCGACTCTTCAAATTTAATTCAACGGTGTTTTGAAATGACCATTAACATAAGTTTTGTAAAATGAGTTAACCACTGTCATTTGGATATCGTATGAAATATTTCCATCATCGCACGGTTCACAGACAAATTATATTAATTACATACTGATGCGACTCAAGATAACAATGTCGCCCGAATGCGGGAAAACCATTCCGGTGTTCGGCTATAAACCGGAGTATTGAAACCTTTTCCAACGCAGGAGTGTGTGCAAAAGCATGCAAAGCATAGTGTTATCACAACAGAATTACGTGTTACCTTGAAAGTCGAGAATATAGCAACAAGAAAGAGTTTTTTCGCAGATCTTCCGTGTCAGTCTGTACCAACGATTCAGCTGCGTTCTGAGAATCGAGTCAAATTTCCGAGAGACCCCTTCGTCACGCTCTGTTACATCATTTGCCCATGGGAAATGTGCTTGGCAACGATATTCGATATAATTTAGCCCTGGCCTTTTAGACCTTAAGCTTAAAAATTTATTTGTTCAGACAATAAATAGTAAAAGTGCTGTTTGAACCTTTTTTGATAGCATATATCTCACTTGTCGAGCATGACATGTCGTTGATCGCCGAAAGTCCTTTGAAGTTTGCCAGGCTTCATAAGTATTCCTTTCTAAACTATACATCATGCGAAACCTTAAAACGCGAAGATCTAACTCTTAACAAAAATAACAATGTCGTACACGAATGTACGGTGCCTAGCATTTCTGGGGTTTACAAGTTTACTTTTCTGTCAAACTGCATGCAAAAGTTTCGCATGGGATATTGTAATTATACAACACGCCTGTGTCTGCTCATCGTTTTTTTTTTTTTTGGAAGGTTTAAAAAATGTTTTTGTTACACTCTGTGACTCACTACGAAAGATCTCCTACCTTATTCCACTTTCAGATGCTCGTAACTATAGCTCCTGCTTTTTTACAACTATGAAAACGGCCCCTTCTACCTGCACGGGCCGTGTTTATATGGCTACGAAAATATAATCGAAGATTCTTGAAGTGTTTTATCATCTCTTTCCTAGAAAGCAAATTCATTTGCATGACAACAGCAATTTGAATATGAAATGTGACAGGCCCTTGCAGACACTGAAATTAATTTTACGATTAGTTATAACTATACTGACAAAATTCTCGAATCTGATTGGTTACCAGAACTCCCTATTTTTAACCAAATTCAGGAGCTTAATTGACCAGATAAGGAGTTCAATAACAAAGTATCCAGTAACAAGCGCTGTTTATTTAGTTCCTCTCAGTGACTCAGTATTCCTATTTATTGACAAAAAAAACCGTTCAGATAAATCGTAAACAGTCTAAACAGTCTTCGCTTTGTCGGAATCTTTCTCTTGATTTTGTTTCAAGTTGTGATTGATGAATTGTTAACAGGAATTCGTGTCATCCAATTCTGTCTGTAATTCTACTTGTGTTTATTAAAACAAATCAGACTGTCTCCCGCTTTTTGTTAATCACTCGTATGATTATAGTTTACAGTCCGAATTGGACTTCACTCCGGTTCATATCACCATAACAAACTGTTTCCACTTCTCAATAAAGAGATTTCAGTTTCTGAACTTCATTGTTTGAGATAAAAGGCATCTCTCATTCTGACCAACATCCAACTGAGTAATATTTATCTCTTCCATTATGCGCTCGAGATTTCTACGAAGTAATAGTTCAGTAATGAGATGGTTTTAGTAGAATTAACAAAGTGTCTTTCAAGTAATCATTTTTAATTCCTCCTGAACATTTCGGTCTTGTTAAACATCACTCTTTAGCAGAAACGCTTGCTCATAGCTAGTGGCTTGAATTGAGAATCTTTTCTAATGTTGATCCGATCCAAGATTCTACAGCTGCTATAAACGCACAAAGGCAAACATCACCTTCAAAAATAAAACTGCAGTAAACAATACTTACTTTTGCCATTGAGAATTTACTGAGTAAACAGTATTTCGCAGTTTCTCGATCACCGCCGCGTTCGAAGACTTAACACGTTTTTCACAATCAGAATGAAGGTTTAAAGCTGAAGACATCTTTTCTCCACTACTCCGGCCGTATTAGACTGACAACTTTCGTAAAAGTGAACTTCTGTCGGCAAATTCGAGGAAAAGTTGGTAAACATAGTTTTCTAGGTTAAAATTATGCGCTGAACACGAAAATTTTGTTTACCAAGCTGGACTTGGCCATTTTGACCTTCAAATCAGTCATTTTCATTAGCATACGCAATTAAGACATGAAAGCGAGGCTATATGTCGTATCTCCTTACAAAACACACTAAAGCAGTTAAAATTTCACCCAAATCAGCACGGGATACATACAGTATGTTTTTAAATAAATTTCGTGTCTACAACATGCTGATCACATGGTCATCTGGTCACGTGACTCTTGAAAACGAGGCTAAAAGCTATATATCGTAGGCTATATGTCGTATCTCATTACAAAACTCACTAAAGCAGTTAAAATTTCACCCAAATCAGCACGGGATACATACAGTATGTTTTTAAATAAATTTCGTGTTTACAACATGCTGATTACATGGTTATCTGGTCACGTGACTCTTGAAAATGAGGCTAAAAGCTATATATCGTAGTTACGTGGAGGGGGTGCACACAAGTTCTCGAAATTGCGAAAAAGGGATTGAAAACTGTAAATATTTTCTTGAAAATAGAGCAAGTGAATAAATTGGAGTGAGCGTGAAATCCACTGCGAGTTTTGGTCACATGACTGACTTTTGGATTATCGAATTTCATGTCAGTTTTTTAACAGACTAAAAACTACTGTAAGGTGCTAAACCACTTTACTCTACTTTACAATTTACTGTCCTTGGATTTCGATAATGAGACCACTAGCATCATTTTGGCAGCAGCTGTCTGCAGCGCTTCTGCATTTGCATGCTCCTGTGCATGGCAGTCCTACACTCTGGCAACTACACTTCTTTGATTAACATCCTGATTTGCAGCCGCAGTTAACCATCTCTTCCCAAATTTAAGGTACGGAGGCAAGATACATAAGCTTGGCTACCAGCTTGCCATTCAGTTTTGTAGTGTGGAGTGTGTAACATGTGCTTGTTTCCATACCATTGCTTGGAAGTGCGCCCATACAATATGCCATCGCACTGCATCACTCGTTGGGGGAAGAGCTTCTGGTGACCGGCATCTAGAAAACATCGTTGCGTGCGCTTTATTGCAGTTCTCTGCATCAGTTACACTAGAGATTCCGCAAATGAACGTCTTAACGGACCTCACTGTCGAATAATCCAGATCACCATTTTCTAGGTTTCTCAGGAGCCTCTGGTGTTCTGTGAACGTCTTCCATGACGTTTTCTTGCTGTGGCCTGCAAAGTAGGAGACTGTGTCACAGCCGGCTATCGCATGAAAGGAGAGAATGGTTTTTACCCCAGGGACTGTTTGCTTTAGATTCTCCCGAATCATGTGAATTGGCAGATACTTCGGCTTCTTAGACGTACCGACTTTCATCCACAATTGCTTGCAGCTCATTTTGTCGAAGTGGCAAACTAAAATGAGAAACACATCCGTGTCTTGACAAAGACGACAAGAAACTCTGCATCTGAATTTAAACAATGTACAATCATTCGAGTGTCCGCCTCTTTATGGAATCCTTTAAGGGCTCTGATGTCGATGTTCGTGCGGGAACACTTGACCGTATCTTCCTCCTCGGATCCGCCACCAACAATGATGATTTTATTGGCTGGGGCTCCTACAATTAGCTTTTCTGAGCGGACGCGTGCTAGCTCTACCTTGTTTTCATCAAGAACCAGAAAGTTAGACCAGGACTTAGTCGAGGCACGGAGCCATCTTTAATATCTCTTCTAATGGGTGGGTGGCCTCGGGAACGCTTCTTTCTTGTTGCGCACTTGATCGATGTCTCCCTGTATCTGTCAAACGTTACATCTATTCGATCAAAATCCTTTTCAGAGACAAACACAGCTTTCACAAATTTATCTGCGAGATCATCAAAAGTGTTGCACTCTGAAGGTCACCCTAGACGCATGACCAATGCTTCACCATCTGCTACACTGCTACTAATGTCGATCGTCCTGCGACTGGTGTGAGGACGAGGACGTTCAGTCCCACAAGACAGCAGCTCCATCACCACCGACTTATTTCCAGTGCGCAGCTGACCACTGGTATCTGCAATAGCTGGAGGGACTTCCATTAATTCATGGCTGAGGATTCGAGGTAAATCTACTCTTCTACTAGCGTCGTACGCTGTAATGATGCGCTGAAGGATATTTCTGCGTTCATCGTTGAAAGTGTGTGCTTGACGAGGGTAGTGTCGACTCAACAAACGTCCCAGTAGCTGATTGTATGACCGGCATTATGAAACATGTCTACCAGTTTCTTCGATCGTGTCACTTGGTGAAGGCTACTGCCAAGACCAACGTGTTTGGGTGTCCACCTCCGGCCTCCACTCAGATTGTACACCAGATCCTGTGCGATGTTAAGAACAAAAGTTTCTGTAAGATCTTCTTGTTTCCTCACGCGAACATTTTGTCGTTTACTCGGCTGCTTTTTTCGTCTTCGACAACGTTATCGCTATCTAGATCACTCTCCGCCTCATCATCATCATCATCATCATCGTCATCATCATTGTCATCATAATCATTATCCCCACCATCATGATCAGTGATGTCACTGTCGTCTACTTTGTCATCGTCATCACAATCATTCAGCCCCTTTTCAAGGAGAGATAGTCCACCCATCATAAGCCTTATGAACATATACAAACTATCTGGGACACATGCGATAGCATCTTCCTTGCAGACGTTCAGCACCTGGTGGGAAGGGTGCGCTATTATATCAGAGCGAAGCTTCAATGCCACGTGTACCACTGAGAGAAAATCATCTCTTTCACCAGGTTGATAGACGGGCATGGCAGGCTGCGACTGGGTTTGTTGATTCAAAACTTGCGAGACAGGACTATGGCTGAATTTAATAGGCACTAACACTGTTTGGCGCTCAGAAATCTCTTGGTCACAAAGCAGAAGACAAAATCATAAAAGTCTGCAACATGGGGTGCAATGTATTCCTTGAATGTGCTCATGCGGCTTATAAATGAGGAAGGGATTTCATTGGTTTGCTCAGCAGCTTGGGAGCAGTAACGGAGCCAAAATTTCTTAAGCTCCAAAATATGACCTTGTTCTGCAAACTTTTTCAACTCATCGATAAGCCACAACAGCACTGTTCCACTTTCATCTTTTGCAACATTACTTGACCACGACACATTTCTCATGAACTTTTTTTTATAGCAATTTGGATGATATTTGCCCACAGCCGCTATAAAGTCATTTACATCTGCCAAACGCGAAGAAAGGTCGCGTTTGCACTTCGCTCCCTCGATCGAGGATCTGCTGACTCATTTTAAAAGTTACTGAACACAGTGTCTGCTTTTTAGGCCGTGTTTCTCCATCTTAACAAAACATGCATAGTTTCCAGTCAATGGGGAGAGTCCTGCTGCGAAGTGCTGTGTTTGCGGTCAGTCCAGGTAGAGAAAGCTAATTTGAAGAATCTAGCGACTTTCTTAATCTACTTATCTTACCCTTATCAGCATACTTTGCAAAACAGCTCTTCTGCCAATGTAATTCCTCTGCTTTCTTCGTGTCAACTGCATTAAATATACTGTCAATTGTTTCTGTGTTGGCAGTGCTTCTTACTTTTCGTCGCTCCTCGGATGATTCTCTTTAGTGAACGCAAACCTTGCACTGTTGCGCTGAACAGGATATCTTTTTTTGACTCCTGGCAAATAATACACTCTCTTAAGGAAAAAACAGGCACAGATCTTTTTAAACTTGCCCGTTCTTCCATTTTTTAAATGTTATCTTTTAAAACTGTTACCACTACCTGCCATGGATCTCTCGCAGTCAAAGTAGTTCGAATTAGCAGCCAGGCAACTTAACTTTGTCCCAATAAGAGTGTAGATTGGGCGACACAATTTACAACTTTTGAATGAGCTTACATTTTCTTGGATGAAAATGTCTTCCCCTGAACAAAAAAAAAAAATCTCTATCAGAAATTAGTGATTTTTTCCTTTCCGAAGATTCAGCGCTTCAATTCATTTGTTTTTCGAGTTCAATTCCTCTGGGAAAACAATGCGATTCTGACACGCATCAGCAAGTTATGTTCCTGACCAGAATCAGACCGTAAACATATCAATGGGTTTGTTTCAAATGTTGAATCAAAAACAGATATTTTGTAAAGAGCTGAAAGAAGTCAAACCGGTTATTAAAAAAAAAAGAGTTAAATATATATATTATTTACCCTTAAATTTTTTCGAACACAAAAAACGTTTTTTTGCTCCACGCGCAGAAACAAAAATTTTTTTCAATATTTCCTGTATAATTTAAGAAACCACTATCAAATTATATTAACGAGAATGAGAAAAGTATATTTAGCTGTTTTGGAAAAACAATTCGATTCCAAACAAGCTTTTTAGAAAGGAAAACAGTGTAGCCTCGTTTCCATGTCCAGTATTTGCTTCCGTTTTTATAAACCCAGATTTCGATATTTAAAACTCAAAATCAAGCTTGGTAAACAATGTTTTCGTGTTCAGCACGTAATTTTGACTTAAAAAAGTGTATTTACCAACTTTTCCTCGAGTTTGCCGACAGAAGTTTTAAAAGCAGCCTTTTTCAGAATTTGTCCCAGTCTATATTTCATTTGAATTGCTTCTTAACGAAGGGTATATTAAGACAGAATGTGAAGCTTGCGAAAAATGTCAGTAAGGGAAGCTTTTTCTAGTAGCTATATCCTGTATTTTGAATTACGTTTATTCCTAAAGGCTGACTTTATTCCTTCGTTGAATTAGATATTTTGAAATGTTCATATAGCCACGAATTACATTTCAATGTAGAAGACTTCAGATCACCTGGCGAAGAATGACTACTTCAAGACATTTCTACCTTTTACATACAAAACGTATTTGTAAGATGGCCCGCATTTAGAACATGGCAAATAGCGGTAAAGTATAAAACTTTTTGAATTCCTTTGTTTTACCATTCACCTGTTTGCATTGTAATTTTAAGACTCGGTTAATACATCGAGGCTTATAAATTGGAATGTAAAACTGTTCGCTAATTTCTCGGAGTGAAAATTGTATTCACCTCGTCCTAAACAGAATTCACTGTACTCTTTTATTCAATGGCACAGCTGTAGTAGTTCAATACTTGGTGTTTCTTGACCATTAAAACAGACCACGAATTCTAGCTTTTCAAAGAGAAATCATCTTAACAAATGATTACCTGGCAAAAAATATGACCGCGGTATTTCAAATTATTACATGTCATTTATTTAGTTCTATAGTGTTTTTCAAAAGAAGAAAATACTATGCTTCTGGCAAAATGGTAATTTTCTTTAACTTTCGAGGTCAGAGAAACAGCAAGACCCTTAGACCTGTCTCAGCAGCAAAACACTGATTTATAATTTCTCTTTTGGCTGTTTGTGCTTGCCTTGCCTGGAAAGTTCGAAGGGTACATAAAATTCTAGCCGGGAATAAAAATTAGGCTCGGCGTGATCACTCAAGAGCGTTTCAGAAAACATTTTAGCGATCATTCACCGCCACTAAAAGCTGTGCTTTTTAGTCGATCTTTAGCAATGGCTCCCTCCCTTTGAAACTTTCGCCAACTCTTTGAACTAAGAGCTTGCTGAAACTGACTGCGATCGGCCGATCGAGCAACTTGTTTAAATGCACTTCTTCGGTTAAAAAGTTTTAGTTTCTTAGGCTCAGTTACTGAATGGCTGGTATACAGAAATATTTCCTGTCATCAATTGACTCTGCCACGTTCGTCCATGGTAAATTAGGAGAAGATAACTCCGTCCATTTTGCAGAACTTTTCGTTGTTACAGTCTATCAATCGTTTCGATCACTGTCGAACATACATAAATTTATCACGAGCACCATGACAGTTCTTGTAAAACTGTTATTCGGTAAGAAGAAGCTGAGGAGGGTGAACGGATGACTTGATGAATGACTTTGTGAATGGCTTCATAAATTGACCTAAGTAAAGCATTATTATAAAGGCTTGTTTATCTACAGTTTTAATATATCGTGTACCTACTCGGTAGTGCCAAACCCTAAACATTATGAGACGTACCTGCATGATACTAAGTGACTCTGAAACTAGAGTCATCGTTCGGCGATATCATGTTTAAATTTCATTCCGAATACTGTTACTTTTAGACGCTTTATCACGGTGCCAACGAAACTTCCTGTTTAAAATAATATTACGACTCATTTCAAATAATTTAGCTAACAAAGCGTTTAATAACGATTAGATGATCGAATAAAACTAATTAGTGACCGTCACATTACCCGGCCTGGTAATAGGAGGGTTGTGATATTATAGTTCGCACTTTGTGATCGAATATAATTTGTTCTCGCGTTCAGACTAAATCGTTACCCCGACAACTGAGCGAATGCCGATATTAAAAAAGCTACTTTGCTTTTCCCCTTGCCCAAACAATCATACAAACCGATAGAACATAACAATATAACATTCTGAAGATTTTCTTATCTTGCACTTAGTTTCAAACCGCTTCTGAGTAAGTGTTCTCTTTTCACCAAACAGTGCGAAGTGACAGCACAAATAGGAATCAACAGATCCCTTTCCAAGAATTGCCAATGATTCTAGGAATTACTTTTGTAGCCTCCACAAATATCTTTCCGAGAAACCAAGATTCTTATTACATGATAACGATGCGTGACGTAAGTATTTGTTTTTGTCTTTTTTACCATATCCAGTATGTACGATGGCGAGTAGAGCCGCTTATCATCCGGGATAAAGTGGCACGTCGTTTAAAACAGAGTGGCTGCGGCTTCACGAATTAGAAATTATTTTGCTTGTGTATTTGGTTTGGCGGAGGTGGAGGGGTAAGATAGGTTTGTACAGCGGATTTGGGCAAAAAGGTTTTCATGACAATTAATTTTACTATTAGTCATAACCATACTGACAAAATTCTCCAATCTGATTGGTTACCAGAACGCTCTATTTTCAACCAAATTCAGGAGCTTGACCAGATAAGGAGTCCAATAACAAAGTATCTAATAACAAGCGCTGTTTATTTAGTTCCTTCCGGTGACGCAGTACTCCTATTTTGTTCAGATAAATCGTAAACAGCCTTCGCTTTGTCGAAATGTTTCTCTTGATTTTGTTTGAAGTTGTGATTGATGAATTGTTAACAGGAATTCTTGTCATCCAATTCTGTCTGTAATCACTGGAAAAGTTGAAAATTTACATGGACATGTCAATTGTAATTTACAGTATGTAAATCTTGATTTACATTCTTTGTAAATTACAATTTTCATGTTAGGGTTTTGTAAAATAAAATTACAGGAAATTTACAGCTTTTAGTACAGCATGTAAATGTTCTGTAAATAGTGATTTACATTGTCTTTGTCGACAATGATCATTTGAAGAACATGTAAAAACTTGTAAAATATTTTACGCACTTTTACAGTATCTGGCTTTGTAAAAAACATGTAAATTGCTTTGCTAAACCATGTGAGGAACGTGTAAATAATTCAAGCGAATGCTGTAAAAAGTCTGGAAATGTTATGTTTGTAACCCTGTAAAAACCATGTAAATGAAAAAAGGGGGCCTGTAAGAAACATGTAAAAAGCATGTAAATGAAAAAAGGGGGCCTGTAAGAAACATGTAAAAAGCATGTAAATGAAAAAAGGGGGCCTGTAAGAAACATGTAAAAAGCATGTAAATGAAAAAAGGGGGCCTGTAAGAAACATGTAAAAACAATGTAAATGAAGAAAGGGAGCCTGTAAGAAACACGTAAAAACCATGTAAATGGAAAACCTAGAAGTTGCACGGGTGCGACACCGCACTAACGAAGCTGTCTTCTTGTGAACTTTCCGCGCATCCACAACGACAAAATAAAACTAGAATTGTTACTGCACATGCAGGCGTCCCAAGCTGACGTCTCTAGAAAAGAGAAAAATTAATTCTCGGACACGTACGTATTTATTCATGAAGGACCATGAAAGCGTCACGTGTTAAGTGAGTTCAAGACGGAAAGAGCCCTGGTGACCGAGTTTGAACTGACGCGGAGTTAGGTTAGGCAGGGAACCATAAGGAACACCCAACGACCGTTTCCTCTCGAATGCTTTTCAACGCTGTTTAGGCTATCTGGTGTACTTTCTCGAATGCTTTTCAACGCTGTTTAGGCTATCTGGTGTACTTTCAAAGCTCTGTAGGTTAATTTTAGGTTGCGCAAAAAAAATTTATCTGTTCGGTTATTCTAGAGGAGCTTGAGTATTCTCGAACTTATTAGGGCTTTTTTGTCCATTTCCCGAAAACGTTAGGTCTTATCGCCTTTCCGAAAATGATGGCCGACTTCTTTTCGGTACCCAAAATGACATTTTTAACAATCCGAAAACAACAAACATTAAACTTCTCAAATCGCGAAAGTTCGAGGTCACAGTTGTGTCCCTGAACCGCTGAGAATGAACGAAATATCATCGATTTAGAGCGTTAAATATTCCGAAAGATGCACATTCTACAAGTAAGATTAATACAACTAAGTCTGCCCTTGCATGTTCACTGTTTCTTTGTTTTTTGTTTTGTTTTGTTTTGTTTTGGTGATTTCTACCGTTTTGTACTTTCATTGCCATCACTGTTATCCCAGTCCCTTTATAAGAGCATACCAGCCTTGTGATTGCCTGTGATTGCCCGATCTCCAACAAGCAGGAATCAGCGGTCTTCATGTTAGGTACCAGGTTCTCTCGGTTCTCCCGCCATGTTTGGCAGTTGGTTGGAACTTGCATCGAACTCGAGCTCTGTTTTAGCGGGCCAAAATCCACTCTACCTTCGCTTCGTCACCGTGCACGGTTTCAAGGCAAAGTTTACCGTTACCCAGAAGTTGAAGATAGTGATTACAGGCAACAAAAACAACAGGTAAGCATTTTTTTAATAAATTGAACGAGCAGAGTACAGGCCTTCTGACAGGGTGCGGGAAAAAAAAGAAAATTGTGCGGGTTTTGGGAGACAAATTGTGCGCTGAAAAACGGCGATTGTGCGGGAATTGTGCGGGACTGCGCAATCGTGTGAACAGTCAAATATTAGTATATATGCAATTACAAGGCCCCCCCCAAAAAAACCTGACAAGAAAGAAATTCTGGATAAATGAAAAAGACAACTATTGTTTTCTTACTTTGGCAATTAACGTTAACCAACATTCTCCATTTTGCGACTATTTTGGCCAAAGTTAATTGTATCAACAGATTCACGTTGCGTGACACGATCGATGAAGTTTTAAAACAAACCGTAATTCCACCTCGAAATAAAAGGTTTCCAATATGAACAAGTTCTACTTTCTTCGATAGGCAAAGTGAATATTTTCCTGTCAGTAAAGATTTACATTTTCTTCACACAAAAATGTCTTAAATTGCTGCAAAAACCACAACAACGAGCCGAGATCAGTATGCAAATTTCTTTGCTTGCTAAATGAAATTTGACAACACTTTATTTTTAGCAAAAACTTACAGTAGATATAAGACAGATAAGAGCGTAGAACTTGTATTCCTGAATTAAAACGTCCTTCACTTGGATCAAACAAAAAAATAAACTCTGTTTCTTGATCAGATGTTAATGATTTTCTCTTGCCCGAAGTTGCAGCGCTTTTGTTTGTCAATTCGCTAATTTGATCAGTGCATTCGCCTTTGCGAAAATATTTTAAAAGTTGTGACAAATTGACAGCCATTTCGGCGCAGTGATACATTGCTTCGGCCTTTCGTCTTTGCTGTCCGGTGTATATATTTAAACTGAACGAGGAAGCGAGCGCGTTGGGAAAAAAGCGGCATGACTTTTTTGAAGGAAACATGCACTTTAAACGGCGACACGGCGTTGTCTACAAAAGCTATCGCGCCGACAACTGTTGTAACAGCCAAGACGAGCGTGAAATGTCCGAGTTACACATCACTTGTTATCTATTTTAAGGATCGTTTGTGGTTTTGTTAAGAGACCGAACGAGCAAAATTAAAATAGTTAGGAAAATATAAACACCGCCTTTTTCCACAATGTCACGCACAGGGTACCGTTCAGTAACAAATACATGTACTTCAATGTTTATATCCACTCAAGCTTTTCAGTCGCGGAAAGTGGCGGACTTCTCCATTGTTTTGGAAGATAAATAGCCTAAACATAGCCTATAAACCTTCTTGAAGTCTCGGCAATCGATAGGAATACTGATTTAATTAGTTTTTTTCAGCAAATCTTTCAATATTGTGCGGGATTTCGCAGATTTTCAGGAATTGTGCGGGATTGTGCGGGTTTGACCGAATTGTGCGGTCCCGCACTCCCGCACCCTGTCAGAAGGCCTGAGAGTAAAGTAAAGTCAAGATACGTATACATTTCGTTTTGCCTTTGGTTGTGAATGTGTCATTATCAAGGAGAAGTTACATTGCTTGTGGAATCGACTTTGGTGATGTTTACCTGCCGTGCATAAAGAGCTTTATTATCTGTTATTATCTGTTCTCGATAACTGAGCATGAGCATGCGACATTTGTTATTGGCTTATATGCACCTCATGATTCTTTCTGACGCATGCTCTTGTAAGGTTATGTTGCCCTCTGATGTGAATGCTAGTAAGCTAAAATGTAATGTGCCATCTTCAGCAGAGAAATTTCTATTATGCTAGAGTAAGTATTCTGAAGTTACTCAAGTGTCTACAGTTGTACCTACATGCAAGTTACAATATGCTGTTATACACAACTGTACATGGACATTGCACCCACTGGTGCTGATACTGTAGTAAGTTAAATGTTGTGGTATTTTCTTTCACAAAAAAAAACACTATGATACTTTATGAAGAGGTATACATGTACCTCAAACTGTCGTGAAAACTACACAGGACTTGAAAAAACTTGAGTAACTTGCCCAGCCAGTAATATCTACTTTTATTATATAAACTGCAGTGGTATAGCGAGTGGTAGCAAATCGAGAAACATGGTATCCCACATGTGTGGATAAAAATGATATCCACACATGTGTGATATCATTTTTGACCAATCAGCTTGCAGAGTTTGCCATGTTCCAATGCTGAATGAGCCAAAGTAAATCGATATTAAGTCGAAAAATCTTCGGATCTTCCTCGGCAATCTTCGGAAATTTTCGGAAAATGTTCGGAAACATTCGTACAACCTTCGGACAACATTTTGAAAATTTTCGGAAATGGTCGGAAATCTTCGGAAAATCGTTAAAAACATCGTAATTAGTAGGTTTATATAATAAAAAGAATAATACATGGTTTCTTGGAGATATGACATTTATCTTCGAGTGTTCAAATCTGATATCTCACTCGTTCGCTGCGCTCACTCGTGAGC
Source organism: Meandrina meandrites (assembly GCA_963693305.1). NCBI lineage: Eukaryota > Metazoa > Cnidaria > Anthozoa > Scleractinia > Meandrinidae > Meandrina > Meandrina meandrites. The sequence continues at coordinate 15,393,759 of OY855914.1, forward strand.
TATCGATTTGAACACTCGAAGATAAATTTCATATCTCCGCGAAACCATGTATTATCCTATATGTCTTGGATGACACAGTATAGTCAATCGACTATTTCATAACAATCAATAGAAATTAGTCAATGATATCAGAAATCAATAAAAGGATTCGTCATGAGTCATCGATTGTGATCAAATTTTCAATAAGCATTATCAATTTTGCTGATACTAGCTTATCTTTTAAGCAACATTTAATAAGAAAGAAATGAACAAAAGATTTAAAGTGAAATATGAAATCATGAATACAACTGCATAAAAACATAACATTGTACATATCTCGTAAACAGAATATTTTGCTGGCATACATGTATCAGGGACTATGTTTTGAGGGTTTTTGGTAGTGCCTTTGAAATCTACATAAAAAAAGTTACAATCAAACACTGTGTTGAGGGACAATTTTTCTTCAGTGTAGGTGAACTAACAAAGAGAGACCAACTTTCAATTGATTCTCTAATGACTGATAAATTTGGTAAAATCAAACTGATAACTTGAAACTTTTCTAGCATGTGAGTACGAATTTCTTTCAATTGATCGATAGCACTGAGAACACTTACATTAATTTCAATTTATTGATTTATATCAATTTATGAATTGATTTCAATCGATTACCTTACCCTGGGATGACCAGACAGCACTTTAGAGCCCTGTTACAGCTGTACATTTTACTTGTACGAAATTGGGCTCATACCAAATACATGTAGGTTTCATGTGTCATGCATCTGTTCATGCATCTGTAGCAGGGCAGGAAAAAAAATTGTAAGTCACTTGCCCAGTGGGCCAGTCAATTTCAGTTTTCACTTGCCCCACTTAAATATTAGTTGCCAGTGTGGTGGCCAGTAAGGAAATCAGAGGACAAATGCGAATGAAGTACACTCGGATTCCAAACTAATTCTTGCTTTCAACCTAATAATTAACTAATCTTTAGGTGTTAAGTTTTGAAATGGAATGACTGGAAATTATCATTTATCAAGCTGGCATTTTTAGTCAGACTCACAAGACTACTGACGCTACATTGTAATTTCACTTGCCCACTGGGCCACTGAACTTCTATTTTCGCTTGCCCAAGAGCAAAATTTACTTGGCTGAGGAAATCAGACCTGGGTTTTTTCCTGCCTTGAGTAGATCACAGATAACATCAAAATGTGGTAAAAACAAAAAATAGTCACATAAGCCATCATTTTTCAGGTGTGTGTCACTGATGTTTTTACCACATTTTGATGTCTTCTGTGATCTATTACTGAACAGATGCACAACAACATAGAATCTGTCTGCCTCGTAATACATAACAAAGAAACAAAAACAAACTTTTATGACATCATCTGTACCTTTGTCCACCAACAGAGCATAAGTGCACATAAGAAACAATCAAATTGTGCCTGCAAATAACTTGACTTATTAGTTAAACATTGTTTGATAGGAGTTTGATTTATTGTCCATGATTATTACAATGTAGGAGATAGTGAACATTGAATACAGTAGTTACTGCCATGGATTTTGAGTTTAGTTCTTCTACATCCTCTGACATTCAGTGCCTTCCAATCAGAGATGCAAATTTTTTGTCATACAGTAGCTACAGATGTAGATGTATGATCTGTTTGATTGATGAATATTCAGGGCTCAAAATAATGGCCGGTCAACGGGCAATGTCTGGCCAGAATGGTGACTTGACTGGCCAAAAACTTCACTCGCCGGTCATGTTGACCAGTCTTGTCATGTTGAGATGGTCACGTTGTTCATTCTTGAATAAACAATCAAATCCCCAACTGTAAATCTGAGAGTTTTATCTCTTTTTTATCATGACCTCTAATGAAAACATACACCAATGCATACATGTATCTGTTCGAACGGCTAAAGACCATTCGCTTGCTGTTTGTCATGCGCTCAAGATCGATAGGAATGCCATTCGAACGGATGGGGTTAAACCTGTTCAGAAAAATATTAAGCCAATCTTTAAACGGTCTAGCAGTGACTGGAACAAAGAAACTATATTTGTGGGTTTAATCACATTACGTGTACTTGATTTTTTTGTAAATATCTTGACCAGTCAGAAATGAGACGTGACTGAGCTAAAATTACTTTGGCCGGTTAACATGACCGGCTACAGTCCGATTTCAAATGTCACAGTATAAATTGGAATGATAAGAAACAAAATAATAACTCCAGTGTAAAATTTGCTGATTGATATCATACACAGAATTTGCTGATTCATACTCAGACATAACTTATCTTATTTAACAAAATGTTTTATGTTACTTGTAGGATGAAGTAAAATTGAGAGTGCGCAATACATGCATACTCCTTGGCATTGATGCTTGATCAGGAAAAAATCAGCCACTGAGAAGTCTACAGTACCTATGACTCTATAAGGGGTCCGAGGTCCATTTCTTGAAGGCCCTGGAAACTTTTTGGGCCCATAAAGCCATCTTTAATTGAGCTGTGTCTAAAAACTAAGAGCTGTATATGCCTGAAACTTCTTGTGTGAAGGAAACCTCTGTTCATATTGAGAATAAGCGAACAAAACAGCTCTGTAAGCATAAGATTTGAGATTTTGGTATGGCTTTCTGAGTGCGAAAACTTTTTGGGACCTTCGAGAAATGGGCCCCCGGTGCATTACAGTCTAACATGGTGACCTTCAACACTTTCTGGCATAAATTCAACCACTTTAAACATTATTTTCAATGCTTTGAAGTATCACCTACACTGTACCTGTGTTAGTGAATTAGCATTAAATTTGAATATCTTAGATTGCTAGGTTGATACTTATTGTTCAATACAGCAGCTATAAGATTTCATCATAAAAAGCAACGGCTATGTTTACATACATGTAGTACCAGAACAATAATTTATTAACTTATGATGTGTTATTGGAACTATGGTACTAGATAGGCCTTTCAATTTCAACATTTCCCTATGAATTTTTTTTTTTACAGTACATTTTTTTTTCTATCACAAAAAGAAAAAGTAAAATTTTGAATATTGTTTACAGTGAATGTTTTGTCAGGGGTCCAAAATGTTTGTCCTGTTTGGATTCTGTACAGTTTTGGAAAAAGAAGGAAACTGTGACTTTGTAAACATAGCCTAAAAGATGTCAGAAGCCTTGTTTTATGTTATGCAATATAGTATTCCTTTGGCATGAATGTTTTTATGATGAATTTAAAATGTCAATCTCTATCTTGTGGTAAATGTTTTTTCTCCCTATTTTCTGTTATTTCAAAAGAACAATTCACACTATGAGAAAAGTTGATCAATATTTCACACCTACATTGCAGTAATTTTCATAATAAGGTAAAGGTAAAGTCTGCATATGAGCCACGTGGCCCAACAGACTGGAGCGTATCCCACTTTCTGTAGCAGGAAGCGACTACATTTTGTAGGACTATTTCTACTCCCCCTGGATGAGATGCCAGTCCATTGCCGGGTTACCCCACCATTAAATTCGCTGGTACCCACTTATACACCTGGGAGGAGAGGCACTGAGAGTAATGTGTGTTGCCCAGCAACACAACAGAATGTACCTGCCTAGGGCTTGAACCCGGACTGCTCGATCAGGAGTTGAGCTCACTACATGTAACTACGAGGCCATCATGCCTCCCACATTTTTCATAATAATTATTAAGGCTAATTTAATCCTACATTAATTACTTTGTAAGAAAAAACAGTTTATTCATTCATTTTATGACAAAGGTATTATCATTATGTTACATTTGACTTTGTGAATTTAGTATATATTTAAGACAGGTATCCATTTGCAAACAATTTTAATTTAGTAATACGCCTAAATTGCAAAATTTTCACTCGTTGTAGCTGACAACAGTATAGTTCTTAATCATTTTACTATTTATGAATTAAATAGAGTTGAATATGACATGGTTTTGCACAATCTTGAAAAGGTCTTGAATTTTAGTAGTCTTCTTGAACAGTGCTTGAATTTGGTTAAAGGAGCTCAGTCATGGTATTTTAAAATATTTTGGCCATGCACAAAATTACATTTAAGTCGTCTTGTTATGGATAGAAAGAAAAGAAAACATGTTTTATTTGTTGCAATGTGTACATTGTAAACCTTATTCGTGGCATATAAAAACTATTTGAATTTTACTGAGTTTGTTGTGATTGCAATAAATTTCTGATTCTGTATAAATTTGCATGTTTTCTACTATTATAATTAAGGTCAACAGATTTGATTACAATAAAACAGTACATTCCATGCATTTTTCTTCAAGTTATTATTTACAAGTTATTTATCGTACAGGGTTTCTGCCTCCCTTTTTCGATTTACATGTTATTTACAGGCTCCCTTTTTACATTTCCAGGTTATTTCCAGGCTCCCTTTTTTTAATTTACATGTTATTTACAGGCTCTCTTTTTCAATGTACAGGTTATTTGCAGGCTCCCTTTTTCAATTTACAGGTTATTTACAGGCTCCCTTTTTCAATTTCCAGGTTATTTACAGGCTCCCTTTTTCGATTTACATGTTATTTGCAGGTTCTCTTTTTCAATTTACAGGTTATTTACAGGCTCCCCTTTTCAATTTCCATGTTATTTGCAGGTTCCCTTTTTCGATTTCCATGTTATTTACAGACTCTCTTTTTCCATTTACATGCTATTTTACAGGCTCCCTTTTTCGATTTGCAAGTTATTTACAGGCTCCCTTTTTCGATTTACATGTTATTTACAGGCTCCCTTTTTCGATTTACATGTTATTTACAGGCTCCCTTTTTCCATTTACATGTTATTTACAGGCTCCCTTTTATGAGTTACATGTTATTTACAGGGTCCCTGTTTCGATTTACATGTTCTTTATGGGCTCCTTTTTTGATTTCCATGTTATTTACAGACTCCCTTTTTCGAGTTACATGTTATTTACAGGCTCCTGTTTTCATTTTCCATGTTATTTACAGCCTCCCTTTTTCGATTTACATGTTATTTACAGGCTCCTGTTTTCATTTTCCATGTTATTTACAGCCTCTCTTTTTTTATTTACATGTTGTTTACAGCCTCCCCTTTTTATTTACAGGTTATTTACAGTATTATGGCAGCCTCCCTGTATTAAATTTACATGTTATTTACGGGTTTCCAGGTTGAATCACAAGAAATTTACAGGCTATTTACAGTATTTGCAGGCACAGTTTACATGTTATTTACATGATCTTAGCCCTTTGCTTTGAAACATTTACAGTGGTTTCTTCATCATTTACATGTTTCACTTGAAATATTTACATGTTTTTTACATGAAACCTCCAAAACATGTAAAAGGGGAAAAATTATGTAAATTAATCTTTACAGTCTCTTTTTGATTATTTACATGTTAATTACATGTTATTTACATACTCTGTAAATTTTCAACTTTTCCAGTGAATCCTACTTGTGATTAAACAGATCAGGCTTCCGCTTTTTGTGAATCATTCGTATGATTATAGTTTACAGTCCGAATTGGACTTCACTCCGATTCATATCACGATAACGAACTGTTTTCACTTCTCAATAAAGAGATTTCTGAACTTCATTGTTTGAGTTACAAGAAATCTATCATTCTGACCAACATCCAACTGAGTAATATTTATCTCTTCCATTATGCGCTCGAGATTTCTACGAAGTAATAGTTCAGTGATGAGATGGTTTTAGTAGAATTTCACAAAGTGTCTTTCAAGTAATCAATTTTAATTCTTCCTCTACATTTCGGTCTTGTTAAATATCACTCTTTAGCAGAAACGCTTGCTCATAGCTAGTGGCTTCAATTGAGAATCTTTTCTAATGTTGATCCGATCCAAGATTCTACTGCTGCTATAAACTCACAAAGGCAAAAATCACCTTCAAAAATAAAACTGCAGTAAACAATACTTACTTTTGCCATTGAGAATTTACTGAGTAAACAGTATTTCGCAGTTTCGCGATCACCGCGGTGTTCGAAGACTTTACATGCTTATACATAATCAGAATGAAGGTTCAACGCTGAAGGCATCTTTTCTCCAAAGCACCGGTCGTATTTCATTTGGATTGCTTCTTAACGAAGGGTATATTAAGACAGAATGTGAAGCTTACAACAGAAGTCTGTAAGGGGAAGCTTTTTCTTGTAGCTACATCCTGTATTTTGTACTAAGTTTATTCCTTAAGGCTGACTTTATTCCTTCGTTAAATTATATATTTCGACATGTTCATACAATTACGAATTACAATTCTACATTTCAATGTAGAATACTTCAGGTCACCTGGCGAAGAAGGACTACTTCAAGACATTTCTACCTTTTACATGCAAAGCATATTTGTAAGATGGCCCGCATTTAGAACATGGCAAATAGCAGTAAAGTATAAAACTTTCTGAATTCCTTTGTTTTACCATTCACCTGATTGCATTGTACTTTTGAGACTCCAGTGAAGTCGTATATAGCTAGTTCAGCGTTTCC